>BSBM01001162.1:715000-740000 GCA_027924585.1 Larix kaempferi
CATAATCCTATGTGTATGCTTTGGAGTTTGCTTCGGTAATACCAAACTTGTGCTATGGTAGTGATCAACCAAAGCTAATTGGGTATTTCTTCCAGTTACACGAGAAGCCTGTGCTTAGCCACTCGTTACAGTATGCTACAAATAGTCATTTTTGACGAAATATTAAACACAAATAGCATTTTTTCTGCAGATTCCAAATATGTAACTTTTATTTAAAAATATCAATTTTTCCTATTTTTTTCAATTTCTTTTGTGTCCTACCTCCTTAACTTGTGAAACACACTATTAGTGTTTCTTCCATAATTTTTTCAATTCTTGATCATTTCAAAAAAAACATTGTATGGTGCATAAGTACACACTAACCTCCACATTCTATCAAAACCCCATTTAATGATTTTTGCATTAAGACCTTCAAAGGATGCACCCAAAAAAACGTACTATTTTTGAGGTTTGATCACTTAGAAAATTATAAAAAAATTCTAAAATTACCAATTTAATTTTTGAAAAATAATGATGCACTAGTGCTATATGTTCTCTACATGCATGCCCATTTTTGTATCTTGATTCCATCATTTAGGCCCTCAAAGGATACACCCACAAAAACATATACCTTATCATTTGCCTGAAAAATAAAAAGTGTCTGTTAGGAAAAATGAAACTTGACATAGCTATGCAAATTTTGAATACATAAAAGTTATATATTCGGAAACGTGATTCAATTTCCTACATTTCATCTTTTTTACTCAATGCAAGATATTTTGCGTAAGTTTCTCAAAAAGTCCAATTAAGTTGAGGGATGCCTGATTTTTCAGTTTTCTATTGCATATAACGTGCCAAAAGCGACCCTCATTAGCTTGCACTAACCCATTTATCATATTTTTATGGCTTTATATGTTTTAAGAGATTCTATTTTTTTAATATCTTTAAAGTTAACCTTTTTTACAATGATTTTATAAATCATTTGCATTAATATTAGGGTGTAGTTAGACTTTTTAATGTAAAGGGACCTTAGTCCCCTCCACATTTCAAAATCATCAGTAAACAAGTCAAGAAAAATTAAACAATAAAACTAGAGGCTCTAAAATTCACATAAAGAGTTGTTCAAACACACAACAAAAGCACATTATTATGTCCTTAATTTCTCCTCCTCTATTCTTCTATGTATCTTCATCCTCCTTTGTTCTATCCTCTTCCTCCTAAATTTTCTTTGTTCTACCCTCTTGTTATTCATCTCTCATGTTTCTTTACGAGAGAGATCCTCAAAACATGTGATAAATGAACACTCCTAACAAACATAATGGGAGCCTATCCTTCCTATCCACGACCATTAATACTAAAAGAAAAAGTAATGAAGAATGGTATGTTGGATTAATGCAGCATGAAATTTCTAGGTGACACTAACCTTGATTCTATATATCGGATGGATGATCCCCAAACAATTTCAATTGTTAAATTAAAAATAAGTGTAATGTACTTAAGAAGGATATTAAATATGGAATATCTAGGAGGTATATAAGTAGATAATGAATGTAATGTAACCATAATAATGTAATAGTCTTACTTGGTAATTGGTAGGTAATAAATAAATTCAATGTGTTAAAAGAAATAATATAATAACAATAGGGGAATTGACATACACTTAGAAATACTCATGAAAAAGTTTAATAATATATTAATATTATTTTATTTTAAAAAATAACCAATTGATTAATAAAATATTTTCACGCTAATATTATTAGTCCCTGCCAAGGCAGGGATTATAGCGATCGCCTAGGTCTTTAACTTTCTACTAATATTTACAAAAATTACAATGCTTTTCTAATGTTTTATAAAGTTTTCACAAAATTTTAATAATTTGAAAATAAAAGAAAATATATTCTGAAATTTTGAAAATATTTATTTCTTATTTTCCATTGGTGGAGTACATTGAAATGATATTTTCCATTGGTTGAGTACATTGAAATGACTAAATACCCCTGCTGTGAGGGGTAATTGTCAAAAATAAAAAATTATTTAAAAACCCACTCCACAGCGAAGTGGTTGATATCATTTAGCTTTAACTCACTGCCAGTGTGCTTAGTTGAGGTTGTACCCTCTCTGGAAACAAGAGTAAATTCCAGGGTGTCAATGCAAGCATAGGACATCAAGAGTGACGAAAGTGAAGAACCAAGCAAGCGTCGTTGAACAGTATGTTGTTTCTGTTAATGTCGTCCGCAGCCATTTGCACGGCGGTTTTGGAAACTTTTCCCAACCATGAATTGTAGTCCAACACAACGCCTATATTCACCACATCATCGTCATTGTGGGATGCAGTACACTACAAGTTGGGAGTAGTGCACGATAAAACACAAATAATGATAAACATTCCCACCAACGTTCAAAATTGAACCCTTCCTAGCCCTTCCAGAGGGTTCTGGCCCTTCCCAGAAGTGCAAAGTTAAAATTGCCCTTCAAAAAAAATTCAAAATCTTATTTTTACCCTTCCAATTACGAATGACACAATTTATAACAGCATTTCAAAAGAAGGGTAATATTATAAATTACTTGTCAATATAATTTCATAGTGTGTTTAAATTCATAAGCTATAAAGTTTCCAAGGATATATGGATATATAATTATGAACTGAATTTTAAATAAACGTTATGATTTGCTAAAATAATTACATAATACGATACCATTAAAATCCTCTGGTACAAATAAAAAATGTGTGACACAGCCTACTTTATTTACTTTACTTTACTTTACTTTACTTTATTTTTACTTTAATTTACTTTTATTCTATTTTTTTATTTTACTTTATTTCTTTTTAAATTTATTTTATTTTAATACTATATATTTATTTTATTTTATTTACTTTAGTCTTTTCATTTTTATTTCGAAATAACATTTTTATTAAAATTTTAATTTCCTTGCGGGTGGGGTCTTATTTGATCCCGGAGGAAATAAGATTGAAACCTTCTCATGGGGATTAGGTAGTAAGACTAACAATGAGGCTGAATGGCTTGCACTAGTCTTCTCATTTAATATGGTCTCCTCCCTCAGCATTGACAACCTCAAAGTATATGGGGACTCTAGACATGTCATTCAAATAATGAGAAAAGGTGCAGCTCCTCAAGGCTCGAAAGCTTATAGATACATGCAAAGAATAAAAGCCAATCCTCATTTCTCTAAGGCCTCATTTTTCCACATCTGTCGAGAGAATAACAAGCTAGCGGATGCTGCGGCCAATAAAGGAACTTTGTTAGACATTGGGAACGTTGAGAGCCTCAATGGTGCCATGGGGTTTTATTTCATCCCCTAACCAAAATGTCAAAGGATAAATTTGTCTTGGTGAAGGATAAGGAGGGGTCCTTAGGCCCCAAGAGGGTCCCCCTCTTCCCGTCTTCCATCGTCGGTGATGTGCCTCGCATCTTCCCCATAGCTCCTGCCACACGCCACCCTTTCCCTCGCTCTTGGCACATGGCCCCCTGTTGTGTTGTCAGCTCCCACGAGCCGTTATTTACTTCTCCACCTGCTTCTTTCTCGTCGTGCTTCGAAATGGCTCGTCCTCCCCTTTCCAGTGCGTTGAGCCGGCTCTCCCTCTGCGATTTGGGTTCACCTCCCTCCCGTCCCCGTCTGTTGATTCCTTTCAGTTCTGGCACAATGCAAAATATCATGGCGGCCATAGCCGCACTGAACCGCACCATGGTTGATATCAAGCTCTCAGTCCGCAACACGTACAATGCAGTCTGTACCAGTGTGGACTAGCACGAGGAGATGGCTAAGGATCTAAACTACGCTGTCACCCAGCTTTCATGTCAGGACTCCAGGATTGACGACCTGGAGAAGAATTTGTTTGAGCTGATGGACAAGGTAGATAATCTGCAGGAAGACATCGCTGTTCTCACCGGGAAAACACAAGGAAGCTGTGTCCAGGATAATCTAACGGTCAATCAGGGGATTAAGCAGGAAAAGATGGACGCAGCCTCTGCCCATTTCAAAAGTTATTGATAATTTACAGTCTTAGGCCAGGTTCCACTTTTTTGATGATTCAGTTCCTATGTTTTTTTGTATAATTCTCAACAATCAGTTTATCAGGGTTTATCCCTGCTCTATTTTGAACAGATTTAGAAAGACAATGCTTAGAACTTATACAGTCATGCTGTTAGAAACTTTAGCTCCAATCTTTCAGACATTTTCTACTCTGTCAAAAAATTTTGAAAGCTTGTACTGAATGGCTGTGCACAGCCTTTATAAATATATCTTCTTCCCCTGTTCTTGTTAAAAAAAAAAAAAAAAAATTAATTTCCTTATTTCTTGGTTGGGACTGGGTGTCTACTAGCAACAATCACATTTTTAAATGTAGCTAATATTAAGTGAATATCAACCACTTGTAAATGTTTGATATGGAAAATATCAATCACATTTTAAAATGTGGTTGTTGCTAGTACTAATACATTGACTATGCTTGGGCAAACCAGTCCCCTTTGTTCTCACTCAAGCAGGTCCATTCAAGGATTTCTTCCTTAGAAGCCCTTTCAGGGTTAACGTCAAGTTGACTCGCCCTTTCAGGGTTAATGTCAAATTAGCTCAATGTTTCTGTGAGAAGGAAGAACCCCTTTCAGTCGGTCCCTTACCACCCTATCAGCATCCAGCTCTGTTTGACGAATGGCAGGTCGGGTCCAAAACCAATTTCTGAAATGCAAGGCTCGATTTGGATGTATGTACATACGTTTTTCAGGAAAAATTAAAGTATTAGCGGAGAGAAAAACTAACGAATATAATAACTTTAAATATATATAAAAAATAGTAAAATAGTTCAAAAATTTCTTATCTCAGTTTTTGTCAAACTGATGTTTTTGTCTTTTTCGAATCTAAATTCGAACTGAGACTTGAACCAGAGACATGTTGGACACACGGCAGGTACAACTAGATGTCAATGTAGACAACTTGAAAATTCAAACTGAGACTTGAGCCAGAGACGTGTTGGACCAACGACAGGTACAACTAGATGTCAATGTAGACAGCTTGAAAAGAGACGTGTTGGCCACCGACTTCAAATTGGCTAAATAAATAAGATGTCAAAGTATCTACAGTTCATTAACACACTATACAATGCACATGTGGACCAAGGACTAAATAAAATATAACAAAATATAAATAGAATCCTTTCTTAGTCTCAAGAGCACGTCTTGAATGTCCATTATTCTGCTACTGTACTGAGAGCCACACTGGACTGCTTCCTGCTAAACCAAAAGATCATGGCAGATCCCAGACAATAATGTCCTCTCGATGTACTCTTCCTATCTTATACACTTCCTGCCCAATCAGCATTTGTGTAGCCATACAATCTGAAGTCATAATCTCCAAGATAACATAGATCAAATTCTATCGTACCCTTTAGGTACCTCATCACATGCTTTGCAGCTATCAGGTGAACACGCCTAGGTTCCACTAGATATTGACTCAAGGTGTTCACAGCAAAGCATATATCTGGCCTGGTATTCGTCAGATACATAAATGACCCAATAATCTATCTATACAGAGTCATATCCACAAAATCTGATGAGTCATCAACTAACAGCTTCAAGTTGGATTCCATGGACTGGCCATGGTTGTACATTCCAACATATCAAATCTTCTCAAGATTTCAACAGCATACTTTCCTTGGTTGAGAAAGATTCCTTCTGAGTCTTGCCATTTTTTCCAAACCTAGGAAGTAATGCATCAATCCGAGATCTTTCATCTCAAATTCTATAGCCATCTTCTTCTTGCTTGCCATGATCTATTTCTCATTCCCTTGTCAGAAAGACATCATCCACATACAATAATAGTGTGACAGGTTCATCATCCATAACGAATCAGCTTTACTTTTGCTAAAGCCCAAGCTTGTCAAGAAGCTATCAATTCTCCCTCTGTAACTAAACATCATTCACACTCTGCATTGAGTGATCTTCTACATACTTATCCGTGCCATCTCTCATCAGATGGGTCTACTGATATGCGTCTCAAGATCATTCGAACTCTATGGTGAGTTCCTTCTTGAATGTTATCTTTATAGATACCATCAACCTTGTAGCAAAGGTTGAAATTCGCATCATCCATGGTGATCATTAAGCTCATCAAATGACTATCGATCCTGGGTACCTGTTGAACCCATACAGAGCTTTCTTCAATTGAATCCTAGGAGTTTTCTCGATTTGCACTTCTTCTTTAATTACACCATTAAGAGAATGGTCTAGCCACTTGGAGCAAACATCTCGTCATGATCCTCTTCCTCTTTCTAAGAGAATCTTCTAGCCACGAGCCTTCTATAGTATGTTTGATTTGTAAATCTTATTGTTGAACATCCATCACTTGTTCGGTGTTCATCATTCTTAATGATCTCTCCTACAAATCAAATTTAATTACATGATTAGTAATACTTCATAATCATCAAATCATGTTTGACATGATAACCTATTATGCATACAGGTATGATTCACATAGTTATGCATCTATCTTGACTAGTACTTTGACACGACACTTTTCCATATCATGTATGCATACAGTGGCTATCTAGACGCCTTCCATCTCTACCAGAACATACTATCGAGAGCGTGCACAACTCTCAGCATGTCAGCAATGAGGTTTCATTCTAGACAAGCAACATTGGAATGTTTGTCCAACTTACCAATCATATGCATATTAGTAGTATACTGTTCAATGCTATATGAATGTTTACACTCAACATGATATATTCTAGGAATGCATACAACTACTACAAGCAATATCATTTACTATTTCATAGATTCAAATAACAACTCAAATACTTATCTTTTATGGTTTCCTACTGCTTGATCTCTATATGTCTTTGAACTTCTTATCCATCCTGGACCACTATGCATGCTTAAGTCTGCACTAATGTCACCATCATGATCTCATACATACATTAGTATAGTCTTAATACTGTCAAAAAATTATATATGGTCATGATCATTTCGTACACAGGTATACTTACCTAAGATCCTAACACAAAGTAGGATTCTAACTAATATAGGAAAACATACCTGGATTATCAAGCTTGGTTATGTATTAACATACCCAAACAATATCTTCTTTGTTCTCTTCAATGATTTAGAGACCTTGTGCTAGAACCTGCATATCTCATGGGTTAAGCATAGTAGAACAAGGTCATACATACCCCGTAACTAGATCTTCTATGTGGTCAAAGACTATGGATGAGTCTTTGTCCCTATGTCGTCATGGTCATAGAACTTGATTTGTCTTTCTTGATGTACCTGTATCTTGTTAGCACACAACATCATCCTCATACAACACCACAAGTGCATTAGTACAATCATAAGTGTCATAACCTTAATTAATGAATGCCTTCTATCATTCACATGCATTCATTATCAAACAATCATAATTGTAGTAATCTCAATAACTTGAAGACAAACATATCATAAACTTAACCATGAATAGATTTCAACACATACCTGTATCTTCTCAAGTCATACCTGTCAGGATTTCTTTTTAACCCAATTCACTTTGATTTGTTGAAACTGGATCTCGAGCTGGATTAGGGTTTGTCAGAGAAACCCTAAACATTCAAAATTTGAATTTCAAACTTCTGAAAGGATGGAAAGATGCGCCTTGCTAAGTTGATCAAGCTAGCATACTTCAATTTTGAAATCTCCAAAATTTAACCCCTCAAAATTGCCTTTGAAACTTCTGGATCTTCTCGACACAATCCCGAACTAGGGTTTGATGAAGCCCACCCTTCTGCCCAATCAAAAGATTCGATCCAAAGCTCTAAACTTCGATTTTTCTGAGGAGCTTCCAGCCGTGGTCACAGACTTAAAAAATTCCAACTTTTGCAGAAGCCCTAATTTTCCACCTTTCCGATCAAAATCCTGAACTAGGGTTTGATCAAGCCCGACCTTCTGCCCAACCAAAAAATTCGATCTTGGTCTCTAAATTTCAATTTTGATGAGGAGCATTCAGTCGTGGACTCCAATTCCAAAAATTCCAACTTTATCTAAAGCCCTAAATTCCCGCAGCAGTGATAAGCCAAGAATGAAGGTGCTCATAAAACAATTATGTTTTGACAGAAATATGCACCTGATTGTTTCTGGTGCATATCTGAAATTACAAATTCACAGGGTCTGAAACCTTGGCTTGTGGTATCCTGACCTGTCAGATTTCCAACCCCATAGGTCTAACCTAAATTGGATTTTCTGAGAGAGAGTTATGCCAAGTGCCGCAACATGACCTGTTTATGGGATAAAACAGAAGAGCAAACTTCTACGGCATGCCACGTGTCACTTGTTCACCTTTGGCCTTCGAAAATCATACCTGTGAAAGTATAGTCCATGCACTACCTGTCACATTTTACGACATTTCATTTGGAGCTTCCTATCCCATGTTGTGACTTTTTTTCCTGGGTCACCTGTTTATGACTAAGATATGGAAGAGGCAAAAACCCTAACTTGTACTGATCATAAATCACAAAGTACAACAAATTAGAGGTTGTCCTTTGGACACAAGGTACAGGGGGATGTTATCTATGACTTGTAATGGTTTCAGATCCTAAACCTTTTCCAAAATGGATTTATAGCAAAATTTCCACGATGACTGGTTTTTTCTATACAAAACCCTAACCTTCAAATTGTCACAAGTGAGACAAGTGTCGTAAGTTCCATGCATTGCCTTCCTTCAGGATAGCTCTAATACCATGTTAAGATTCAATATGCTAAGACAAAAACTATCAACATTACATTCGATTTCACAACAATAGCATATACAGGATCACTGAAAGAACAACAAGCATAGCATAAACACAAGAGACATAGATTTATCCTGGGAAACCCTCATGGGGTAGAAAACCCAACAAAGATTCCTCAATATAGATGACCAGCAAATACAAAGATGTAAACCCTAGACATGATCTCCTTCTCCTCCATAGAAGATCTCTCTCTCACCTATGTGCCAATCACAAGTGAGTGTAATGTGTGTTAAATGAGGAACACACCTCCTCTATTTATACACAACTCTGACTTGACTTCTACACCAACTAGGTCAGCCCCAACTTAATCACTTAACATAATGTCGTAGGGACGACCCCAATAGGGTGGTCTAATAACCCCTTTAACCCACATGACTCATACAGGGCCGAACCCCACTAGGGAAGTCTAATAACCTAAGTTACCACATTCTCCACGGAGGAATAAAACATCTCCACATATATAATAAGGTCTTCACGGAGGAATGAAACATCTCTGGAATAATAAAGTACAAATATAATATTCTTAGAAGTTACAATATCTCAACAATCTATTTAATAGCATGGTTCCACCTCTCAACCACACCATTCTATTATGGATTGTAGGGTGTAGTGAACTATATTTGTGTTTGATGCTTATTGCAAATGTTATTGAATTATTTGGAACAAAATTCTTTGTTATCATCAGACACGAGTGTTAAGGTGACATCCTAACTCTTTTTTCTTGAAAATTTTGAAATTCATTAAATACTTTATCATTCAATTTCATAAAATACACCCACATTTTCCTATTGTAGTCCTCAACAAAAATAAGGAAATACATGCACATTTTCCTACTATAGTCGTCAATAAAAATAAATAAATAATGAACACTAGTGTTGGATTCCATGTTCATTGGTCCACAAATGTTTACATGAACCAATTAAATGACTATGTTTTCTCCCCATACTTTTCCTTCCTCAAATGGTGCTCTATGCTGCTTTCTCGTCTAACAAGCTCCAAAAACACCCAATACTTGTGCTTGGATATCAAGAAGTCATTCTACCATATTAACTCAATCCATATGATAAAGGTAGGTTAAGATTAGGTTCCCATATAATCGATGTCAAAGAGTATTTATATTTGATGTACTTGTGCTTAGCATTGCATGCTTCGTAACCTATCCAATGTTGAATAGTCTAAACAATCCATGATTGTCCACACCAAGAGCTATAGTCTTGTTGGACTCCTTTTCAACTAAGTATCATTTATGTTTCCTAAAGTTCACATCTAGATGGGGTTAACACCTTATAGTCTGACTTATCAAGGGTAGAATAATCTACATGCCTAATACATGATACACATTGAGGAAAATCAACTTCCCCATGACCCATCCTTAGTGCTCATAACCTTCTAATAGTGAGATATCACCACTCATAGGCCAAATGTCCTACATAGAGGTCATGTGTGGTATTTCAAGGGATTATGGTTTCCCTTGAGCTTCAAAATTTATATTTTAGATCTAATTTCAATGTCTCATTCCTTTACATTGGTTTATGGCTCAAGACCTATACATAGTTCTCAAGCAAATATGATCATTTGAAGGTGAAGTATATGCTTGCAATGTAATATGTGTTTATTGCACCGAGAGTAGAGAGGTGGTTACAACTTAGTATGGGGGCTATGCGTAATGTAATGTAGCGTAACAACGTCACATTATGTACCCAAAAGAAAAAGTAATTAAGAAAAGTTATGTCGACTCATAAAATAAAAAAAGTGAAAACCAATTCAAAAATCCATGTCCACTCATAAAACAAAATTTTAAAACCAGATAAAAACTCATTAAAAAAATAAGACCTCAAGAAATTGGATGCCTCTCAGTGCTTGATAGATATGCGTTTAGGATGGATCTACACTGGTTCAAGGAAACAATCATATGCTAATGATACCATGATGGCACAATCATCATCAATATGCCAATGATACCCTAAAAATGGTATATGTTCTTGGTGGAGGAAACCTTGTTATCCCTAAATGGATGTAACATTCCTTTCAGTCCCGAGCTTGAAGTCTCCTCCCATGACCATGTCCAAACCCTCAATTCCAAAGACTTGAATACATAGTGTCATGGAATCATGGATATTCCTGCAAAGTCATACATGGTGCTTTGAGACATTTTTCATGGCTTTGGATGCCTCTATGGTGTCTTTAGGGCCAAATGCATGGTATTTTTCCCTCAAATTCAATTCCCAAGGCCTTGAGACACATACATATTTCTCCAAACCACCTAATTGCACCAACATCCCTAATCATAATCCATTGGCACACTTAAGAAGCCATGTGTGGTTGGTTGAGGAAACCTTCTTAGTATTTGATAGCTAGAAGACTTCTTCAAGGCCCAAGGTTTTGGTATCCTCCACTAAGCATGTCCAATTCCCCAAGGCCCCGAGACATAAATATAGAGCATCATGAATACCATTGACAAAGTCATGTGTTGTGCTTTGAAGCATTTTTCATGGATCTAGATGCCTCAATGATTTCTTTAAGGATAAATTCAAAGTATTCTTCCCTAAAGCGTCATCCTAAAGGCCCCGAGACATGTACATACTACTTAAAAATACTGAATGGCACTAATATCCTCAATAATAGAGTAATGATACCCTCAAGATGTCACGCATGGTTGGTGGATGAAATATTCTTATCCTTGGATGGCTAGAAGATTCAATTAGGTCCATAGGATCAACTCTCATCCCTTGACTATGTCCAATGTCCTAAGGCCCTAAGACATAGATACATATTTCCAAATATATACCTATGAGGTATGCATGGTTCCTCGAGTAATTTCTCATGGCTTTGGATGCCTCAATGGTTTATTTAGGGAAAAATGCATGGTACTTTTCCCTCGAAAACCATTTCCAAGGCCCTAAGACATGTAGATACTAAGTTCAAAACCATATAATGGTGTGCTTCCATCCTCATTCACAGGACAATGATACCTCAAGAAGCCATGTGTAGTTGGTGGAGGTAACCTTCTTATCCCTATATGGATATAAGGTTCCTTTAAGGCCCAAGTCTTAAGTCTCCTCCCTTGACCATGTAAAATTTCCTAAGTCCCCAAGACTTGGATACATAGCACAATGGATACCCCTGTAAAGTCTTGTTTGGTGCTTTTATACATTGTTCATGGCCTTGGATGTCTAAATGGTTTCTTTATGTCCAAAGGCACGATATTCTTCCATAAAACATCATTCCAAAAGCCTTGATCATGCACATACATATTGCTCAAAACCACTTCATGGTATCGACATCCTTAATCATAGGCCAATGATACCATTAAGAGGTCATGTGTGGTTAGTGGAGGAAATCATCATAGCTCTTTCTAGATAGAATATTCCTTTAGGGCCCAAGGTTCATGTCTCTCTCTCTCTGACTATCTCTCTAAACTGGCTATGGGTTATAGGTTTTAAGGTTTGGGTGTTTGATGACAGAGTTTAAGGTTGATGAGAATTAGAGGTTATAAGGGTTAGGGGTTAATTTTTATTTGACTAGACACTTTAGAGGTGAGGATTACGTGGTTAGAATTATAGGGGTTAAGGGATATATATCATTATGTGTTAGTATTGAATATTTTTAGGGGCTATACTAGTTTAGGATTATAGTGGGCCAAGAGTTATGGTCGTTAGTTGTACTAGGGACTAGGGATTGCAGTGGATAGAGACTAATGTCCAAGGGTTTGGGGATTGAGATATAAGGGTGATGTATTTATGATTACAAGGATGAAGATTTATATGTACATGAGGATAATGTGAGTTAGTGATTTTGTGTAATAATATATCTCCTAACCCTTGTGGTGAAGGAGAAGAGAGGGGTGACGGAGGGAGGAGGGATTGGGTAGAGTGGAAGAGAGGGGGAGGGATTGGGTGGATAGGAAGAGGGGGGGTGGGATTATAGAGAGGGAGGGGGATTTTAGGGAGATATAGATAAAAATCAAGGTGTTAAAAAGAACGTGTGTGCGCATCTACATGTGCGCACACAGAAATGCATTCGGGCCTCTACGCGTGCACGCACACGTGTCTGGATTCAAATTTGTTTTGGCGCCCTTGCAAGTTTGGTATTAGATTTGTATTTCCAAAATTTGAGGCTCGGTCTGAGTTATGGCAGAACACACTAACTTCCGTAACTTCATGTTTTTCACACTTAGTTCCGCATATGCTCCACTTGTGAACTACTAATGAAATTGCACACAGTTGCCGAGCTCTGTGTGCAGATTCTAACTATATTTTTTTGAATAGATATGTTATTGTTTTCTACTTTTAATTCATTTTTAACTACACTCATATCCAATTTGTAAAAAACATAGGTCGTTTATTTGGCCTATAACTTTTAATTGGCTTACATAGTTCGAGAATGGAAAAGAACCCACACAAGAGTACAAGAATACCTACAAGCTAAAAAAAAAATTGATTGATTATGTTCAGACCATGATATGGTGGACCACCGCTCGACCATGTTGTCTTAAGGCTTCACTAACTTTTGTAATTTAAAAAATATATAAAATTAACTTTTAAAATTTTGGAAAAATAGCCGTGCATAAGATTCATATGTTGCCTACGCGTCTACAATTCATTTTAACCTCTAATAATTCATTTTAATGATAATATTTGTTTTTCCAGCATGCCATTGCAACTAACGTGTCATAAGTGGGTATCATTATCTTGCACCAACCCAATTCAGGTCAGCTACAAATTGATGAAAATCTCTCTGAAACAAAATCTAGCAGAAGATTAAGACTTCTACTAAGTTGCATGGTTTCAAGTTGACCATAAACTCCCCAAGCAGAGAAACAATTGTATATGTTCTCTGAAAATGTGTGACAAACAAAAATATATGTCTTCTACTTGATTGATGGTTTTTGGATGACCACAAACCATGACAACAACAACAACGTGGTTTTAGGATTACCATAAACCATATCAACTAGAAGCTTGAATGACTTATGTTGATAAAAAAAACTGTACCAAGAACCATGAAAAGATGGTTTAAAGATTACCATAAACTTTCAATAAAACAAGTAGACTCTCATGTGTTCTACTTGATTGATGGTTCTCAAAACTTGACTTTCACTCTGTCTTCAAAATTCAGGAATAAAGTTGCATACTTGTTTCCCATTTGTTCACAAGTTCACAACAAAAACTTGGAACCTAACTTCAATCTGTAGATGTTCAAAATGGCTACACTTATTCTTTCACCCTTTTATAATAATCCGACTCAATAATACTCACTAAAGGAACAATAGTAAGTATCAAAATACATTTAATCTTGCAAAATCACAAATTAAGTCATACAGACACTAGTCCATAATGGAGGAGTTGAATTGTTTGTTTTTTTAAGTTGGATGCTTTATCTTTGTATACTTTAAATGCCAAGATTTTTATCAAAATTCTACTGTCCTAGCATTTGTCCACTTCATATGAAAGAATTACTCCAACAATTGAAATTAAAGAATTCATTGAAATTTACTATGCACAAATTATTGTCTCATATGTTCTCTTCCTCAATGTGGATGTTCATTAAAATATTTTTATCTTCTAAAAAGATTTCCCCAAACTTTTAAGAATTAATTTAAAAGAAACCAATTTTTGCAAGCAAATATAAATGGCGGCTTTTCTAGAAAAATTCTTCTAACAATTACCGAAACAATTTATTTGCAACTCCTTCACAGGCTCCTTTTCTCTCACCAAGGCTTTGTCACCACTCATTTTCTCTCACCAAAGCTGCCTCTCTTTGATACCATGGTTAGATAACATATCATGAAAGATATATGGATAAAATAAAGATAGACATAAAGACGAACATTGGGCATTATATTAATGAGCAATTAAGCCATCTTAGATATGTATAGATATATACATAAACACACATATATATTACAAAAAGACCATACCTATCATTTAACAGTATAATAGTTCGATTAACGAACCAATTATGATTAGTCTTTAACAAAGATCAAAAAACTTTTTAGATTATGGCATAAAAACCCTAATAGAGAAGTCCAATGGAATGACAAGCGACCGAAATGGCTGTCGGTGGTGTGTGAGAGATATGGGAGGTTGTCACTTGTCCCAAAGTGTTCGAGGAGAACTTTGATAGTAAAGTCCGGTAATGTATCATATCAATCATATGGGTGTTCTGTAAAGGTGTCGTTTGATGAAAGCCCGATGGTAAAGTTTGATAGTGTTTCAAAGGTTTGGTTTTAATGGTAATTTAGTCGCCAATTTTGCCATCATTTCTTTCCTGAAATTCCGGTCGCCAGAAAAAATATCGATTTTATATAAATATGTAATACTTCAAGTGATATCAAGGGCTGGTTTGTTTAAGCTCTGCCCTATAACCTTCACAATAGAATCCTATGACGATAGGCCTTGATCCATTACTTCCATTTTATATTCCTCTTTTGACATGGGGCTGCACCAACTCATCGATTACTATCTCTTCCACTGCTCCGCTACCTCATACGGTGGAGGCCCACATCTGTAGTGACAGATATCGGTGACCTCATCCGCAGTTACCTCATTCACATGTTAAGGTGGAACACAGGATATTAATTTAGCTAGACGATGAAGAAGGGGAATCGAGGGTTTTAGGAGATTGATGGAGAAAACGGTTGAAAGATTATAACCAACCATAAGAATATAACTTCAATTTCAGAAATCATTAAAGCTTTGAATCTTAAATTCTACATGTATAAATATGCTTATGATCTCAATAAGGCTACTAAAGAATCTCAAAAACAATGTAATGGGCAGCTGCAGTTTTTTTTGAGACAACATATACAACTCACTTCTCTCCACAATCATTTACATAGAAACAATCTATCGAATAATAATAATAAAATATAAGTTCTGTTTACACCAAATTGCTCTTTTGTACTTCCCATAATTCTATTCTCTCCATACAGAGATCAGAGGTAACCTCGATGTGAGTTTAAAGTAAATTAATGAGAAATAGCCTCAGCACGAGTAACAGAAGTCATCTTCCAGCAATGTTTGTTAGGCACATAAAAGCTCTAAGTCAAGTTAAGCCTTATGAACAAGTTACTTGTTCTCCATGAGTAGTTGCACTAACCACTTGTTAAGGAACTACCCATTATCCATGCATCAATTATCAGTTATCAACTAAACAGATTTTTTATATTCTTTTCTTTTATTACACAGATGGGTGTTTATATTTTAGAAGTTGGAGTGGACTAGAGTCTATCCTTTTCCTAGATTGTAAGAATAGACAAGTGTACTGTCCAAATTGTCTCATCCTACAGTCTAGAAATTGCATGAAAAACTATAAACTCTATTCCACCCCAAATTCTAAAATATAAACATATATATATATATAAAGTAACATTACCTTAGCCACATCATCAACTGTATTCTATTGGCTTTGATGGCAATAATAGTGGTTTTAATAGTAGCGAATTTTATTGTCCATCCTCTCTGTATGTAAATCTGCGAAACAAAGATATTTATAGGTTTTATATTCCTCGACATTCATTCCAATTAGTTCTTCATAATGACCCACAATTATAGAAAATACAGAGTGGAACTCAGACTTCATCGATCACTCAACCTAGAAGTTCCCACAAGAGAAGTGATGGGCTCATACAAAACAAATCATTAAGAATTTAGCGTGTTACCATTTAAACTGTAATTATGTAATTATCTAAATAACAGAAATCTAAATATGCATTTGTGCTAAATTAACATAAGTAAATGGGAGATAAACCTTTTTTTTTATTAAAAAATTCACATATATATAGAATAAGTTTAATAATTAAAAATATATATATCCTTTCATATACAGGTTACATGTTTCTGGACACAACCATTTTTTATGTGATTTAATAGTTCCCTTACTGATTTGTTGGACATTGACTACTCACCTCCCCATACACACTTCTTCATACTCTTTGGTGGAGGCACACCTAAAGATAAATTGTTCTCCAGTAACTTTTGTTAAATGTGATAAACTCCACCTTTCAACACAAGTCAGAAAAGAATCAACAATATTTGTACTAACTCATTGTCAGGGATCTTGAGAAACCAAGATTTTCCACACACAATTGTGTTTAAGGTGCTTTAGTAGTTATCCCTACTTCTGAGTTGTTGAACTAGCAGGGATCTTCCTCCTCGATGCACCTCCTTAAGCCATTTGGGCTTGGCACACCTAAACATAATTTTTCTTTCAAAATATTTTGTAAATGTGATAAATTAGATCCTTTACCACAAGTTAAAAAACACTCACAATATTTAAACAAAAGTTAAAAAAACACTCACAATATTTAAAGAATCTCAAGAAACCTATATTTGGTGATAAACTAGTGCATTTACCAACAAGTCAAGAAACACCAACAATATTTATACTATATCTCATTCTGAAGCATGTTGAGGTTGAGAAACCTATATTTTCCAACTCAACCATTTTTAATGTGCTCTAGTAATTTCCCTACTTATTTATTATTTATTGGACCTGCAGATAGGCATTTCCTTCATACACACCTCTTCAGACCCTTTGGTGTAGGAACACACTGAAAGATAGATTGTTACTTGGTAAATATGCAGATAAACTAAACCATTTTCCATAAGTTAGAAAAAAACCAACGATAATTCCACTAATTAAACAGGAGGCATTTTACCATCTAAACCCTTCTCCATAAGTTTTAGAAATACACTAACAATCTGAGGATGCGACCAATTGTTCATGGCATCGATTTTGGAAGGATCCATGCGAACCCCTTGTGCTGAGATAATGTGCCCGAGATACTCAACTTCCTTCTGTCCAAAAACACATTTAGACTGCTTGGCATGGAGATGATGGTCAGAGAAAAGTTGCATGACAAGATCCAGATGCTGGAGATGTTCATCCCATGGTTTACTGTAGATGAGGATATCATCAAAGAATACCAGAATGAATTTCCACAAGTAGGGTCGAAATATTTTATTCATTAAGGCATGGAATGTGGAAGGGGCATTAGTGAGGCCAAAGGGCATGACCAAAAACTCATAATGGCCATCATGTGTGCGGAAAGCTGTTTTAGGAATATCATCCTCATGAACCCGAATTTGATGATACCCAGAACGAAGATCCAACTTGGAGAAAAAGTGAGCCCCATGAAGCTCATCAAGAAGCTCATCAACAACAGGAATTGGAAACTTATCCTTGATGGTGAGGTGATTAAGTGCTCGAAAGTCAATGCAGAGGCGCCATGACCCATCTTTTTTGCGGACAAGAATAACTGGAGAAGAAAAGGAACTAGTGCTTGGGCGAATAATACCTTGCTTCAATAAGTCCCGAACGATCATTTCAATCTCTGTTTTTTGGTGGAATGGGTAGCGATAGGGCCTGATGTTTGGAGGAACGCTGCCACGAAGGAGCTGAATACGATGGTCTTCCAGCCTGGAAGGTGGCAATCCCACTGGTTCAGTAAAGACACCTGTATATCGATCCAGAATTTGTTGTAGATCAAAAGGAGTAGTGGAGACCGCTGATGGTTGCGTCTGGATGGAATGGATCTGAGCGATGACACCATGTGAATTCTTCTTGAGGAGTTTTTCCATGCGATGTGAACTGATGATGCTGAGAGAACCTGGTTGTAATCCTGTCAATGTGTTTTTTTGTCCATTGAGGGAAAACTGCATCCAAAGTTCAGCAAAATCCCATAAGATAGGGCAAAGTGTGCGTAGCCATTGAGCGCCCAAAACCACATCACATCCGCCTAAGGGCAAGGCAAACATGTCAGAGCGCAAGGTATAATCTCCCATAGAGATACGCACATTCCGACACTTCCCTTTGCAAGGTAAGGTGCCCCCATTGGCAACCATGACTTCAAAGTTGGAGCAAGGATGGATAAAACAATCAGCTTGTTTGGCGATCCGAGGGTCAATGAAATTATGAGTGCTACCAGAATCAATGAGTATTGTAAGAGGAAGCTTCTTGAAGTAACCCCTGACCCGCATTGTTTTGGGGGTGGTGATTCCAGCCAAAGCATGGAGAGATATCTCTAGATGGTCATCCTGAGACGGAGGGTCAATAGGCGGTTCCTGAATGTTGACCGGAGCATCCAGTGTTTCTGGATCTTCGTCACCAATTTCAAAGGCAGGCGGAGACTCCACATCCAAGAGATAGAGATTTTGTTGAACACATCTATGTCCCCGAGTGAATTTCTCATCACAATTATAGAAAATCCCCTTGTCTCTACATGCTTGCATCTCTGTTTCAGACAAACGCTTGATAGGAGTCGGTCGAGGAGCCTGCGGTATAGGTGGTCGCTGAGAACCCATATGTCGGAAGGGAACAAAAGTGGGCTTGGAGCATTGTTGGGTTGCAATCTTGTCTTCTGCCAACTTAGCCAACCCTAGGGCTTCCATCATTGTGTTGGGACATAACATTTTGACCTTAGAGCGGATGGCATCCTTTAGACCACTGATAAAACAACTCCGGTAAAAGTCATCAGACAATCCTTCGGTGTGGTTGGCTAGATTCTCAAATTAGGTTTGATACTCTCTCACCGTGCCAATTTGGCGAAGTTTAGTGAGGGATCCTGTGAAGTCATCAAAAGCACTAGGACCAAATCGTTGCAAAAGGAGCTGGACAAAATCTGGCCATTTGGGCTCTGGATGAGCCTTGATGTACCAACGGTACCATTGAAGAGCTTCCTGTTCCAAGTGAAAGGATGCCAGTGAAACTTTGTTGACATCAAAAGTATTATGCAGACTGAAATACTGTTTTGCACGATAGATCCATCCAGTTGGATCAATACCATTGAAGCGAGGAAAATCAAGTTTCGGACCATGGAAATTGCTAGAAGAAGAGAACCCATTGTCTGATGAAGACTCGGACTGTCATTTGTTGTTCATAGCTAAATGTTCAAGATGGAGGCCGAGAAATTTTTCATCCAGATCCTGGAGTTTGGCTTGGATGGCTGCAAGTGATTCCTCCATGGTTTTTGCTCCTGCATGGGTGACAACCATAACCAGGATTTTTTTTTTTCTTCGGTTGACTAGGTAGGAAAACAAAAACAGAAACTACTTCAGTAAGGGAAAATCTGGACTAGGGAAAAAATCTGAAGGGTAATTGGGGTAATTGTGGATAGGGTCCTCAGGAATGAAATATGCAGAATGGGGTGACAGGGGTTCCCTGAAAATTTCAAGGGAAACAGAGTGAAAACAAGGGAGATATGGATAAAAAACTGAATTTTATACTGGAGCGGCTACGGCTCGAAAGGGATCTGAAACAAATCCGAATGGATTGAAAATGGCTGGATCTGGAACGGCTTGCAAAATGGATCTGAACGACTAGATGTAAAACGGCGCAGCAACGATCGACAACAGTTCAGCGGAAATTAGATATGGACCCCAGGTATGTGCAGCTTCCTACAGTTCAAGGGTTTCACTCGGCCACCAATGTTGTCTGACGGCTTGCGTATTGGGGAAGTACCCCTCACTCCACGGCTCAGGTAAAACTGATAACCACTTTTCCACAAACAACAGCTCTTGGTTTACCTCACGGGTGGGAACTAGTCAATCAGGTAGGGGTCGTTTCCCTTTTCATTGGCAGGTCCTCTCAATGGACCAGCTACTTCGGGGTTCCTGTGGTACTCCTCACAATGAGTTTTAGGGCTTATGCCCAAGTACTTCCCACAGTTAAGCGGATAGGGATTATTCCCAAATCCGAACCTGCAACAGATGCGAAAAAAAAATTTGACAGAAATTTCACCCAGCGAGCCCAAGAAAGTGCTCTGATACCATATGTGAGGCACCTGCAACAATTAATTAATACGAATATGCGAAATAGCAGAAATGACAGAACTCAAAATCACTTTTATATTGATCACAGGCCACTTCGAGGGGGCAACCTCCTATGAGAAAGCTCAATACAAATAACTTCATGGTGCCTTCATAGGTCTCAACACACACTTATATACTAATTCTAGGCGCCAATACTATGGGTCAAAACCATGGGCCGTTACAAACTATGGATCAACAATACTACGGGCGACTTACAAAGCATATGCGCCAACAACAATAACACAAACTATTGATCAACAAATACTACGGGACGACTTACAAAGCATATGCGTCCAACAACAACATACTAACAAAGTAAAGATATGGGTTCCTAACAACATAGTGCTATGTTTTCTTGTAGAACTCCGTCAAGAAGTCACATACCCGTTCCTGTTACCATGAAAACAAGGGCAATATTACAATGTGGACTTTGGAAAAATATATATGTCATAAATTGAATGTGTAATATGAAAAATATGAAATATTTATTTGTAGCTGTGACTTCACTAATGCAATCTTTTTACTTTCCATGGCACTGTCTAATTGATAGGTTACGTACTTGAAGATCCGCATCTCCACGGTCATCCTACCAAATTTGTGCTCCTCGCTTTCATGAATGTAACGGTTCAAAAGAGAAAACCCACTGCACCTAGAACATGTCCCATATAGACACGATTTTTTATAATATTTTTTTCCTTCGGGCCTTGGACACATAATGTTGTGGGTAAAGTCTCTTGATGCATTCGGTGGTAGTATGGATTCATTGCAGCCCTTCACAATGTTAGTATGCAAATCACAAAATATGTGTTTATATGTGTCATAATAATATTCATATTCTACGTGGTATCTACAACAACAGGTGTTCCGATCAATGCATATACAAACGTACCATGGTTTTCATTTCTCAAAGGACCTTTGGCCTAGGTTCAATTGTGTGTTCTCTTTCCTGAATCTTTCGTAGGGTTCAGTCTGTATGGTTTCAAGGAAGTGTTTAACATGGGGTTCACGTTCAATAGAACTTTTTCTCAGCTTTAGCACGTCTCTTTGGTTTGATGAAGGTCTAGTATGATCATGCCAAAAAATTTGTACTAACTCCTTAACAAAATCAATTAGCTTCCTATCTCCACGAGGCAACCTACCAACAAAATCCCAACAATCGTTTCCACCCGCAGTGTCAATATTTTCTCTTATAACAGATTACTTTTTAATAGTTTTTCTATTTAATATAAGTATGTGAGAAGTGTGTGATAGCAGGCAACGTTGCCTTGTGGAATTGCTTACAACTGATTCCGCTAACACACAACGAGCTGCATAGAGATATTTTGTACAAGATGTCTTCCCAATCACATTAAATGTAGATTGGAGATTTCTAACAATATGATTGCTAGCCTCTAAATTTTTAACTATCTTTATGTCCAAAATTCTCCTAACAACAGCTAAACAATGTGACTTTAAAAAACATAGCAATAATTGGCATTTTCCTGCATCACCTTTGGATTCAAAATATTCCGTGACAATTTTGTTGCATTTCCATTCGATAGTGCATTTTGGAAACTTACCTTCAAGGCCCGCTAGAGCACTTTCATCCACATGAATACGTTTAGGATTTTTTCTTCTTGCACTAGACAATCGAGGTAGGGAAGGTGTACATGAGACATTAATACCAGAGCTTGTTTGTTGTGGTGCTTCGTTCACACATTGGGCCATAATGGAAGTGTGCTCAACATGGTTGTGGTCTTCTTGGGGATATTTCAAATTAAGCATTGCTTGTATGTCCATCTCTACACATGCAGCATCTCCCAATATTCTTGTGTCATGAGGAACTTTAGCATGACTCATTGATGGATTGTTGGTTGGAGATTGTGTTGATGTTGGAATTTGAGTTGGGTTCGTTGGACGTGACCACTTTACCTATGGTTCTGAGAAAGAGGTTGTCATGTCAATAACTGTGTTAGGATCAGTGGCAGGATCCGGGGAAATGACAGGACCATGTCTCACTCTTTCCATTACACCCCTGGCCTTTTCTCTTAAGTCATTGACCTTTTCAATGGGAATATTCCTTCTATATTTTTTTGTTCTGTTATGTGAGTTTCCCATCTCCAAAAGTCTCTTTAACAAAACTATGAGGCCTACCACTACAAAAGAAACAACAAATAAGATATCAATTCCATTATACAATGAACTTGACACATTCCAATAGAACTTACTACTTTACAAATTAACATAGAGATGCCTTGGGAATAGTTTGACAGTTTTTCTACATCAAATAAGCATAGCATGAAGATGAGAGCATGGACAAAATTTCATGAACTAATCAATATGGACCCTCTCCCATGATTTCTTATTAGGATTTTATTCAAATTGAAGAGTCCCAAGAGAGAACCTCATCCATACCATCCTTGTGTGAAATCAAAATATATTCATGGTAATAATTATTGGTTTAGATTGCATACTTCATCTTCTGTAGTGAATATGAGTTTTTTTAGATGTGAACTTGGGAATTCTTCTTGTCAAATTCGTTGTTGTCTATGCATGGATATTTCTGTAGGCATATGATAAAAACAAAAATGCATGGGAGAATCTCAAATCTTGTGAATGAAAAGAATTATTTACAATTCACCATACCTATAGAAATGATCTCCACTTGCAATGCAAATTTGTAGCTTGAATGTATCCACTAGATTCCAAGACCACTGAAGATGTTTGTTAGATTCCAAGAGTGATTTTGTGTCCAATAGATCAATCAATGTCCAAAAGATCAATGAATGTGAGCCAATAAGCAACCTGGAAGAGCTTGAAACCCTCGAAAGACAGAAAACCCATGTTTTTTGGTAGCATTCCCGGGAATAGAAAATTCTGTTTTTTTAATTAGCAGCAAACACACACACGAGTGTTTAAATGCATGCACGCATGTTTGTAGCACGTATGCGTCATTAGCGCATACGCACTAAAACACGCTCACGTGCTCCTACATATCGTTTACACCATTTAATGCCAAACCTTCCCCCACTTCGAAAATATTTGCATACATTGGACTATACTTCAAAAGTGGATAAATGAATGGCTAAAGAGAGGGGGGTTAAGGCTTCTAGGGATTTAAGGTTTAGGGACTTAATGCATAAGGTCTTGGGTATTTGGACTTTAAGGAGTGTGGGTTAGGCTATTTAGGAGTTAGGGTTGTGAGATTATAGGTTGAATGGTTCAATGGTTTAGGGGTTAAGGGATGTAGTTCTTTAGGGAGAGTGAGAGGTAGAGAGAGATAGAGAGATGGGATATGGGAGGGATAGAGAGAAAGAGATCATGGGGTTAAGGGGGAGCAATAGCATCTCACGTCATAATTGCAAGGGTCGCACCCGGTGCAATGCCACACGAGAATTGAAATGTAAACATGCTTAGAGGGTGAAAGAAGAGGATTGCTACCTAAATGAACATTTCATAACTCATGAGCTACGATATGGGGATGAAATTATTTGGGCCTTGGGCCATAAATCATTTGGATATGGGTTTTTTTCTTACCGCAATAGCCCATATGACCTCAAACATGGTCGAGTAAGGAAATAATACAAAACAAACCCTCTCGTAAGTCCAACTTTAAAAAAAATTGTAACGGGCCCTTGGATTATCCCTAGTGGGGTTTTGTGGTCGCAACAGTGGGATACATGAGCCATAAGTAGGTTTTGTAAACTGAAACAAGGAATTTAACCCCTAAATGACCCTCTCAACCTCAAGTGCAATGAACAAAAACTAAAATCCACAACGTGAGCCCTATATAAGGTGTACTTGGAATCAAAGATGAATGCGAGTGTCATTACAATGTATTGAGAATCATGTCCGACAATTAAACGAGAGCCTTTATCAATAATATTTTCTTCTTGGGCATATGGACACCATTAATTGTCCAATGTAGATTATCCCTAACATGCTGTATGCACTATGGATGGTTCTTGGGCCCTTAACCATAGTCTTGGTAGAAAAACAATAGCCTTAAGCCCTTGGTCATGGTTTATGGAGGGAAATAAAAATCTTAGACCCGAAACATATTTTGTCAAGATCAAATGCAGCGAATGCATCCTTAGACTACCATGCAAGACCATGGATATGTTGCAAGACCTTGAACATCATAAAAGAATGAAAACAGGTTCCTTGAGATCTTATTGAGGCATACTGAGCTCAATTGAATTCCACTTGAGCCTTAATTGAAACTTCTTGACCTCAGGCATCATCAATAACACATAGAATCCATGACACTAGCCTTTTACATAGATTATTTTTCATATGAATCGAATATGGATGCCATTATGATATCATGGGCATCAAGGATTTATCTTGGCTCCTTAACCATGGCTAGTGGAGGGGACACAAGAGCCTCCAACACTAAATCTTGCTTCTAGGGAACAAACACCATGAATGATTCCATGAACCACCGCATATGAAATAT
>BSBM01001162.1:742500-832500 GCA_027924585.1 Larix kaempferi
TCTATCTCTCACTCCCTCTAAATCCATTCCTCCCCATTTTCCCTCTCCCTCCCTCGCTCTATGTCTCTCCCCCACTTGCCTCCATCCATCCCCCCTTGTCACTCAAGTCTCACTTTCAACTTCTAACCCTATACCTCTTCAGAACCTCTTCTACTCCTAATAGTGCTCTCAAGCTCCACTGCCCTTCACCCTTGTAGCTCATCATGTTCCCATTCCCTTCATCTCTCCCCACTCAAGCTTCCAACATTCTTCTAAGACCTTGACCCTTTCCTACCCCTATTAAATATTAACCATATCCCTATTAAATATTAACCATCGATTCCCTTGACCCTTCCCCACCCCCTCTCAAGTATTAACCAAAAATGCCTTTGAGTCTTCCCCACCCCCTCTCAAGTATTAAACATAGATTTTATGATTTAAATAACACTAGCGTTTTTTTGCACTATAGAATGCGCATGTGTTATGTAGTTATATAACGCATACACGTTATGTAGTTATATAACACGTACAAGTTATGTAGTTATATAACGCGTACGCGTTATGAAATTCTAAAAGCGCGGGAATATGTTTTGAATTTATACAGAACGAGCTCATGTTTGTTAGAGCCTAAACCAAGCCAACTCACTTGCTCGCATATCAACCATAATCCTATGTGTATGCTTTGGAGTTTGCTTCGGTAATACCAAACTTGTGCTATGGTAGTTATCAACCAAAGCTAATTGGGTATTTCTTCTAGTTTCTGGAGAAGCCTGTGCTTAGCCACTCATTACAGTATGCTACACACAGTCATTTTTGACGAAATATTAAACACAAATAGCATTTTTTCTGCAGATTCCAAATATGTAACTTTTATTTAAAAATATTAATTTTTCCTTTTTTTTTTTCAATTTCTTTATGTGTCCTACCTCCTTAACTTGAGAAACACACTATTAGTGTTTCTTCCATAATTTTTTCAATTCTTGATCATTTAAAAAAAAAAATTGTATGGTGCATAAGTAGACACTAACCTCCACGTTCTATCAAAACCCCATTTGCATCAAGACCTTCAAAGGCTGCACCCACAAAAAACGTACTATTTTCGAGGTTTGATCACTTATACAATTATAAGAAAAATCATTAAATTACCAATTTCATTTTTGAAAAATAATGAACTAGTGCTATATGTTCTCTACATGCATGCCCATTTTTGTAGATTGATTCCATCATTTAGGCCCTCAAAGGTTGCACCCACAAAAACATATACCTTATCATTTGCTTGAAAAATAAAAAGTGTCTGTTAGGAAAAATGAAACTTGACATAGCTATGCAAATTTTGAATACATAAAAGTTATATATTCGGAAACGTGATTCAATTTCCTACATTTCATCTTTTTTACTCAATGCAAGATATTTTGCGTAAGTATCCTAAAAAGTCCAAGTAAGTTGAGGGATGCCTGATTTTTCAGTTTTGTATTGCATCTAACGTGCCAAAAGCGACCCTCATTAGCTTGCACTGACCCATTTATCATATTTTTATGGATTTACTTGTTTTAATAGATTCTATTTTTTTAATATCTTTAAGGCTAACCTTTTTTACAATGATTTTATAAATCATTTGCATTAATATTAGGGTGTAGTTAGACTTTTTAATGTAAAGGGACCTTAGTCCCCTCCACATTTCAAAATCACCAGTAAACAAGTCAAGAAAAATTAAACAATAAAACTAGAGGCTCTAAAATTCACATAAACTGTTGTTCAAACACACAACAAAAGCACATTATTATGTCCTTAATTTCTCCTCCTCTATTCTTCTTTGTATCTTCATCCTCCTTTGTTCTACCCTCTTCCTCCTAAATTTTCTTTGTTCTACCCTCTTGTTATTCATCTCTCATGTTTCTTTACGAGAGAGATCCTCAAAACATGTGATAAATGAACACTCCTAACAAACATAATGGGAGCCTATCCTTCCTATCCACGACCATTAATATATTAAAAGAAAAAGTAATGAAGAATAGTATGTTGGATTAATGCAACATGAAATTTCTAGGTGACACTAACCTTGATTTTATATATTGGATGGATGATCCCCAAACATTTTCAATTGTTAAATTAAAAATAAGTGTAATGCACTTAAGAAGGATATTAAATATGGAATATCTAGGAGGTATATAAGTAGATAATGAATGTGATGTGACCATAATAATGTAATAGCCCCACTTGGTAATTGGTAGGTAATAAATAAATTCACTGTGTTAAAAGAAATAATATAATAACAATAGGGGAATTGACATACACTTGGAAATACTCATGAAAAAGTTTAATAATATATTAATATTATTTTATTTTAAAAAATAACCAATTGATTAATAAAATCTTTTCATGCTAATATTATTAGTCCCTGCCAAGGCAGGGATTATAGCGATCGCCTAGGTCTTTAAATTTCTACTAATATGTACAAAAATTACAATGTTTTTCTAATGTTTTATAAAGTTTTCACAAAATTTTAATAATTTGAAAATAAAAGAAAATATATTTTGAAAATTTGAAAATAGTTATTTATTATTTTCCATTGTTGGAGTACATTGAAATGATATTTTCCATTGGTTGAGTACATTGAAATGACTAAATACCCCTGCTATGAGGGGTAATTGTCATAAATAAAAAATTATTTAAAAACCCACTCCACAACGAAGTGATTGATATCGTTTAGCTTTAACTCACTGCCAGTGTGCTTAGTTCGAGGTTGTACCCTCTCTGGAAACGAGAGTAAATTCCAGGGTGACAATGCAAGCATAGGACATCAAGAGTCACGAAAGTGAAGAACCAAGCGAGCGCCATTGAACAGTCTGTTGTTTCTGTTAATGTCGTCCACAGCCATTTTCACTGCGGTTTTGGCAACTTTTCCCAACCATGAATTGCAGTCCAGCACAACGCCTATATTCACCACGCCGTCGTCATTGTGGGATACATTACACTGCAAGTTGGGAGTAGTGCACGATAAAACACAAATAATGATAAACATTCCCACCAACGTTCAAAATTGAACCCTTCCTAGCCCTTCCAGAGAGTTATGGCCCTTTCCAGAAGTGCAAAGTTAAAATTGCCCTTCAAAAAAAATTCAAAATCTTATTTTTACCCTTCCAATTAAGAATGACACAATTTATAACAACATTTCAAAAGAAGGGTAATATTATAAATTACTTGTCAATATAATTTCATAGTGTGTTTAAATTCATAAGCTATAAAGTTTCCAAGGATATATGGATATATAATTGTGAACTGAATTTTAAATAAACGTTATGATTTGCTAAAATAATTACATAATACGATACCATTAAAATCCTCTGGTACAAATAAAAAACATGTGACACAACCTACAGGAACCATGACATCGATTGACCTTCAAAAAATACGCTGATTGTCCAAAATATTGGAATTGAGAAAGATCATGAATTCCATGCACATTGTGAATTTGTGATGGAATACCCGTGGAAAAATTTAAAAGATGAGATTTTCCATAGTACATTTTATTCAATTTTAGTTTATGAAAGCATTGATCTAACTATGAAGCACCATTTGATTATTTATATTACATATTTGACAAATGAAGGAAGAGGTCAATGTCTAACAAAATTCATATGCTTGTTTCAAATAAAATATGGAAGAAATCAATATATGTATGATGCAATGATAACTCTTCTAACAGAGATGGATATATCTTTGATGAAGTTAGTTGGATTTGGCTCTGATGGGGCATCTTCTATGAGGGGTAGTTGTGAATGTTTATCTTCTAAGATTTGTCGAGATGCTCATCATTATTAGATATCCATTCCATAACTAATAGAGAATCATTAACAACAAATGATGCTTCATTTCATTTTCCAAAGTTGCGGTATATTGATAAATTTGCAAACAACTTTTATTCATGGCTCATAAAATCTACTAAAATACATGGAGAACTGAAAGAGCTAATGGAATCCTTTCAAATCACTAAGTTAGAGGTTTTTCAAATTAATCAAATTAGGTGGATCTCTAGAGGAAAGGTCGTGGAAAGACTCGTCAAAATGATGCTCGCTTTATTAAAATATTGGGAGTTATGGGAGATAAATATGTATGAGTTGGAACTAATATTTCAAGTGCAATTTTGCATCCATTTGCTTGTAGATGTGCTCATTGAGTTAAATAAGTTGAATCATAAGTTCCAAGAGGACCATGTTGATATTACCTTTATTAGCAATACTTTATATTTTACTATTAACATGCTTCTTAAATGGTATTTGGAGGGGCATATTTGGGGTAGGTACAATGCACATATACTCTTTTTTAGTTAGAGCACAATGAGGAACCCTTGAGTTTCTAGATAGCATAGGTATGGTACATTTACATCCATTGAGGTTTGAAATTTTTCCAAAGATACAAAGACCAAGGACACTAGATGATTTCATTCTTTTAAGAAAATGTTTTGTGATTAAGGGAATTGAATCTCTAGATAGGAGGTTCACATATATTCCTATATTTAATCCTGCTAAGTTTTTCAGTCCTCGGCATTATTATGAAGATATGGATGATAGAGACTCTCAAACATGTAAATATTAGATTCAGAGATCACTACTCCCTCTGAATTTCCCTGAGATCTCAAGCGGTATGA
Source organism: Larix kaempferi (assembly GCA_027924585.1). Classification (NCBI taxonomy): domain Eukaryota; kingdom Viridiplantae; phylum Streptophyta; class Pinopsida; order Pinales; family Pinaceae; genus Larix; species Larix kaempferi. The sequence goes on from BSBM01001162.1 coordinate 747,128, forward strand.
GTCTCAATATCAATACATGCTCATATAAATATAGACTCAAACAACTAGAGCTGCATTTACCAACTGAAAACAAATGCAATCACACATAAAAACAGATATACCTTTGAAACCCCAACCAGGGAAAACCAACAAACTGTGGGGATATCTTCTCTCTCGAACCCATAGCATATATATAAATGACAAATACAATACAAGATTACCTCAATAGGTAACTCAATCTCCTGAAACCGGATAGACTCTAGATCTACATGCATCCAGCTGATGCATGCACTGAAAGAGTATGCCCTAACTGGAAAACTGGATCTGAGTGTCTCTGTAGGTGCCTCTGACTGATCTACCTTTTTGTATCACATTGCTCTAATCTTCTCGCTCTGAACACTGCCCTCTGATGAACTTGGCCTACTATGCATGCAGAAGTATGCCCTCCCCTCTAGATGTCAAATGCTCGTAGTGGACCGGATCTCAGCAAATATGAGCTCTGATCATCCCTAAGCTTCCTCCAATGTTGAGGCAAGGCTATCCTGGAAGTCTCAGACTCCGAATCAATCAATCCAGCTCCAAACGAGCTTCTCACTCCTTGGAAAATGCGCCCTCCTCCAAGGTAACTCAGCCTCCTCCAAACTGATCAGGAAACACATTGATGAGCTATCTCAGCTCACAGTACTAGGTGTTAGTGACTCTGGAACTGAAGGTCAGTGATCTAGCTCATATCTGACCTTCCTAGCTCTTGCAACAACTCCTCTCTCTCACAGAAAGTCGCCCTTCATGCATAGCTACTCCCTCCTCACTCTAGCAATATCTCTCTCCGACAATGCAACTAAATAACGTCAACTCGGGACCTCCTACCTCTATAAATAATCTCACTGATGAATTAGGTTTTCCAAAACCCTAATTCTCGGTGCATGCAAAAGTCACTTTTGCATGCATCCACTAATCGCTGATAGGTCATGCAAAACTCATGCATGCAAAGGTCAAAACACTCTGGAAGGTCCGCATGCAGCCACCACTAGACTCATGCCACTGAGTAGAGTGTATCTCACCCTCTACTCCATCCCGATGCCTATGCAGCTAATGTACATCCATGTAAGGCATCTGAACCATGGAGGACATCCCGAAGTCACCACACTCTAACAAAACAAAAAGATGGTTGCAATGTTTATGTGAAAAATTTAGTGTCGAGGACTCACCTATTGTGGATGCTGCTAAATGTTTGGGTGAAATGGATGAATTTATTTGTACTATTTATAAATCATACCCTAAAAAGCATATGTTTGGAGCATGGGATCTATGTGGAGATAAACCTGAATGGTTTGAAGGATTTCCTTGTTTGATGTAATTATGGCAAGCTATTCTTTCCATAATTATGATAGAGGCTTCTCAAAATTAAATAGGATAAAAAATTATGATAGATCAAGGATTTCATGGAGACATTGGATTTGTTATGTGTCTCTCCCTCAGTGCACCTCATGCTCTAAATGAGGTATCTCGGAATGCAATTTATGATGTATGGAAACAAATGAAAACTAGAAAGCCACTTCCATTGGGCATAGATTGATGATTTTAGTGATGTAAGCTCAAATACTTTTGAAGAATATCAAATGAATCGAATTACAATATGTTTTTTTTGTTGGAATGTATTCATTTATATGTAATATAATAATAATAATTTTTTGGACTTTACTATTTTCAAAGAAAATTTTATTTATTTCTTAGTTTTTATTGAAAAGTTATCATTTTCACATGTAAAGCACATTCAATTGTTTAAGATTGTAAAAATGTGAAAGGACAATTTTTTTGAAGGATTTAGTTAATTTATGCTTTTCAATTGAAGTACAATTATTTATATAGCCCTTCATCTTGGAAGGGCTCAAAGAATATATGCCCTTGAAATTGAAATTAAGACCCACCCTTCAAATTTGATCACTAATTCCCACGGTTTGGCCTACCATTTGGATAAGTTCTTTCATCTCTAACCAATATGTGTTTTATCGAGCAGTTAGATTTTGTCTCAAGAAATCATGAATGGATCGTGATAACTGCTCTATGAGTTTTCTTTGGATGTTGCTAATGGATTTCATTTGAGAGGTCCACGAGGCTCTAGATAATCTGAATTCAATCCTTAGGTCTAAAACAAGGCTGGTAGGGATCGTGGACGTGACAGCTATCAATGAGTCGAGGCTGGTCACCAATTTTTATTCCTCCGACTGTCTTTAAAGGTGTAGGCGTATATTCCAAGTTCCAACACATTCCCCATTAAATACAGTACTCCTGAAAAGCAAAAACATTTGTCACCGTGGCACTTTAAAGAAAACTCAGGGAAATTCATTGACAATATGCTCAAACAAGAGCAAACGATTATCTTATTGTTCTTCAAATTAAATTTAAGGAATCTGATGTGGCAGAATATACCAGTCAATTATTTATTTTATAAAAATGTAACAACAAAATAGATTACTAAGTGGTTAGCCTTTATGAATATAGGAGAGAGAGTAATATGTATTACAATATCAAAATACATGTTTATCATTTAATTTTTTATTAAATAAAATAATAAATTATTTTTTTTCTATAAGTTAATTTAGTGTGAAATGTATAATAAATATTATTAAATATTTAAAACTATTTTAATTATAAAAAATTTAATTAATTTTAAAAATGAAAGGCATGACATCTTATTATTTTTGATGATTTTTTATAGAAATAAGGTTGAGTTAATTCTAAATTGTTTGTGCATTTTTTTTAATATAATTTTATGCGTTGTACATTTTTTATTATAAATTCTTAGGTTTGTGATAACTGTAATGTTATATTTGATAATTTTTCGAAACTAAAATGTATATGTATTTAAATAAATTATATAAATATATGTGATTATTAACAAGTATTTAAATCAATTTTAATATATACAAATTAAAAAAAAAAAATTATTTTAATTAACCAAGTAAATTCTAGATAATGTTGCTACCTTTCAAAACTTATTTAGAAATATGGTTGATGAAAATAATGAACACAACTACCAATGTAATGACATTAAATAAGATAAAAGGCATCCTTATACCATATGTGGTAGTTGAACAAAAGGGTTGTTGGGACAAGTGTGCATATGCTTTAATAGCATGTAAGACATTAGTTTAAATCTAAAATAATTTAGAAGCATGGCATTGTTTTTTTTTTCCCGCAAAAAAAACATACTATTGATATTCAATACCGAATCAAATAGTACATGATAAGATCGTAAGAAGATCAAAATAACACTATCTATCCATGATACTCCGAATGGACCAATGTTCAAAAAATACCCCCGAAACAAAAAAGCAAATTATTACAACATCCCTAAATACAGAAAGGAGTACCGATGGACGCTAATCCAGAAAATACATATTGCCATAATCTATCAACTGATTTTCCAAATACTCATCCCACATCAAGTAGCCAACATCTCCATCCAATGCTGCTTTTGGCAGCAAATCAGCCTCAACCTATGAGTTATGTTCTTGGAAAATATGGTCCAAAGCCACAGAGATAAAAGTGCTGAGTTCAAATTCTTTAAGGAATGATTATAATAAATAAATAAATGTATTAAATATTTTATAATTATTTTAATATGTATAATAATATTTTTTATATTTTTATTTTTATTTTTATTTTTATTAGAGTAATTTATTATATGGTGAAGTGGTTTTACGAATTTCAATGAAAGCATGATATTTGTTTTCTTTTCATTTCATTGTTTACATTGTTTTCCTTTTGAAGTTCATCTATATCTCATTATTGACTTTTGAGTTCTTTTTTTGGATTAGTTTATGAAGTTTATGTTCACATTGTTGCTATTGACTTGATCATTGTCATCAAGTCGTGACGAGGCCATGTTCATTATAATGTATTGAGGGATAATATGGGTTCAATTAATGGAAGGGTTAAGGGTGTCGTATTCAAGTGTTTCTTCTACAGCTATGCTAATGGAGCACTCAACTATTCACAGCCATGTTTTTTTTTTGTAGGTATTTTTTGGATTGTAGTAATAACAACAAGGGGATCACTTACACTTTTTGTGGAAATTGTGATGGAAATTGAAGGTTACCCGATTAAGCTTCTCCAATTCAATAGCTTGTTGGTCCTATTTAATAATTTATTTTTTGACATTTTATTATAAAGAGGCCTCCAAAACCTTATGAATTGTCCCATATGATTATTCATTTCATATATATTAGAAAGCTTAACCTTCAAATTACCTCATGAAAAAATTCCCTTTACAACTTTTTTTTCTTTTTTTTTTTTGTAGAATATCTCACAATACATTGTATTCATAATATAATGTACCACATTCTTCACGGTCATAAGCCCCTTTTACATAAACAAAAAATTATAATCTCATATTCTATTTAATACATTTTATAAATTTATTATTGTCAAATAATTTTTTAAAACTATAATTCTAAAGCAGGGACTAACTACTTTGCATTTATTTTGCTTGTTTTATCTATAAAAACAACTAAATGTCACTTTGATTTATTTAAAAATAATATGGCATTACTTTATTTTTTATTTTTTTAAATTATTTGTTATTTTTAATGGATTTTTTTTTATTATTTAAAAATAATAGGACATTATTTTATTTATTTTTCTTTTAAAATTATTTATTATTCTTATCTTTAATTAATAACCTTCATTAATTTATTAAAAATAACTTAAAGTTACTTTATTTTAATATTATTTTATATTTGAAAATCAATTTATTATTTTAATATTATTTTATATTTGAAAATCAATTTACTGTTCATTATGATGGCTTTTAGTTGAGGACTTTAGTTGATTCATTTAAAAAAGTAGCTTGTTGCTGATTTTGATTAAAGTTTTTTTAATACTCTTTGTGCTAGTAATTTGGACGGTTCAGTGATTTAAAAGTTATTTTACATTTTTCTATTTTAATAATATTTTTAAAATTATATGAATTGATTTAATTTGTTCATTTAATCATAATTAACAAATTAATGAAATTACAAATATGAATTGATTTAATTTTTCCATTTAATCATAATTAAAAAATGACTGAGATTACATATATGAATTGATTTAACTTGTTTATTTAATTATAATTAAAATAATAATAAGATTTTTATAATTATAAATAATGTTTTAAAATTTTATTTTAAAATTATTTCAATTAATTAATTTTATTTTATTTTATTTTTAGGTGAAATAATGACTTTCAAGTGAAATTAATTTCTAACATTTATATTTTTATTGATAATTCATTTGAATTAATTGTTAATAAAAGTTTATAGGTCTATTCATGTGCTTGTTCTCAAATTCAACATCACTCAAATTCTCTTATAGGTACAATCCATTCCTTGGGTTATCCAACTCCTTCATCACCTCCCCATTAGGCTTTACCACCTAGATTTCCAAGATATTTGTAAATCTAAGTGGAGGTATTACCTATGTATTCACAATCTCTATTTTTTATTTTTATTGTAGAATTAGTTTTAATATTGAAATCCCAATTTATCTAGATTTCTCCTCACCTTTCTTCTTATCTACTTTACTAGAAATTTTCCTTTCATAGATTCAACTTTCTTCTTCTCTACTTCAAATTTAACAACTTTCTTTATTCATAGCAACACTTCTTTGTAATAAAGTATGCTCCTTTTTACCTCTTCCTCTATATATCCTCCATGAGAATAAGGCCAAGTGATGGCCACATATCTTTGGTGCTTGCACACCTCCTTCTTAGGATCACATATCTTGAATACTTCATGTCCAAACTTGTAATCTTCCAACTTCTCATCTTCCCTCTTAGAAAAATAGAATTTTGCATACCATATAACCCAATTAAAATATGATAGGTAGGGCATACGTTCTTTTGTATGGGTGTCAAAATTCCATTAAAACCATGGAGGGTAGTATAATATACAATCTTCATGATCAGTAATTGGACTGGAAAAAATATTGGGAGGGTATTAGGATCTTTGGTTACTCCATAAAATATGATATAAGTTGATTTGTCAACCATATACTAGTCCAAAATCCATTCTAGGACTTTGATGGCTTCAATAGCTACCCTTGAATAATTTTTTTATGAAAATCAATTCATAGAGGGGAGATAAGAAATGGTCACATACCGTAGTATAAATATTCATGTACATAATCCACAATAAATCTTAGTAATATACCTAAACTAGTGGGTAGTTTACATTGCATGGCCATCTTATCCTTGGGAATGTATTTACAACACACATGACATCTAGAAGATAGGAAGCCATGTAAAAAAAATTCTAGTGTGCCTTGTGTGGGGAAGTTGGTCATTACAATTGTAATTGTTATGGCAAGTTAGAAGATAGAAGCCTAATTGAACACTCTCCCCTCCTCTATCATACTATGTAGAGGAACCCATATTGCTTCCTTGAAGTGTTTTCTAGTTTTCTCATTGTACAACATACAAATTAAATGGAACTTGTATTCATGTAAGATTCCTTCAAGTCAGAGGTGGGATACATTTTTTCTTCCCTATATTTAAACTAGGTTTGATCACCTGTTGAATCTTGATGATTTCATGATAATCATTCATACGAGAAAATTACCCCACCCATGAATCAGTCCAATATTGTTCAACCTCAGGGAACTTATTTTAACTATCGAGGTTGTTTAGCTCAAAAGATGATATGCCCCTACCTTCAAGATTTGTTACCATATCGTTTCAACATTGGTATATTCAGTAATACACTTGATCACCTCTACACAAAGTATCACAAACAATATGGAATGTGCATTGTGTCACGGTGATCTTCTCACATTATTATTGGTGAGAGAACTTTTTTTTTCATATTTAGTGGGATTAACATATAAAGAGACCCTTGTTTCTTCTTTATATGCCCAAAAACAATCCTAATACTATGGAGCGCCTTGAATATCTATGAAGTTGGATGTATTCTAATAAATGGGTTGCATTTCTTTCTTGGGATAAGGATTGATGGAAATAGTGCACTTAAGACTCTTTACTTTATTGGAATTTAACTTATTTAAGGCCAAGTAAATAGTCTTGAATTCAACTCATTTAAAAAAAAAAATGTTACTTTTATTATTATAGAAAAAAAATAAAAAATCCAAACAAAAATGGTGAAATTGAAATTGGAATTACATTAATATCCTTTTTGGAAAAAGAAGCCAAAGAACCAAAGCCTTTAGATTTACATGGTATTTCTAATAATCATTACAAGTTTGAAAACATAATTGCAACTAAATTTAGTCAACATCTTCTTTAGAATTACATGGTGTTTCTAGTGACCATTACATGTTTGAAAATATAGTTGTAATTAAATATGGTCAACGTCTTCTTTTTAAAGAATTACCCCTTAAAAATGGTAACACTACTTAGTTAAATCAAGTTGAAAACATAATTAACCCCTTAAAAATGGTAATACTACTTAGTTAAATCAAATTGAAAACATAGGATTTCATAAGGAGTAGAAATATCCTATTACATCTATCTACATGAATCATTATATTTCTAAAATATATATCACATGAATTTGTTTACAATATAATCATTGAAATTAATGGGAGTAGATTTATTTAGAGAGATATCAATTTGAATATCTCACTTTCAGATAGTTTTAATTGAATCACAAAACCCCTATACTAGCCACTCATTGTAAACACTAAATAAATAAAGTAATTGGTCATCATGTATCTTTTGATTTATTTTTTTTAAATTGAGACACGAGAAAAGGTATGATAAACTATATCAAGGGACTTGATATAGTTTTTTTTTCACCAAAAAAGATTATTTCTTGGTATTTATAGAGTAACTCAAAGAAAACAAAAGTATATCACAGCTTTACAATATCTTTCCAAACCCAAATCCTCAGTGATATGATAGAATATTTTAATGACATAGTCGTTCCTATCAAAATAAACAAATATACTCTTCTAAACAGTATATAATTCAAAGAAAACTAGAGTTCTAAACTATCCAGTTGTACCTCCAAAGGAAAAAATTATTACAATCTTCAATTGTGATGATAAAAAAGGAGGTATTTTTTCTAGTTTGTTAAGTTATGGAAGGTTGTAATAATTTTTTCCTTTGAAGGTATACATGGAAAATTTTAGGGTCTAATCTTAGCCCATCGGGTAAATTTAAGGGTTTTAAATTTTTAATGGGCTATTTTTTTTATTAAATGCATGTTCGGTATGATTAACCCATGTTCGGGTACACAGGGTACTACCAAAGGACCGAACACCAAGAGCAACCACTTCAAACAAATAGATCACAGATCAACACACCGATGTTTTGACGTGGTTTAAACCCTCTTGAGGGAAACACTCCACGGCCCCGACCAAATAGCTTCTACGGGGCAATTTATTATGCAAAGAAAGAAAGTTACAAATGAGCTTCTCATAATCGATCAACTAAACAATGAATCTCCATGCTCTTTAAATAGAGATCATGGACCAATCGGGTGTTAAGCCATGGATCAAGGTTACGTTTGATCTAAGAGAAGTTGAGCCGTCGGATCACTCTATGTCGGAAACATATCGTGACCGTCGGATTAAGTATTTACAAATGCATACTAATGCATACTAAAGAAACACACTATCCTTAACGGATATATTACACAAGTTGATCTTAACTAACTCCTAAGTGTCTAAATATCCTAACATCCCCCCTTAAGAACAACTTGGGATAGGATTGAAGGATTTACAAAACTGACACTATTAGGAGAAGGAAGGAGGCATTAGAGCCTATCCCCCCTTAATGACAAGTTCCTGAACTCCTAACATAGATCGAAGTTTAGAAAACTTTGCTTCTGTAAGAGACTTGGTGAAGATGTCTGCAATTTTATCATCTGTAGGGCAAAAGAGCACTTCAAGAACACGATCATGAACAAGATTTCTGATGAAGTGCATATGTAGCTCAATGTGTTTGCTGCGTTGATGTAGAACTGGATCTTTGGCAAGCTTGACGGCACTTTGATTGTCGCACCAAAGTGTAGTAGGCTGCTGCTGCTCGAATCCAAACTCTGAAAGGATCTGTCAAAGCCATAAAGCTTCCTGACTGGCATTAACTGCTGCTCGATATTCTGCCTCTGCTGAAGAAAGAGCAAGAGCTTGTTGTTTCTTACAAGCCCAAGTAATAGGTCCAGATCCCAGACTGAAAACATAACCTGCAGTAGAGTTTCGATCATCAGGATCCACGTCCCAATCTGAATCAGTGAAACCAACCAACAAAGGTTTCCCCCCTATACTGTAATGAATCCCAAACTGAACTGTACCTCGAATATATCGAAGTATTCTTTTAGCTGCTTTCCAATGACTTTCATGAGGTGTCTGCATATAACGGGCAACTCGACCAACGGCAAAGGAAAGGTCAGGACGGGAATGAGTCAAGTATAAGAGACTACCAACAAGCTGACGATACAAGGTGGCATCGACTTCAGGTGAAGTACAAGTGGCAGAAAGTTTGACTCCAGACTGGAAGGGAGAAGGGGCTGGTGTACAATATTCCACGTGAAAGCGACGAAGAAGTTCACAAGCATACTTAGACTGAAAAAGAAAGATTCCTTCTTTGGTTTGCAGGACTTGGAGACCAAGAAAATAATGCAAATGTCCTAAGTCTGACATTTCAAAATTTTGTTTAAGACTGGATTTCACATGGGTTATAAGCTTAGGGTCACTACCAGTAAGAATAAGGTCATCAACATATAGAACAAGTATGATGAGATGGTTTCCTACTTTCTTGGTATAGACATTGGGGTCAGAATGGCATCTAGAAAAACCAGTGTCAAGGAGAAAGTTATCCATTTTGTCATACCAAGCTCTAGGAGCTTGCTTAAGGCCATATAAGGATTTTTTAAGGCGACAGACAAGGCTAGAGTTATTCTGAACATATCCAGGAGGTTGTTCCATGTAAATTTCCTCCTGTAAATCACCATGTAAGAAGGCAGACTTGACATCCATTCGATGGAATTCCCAGTTGTGTAAGGCTGCAAGGGAAAGAACAAGGCGGATGGAGTTCATTTTTTCGACAGGAGCAAAGGTTTCATTGTAGTCAATCCCTTCAACTTGGGAAAAACCTTTGGCAACTAACCTTGCCTTAAGTCTTTCAACACTTCCATCTGATGCATAATTAGTTCTGTAGACCCATTTACATCTGACAAGTTTTCTTCCTTTTGGAATAGGTACAAGATCCCAAGTATCGTTCGCCATTAAGGAACGATATTCTTCATCCATGGCTGCATTCCAATCTGGATTCCCTGAAGCTTTTGCAAAAGTTTCTGGATCATGATTCTCAGAAACTTGAGCCAAAAGAGAAGAGGCTCGCTGAAACTGAGAATGTGTTCGACGTTGATCTCTAGGATCACCAACAAGATCACCAACTGCTTCACATGTTGAATGGACCCATCGAGGAAGCACTTGTGCTGGTGCAACTGGAGGAACATGAGCAGGCGGAGGTGGATTTTCATCCTCACTGTCATCATCAGAAACTGGAGTTGGAAACCTGTCAAGGAAGTTGGAAGAAGAAGAAGAAGGCACAAACGTCGAATCAGGCTCGCAGGCCAAAGAAGGCACAATCGCCGAGTTAGGCTCACAGGCCAAGATATTTTCATCAAATTTAACATCTCTTCTAATGATTATAGCATGAGAATGTGTTTGAAGAAGTCTATAACCTTTTACATCTTCAGAATATCCAACAAATATGCACTTTTCACTTTTAGGCTGCAATGCTTTCCGTTTTTCATCCGGAATGTGAGCCCATGCTTCACTACCAAACACACGGAAGTGACTTACATCAGGTTTAGTTTTACTCCATGCTTCTTCCGGTGTTATACCTTGTAATGCTTTAGTGGGGGTGTGATTAACTATGTAATTTGCACAATTAATGGCTTCAGCCCAAAATTGAAGACTTAGTCCTTTAGATTGGATCATACAATTAGCCATTTCTTTTAAAGTGCGGTTCTTCCGCTCAGCTACACCATTTTGTTGTGGTGTATATGGAACAGTATGTTGTTGTTGGATGCTTTGTTTAGTGCAAAAAGTAGTGAAATGTTTGTTAACATATTCTCCTCCATTGTCAGATCTTAACTTGATAATTTGATGACCAGATTGTTTTTCAACAAGGGCCTTGTAGGCCAAGAACATGTTAAATACTTCGCTCTTAAGTTTTAGGAAATAAAACCAAGTGCGTCTGGTGTAATCATCAATGAAAGTTAAGAAATATTTGAAACCAGAAAAGGAAGCAGATGGAAGAGGACCACACAAGTCACTATGCACAAGCTCCAAGGGAACCGAGGCGTGCCAAGAGGCACGTTTGTCAAAACTGTCCCGATGATGTTTTCCGAATGCACAACCGGAGCAAACACCATCCCTACAAGATACCATCGGAAGACCTGTCACCATCTTCCCCCAGCAAAAAAAAGAACCCCCATCTTCCCAAGATAAACTTTTTGACAGTCACTTTACAAGAAAGTTGCTTTAAGTGGACCACTTTTGTAAAATAAGTGGTTTCACTTTTACAATGATATTACTTTTAAATAGTGCAACAATAAAAAAAACTTAAGTGACTCACTTGTTTTTTTTATTTTTTTATTATTATTTAAGTGAGATGCACTTTTACAATAAAGTAACTTGAAAATAGAAATTGCATGCACTTTTCCTTTTAAAAGTAACTTCCTAAGACTTGAACTCAAGACCTATTAAGGAATAAAGCAACTTTGAACCAAGTGAGCTAGATTAAAAGGTATGTAAAATATGGGAATGAGGAAGGGGGTTTTCTTTTTATTTTATTTTTTTTACTCTTCTTGCTCGGTTTGCGTGCTTGCCCTTTTCCTGCAAAACAGACCACAAAACGAAACAAAAAAAAAAATTCCACACTTGTGGAGTTAGATCTTGTTAGCTTGCCCGGAAAGTCTACGTTTCCTCTCTGTTTCTGATTTGCTGAGATCGCACAAGGTGCACGGTAAAGAGCATACGCAGCCGAGAAAAACCCTTTCCCTTTCTGTTTCTGATTTGCCGAGATGGCTCAAGGTGCACGGCAAAGAGCATACGCAGACGGGAAAGCAACAATCCGAACCAAAAAAAATCTAACAGTAAAAAAAAATGAAATATGAGATTTTTTCTTCTTAAAAAACGAAATAAAAAAAATGCGTCACTGTAACATTATACCTTCAGATCTGATGAAATACGCGTTTCTGGACCAACCGGGAACCGTTTTTGATCAAACGAAAACTATTTCCCAATGGAAACGACGCTCTGGACGCAATGGAACACCTCCCACAGCCCAAAAATACACAAAAATACCAGAACTAGAAACCCTTTTGAGTTTCGGCAACAACAGTTCAAGATCTAGATCATAACCGGAAGCGGCACTTCATAAAAGCTTTGATACCATGTTCGGGTACACAGGGTGATACCAAAGGACCGAACACCAAGAGCAACCACTTCACACAAATAGATCACAGATCAACACACCGATGTTTTGACGTGGTTTAAACCATCTTGAGGGAAACACTCCACGGCCCCGACCAAATAGCTTCTACGGGACAATTTATTATGCAAAGAAAGAAAGATACAAATGAGCTTCTCATAATCGATCAACTAAACAATGACCCTCCATGCTCTTTAAATAGAGATCATGGACCAATCGGGTGTTAAGCCACGGATCAAGGTTAGGTTTGATCTAAGAGAAGTTGAGCCGTCGGATCACTCTATGTCGGAAACATATCATGACCGTCGGATTAAGTATTTACAAATGCATACTAATGCATACTAAAGAAACACACTATCCCTAATGGATATATTACACAAGTTGATCTTAACTAACTCCTAAGTGTCTAAATATCCTAACAACCCACATTTTGTTTATTTATTTTTAATGAATAGGAGGTTAGCCCCATCAAATTTAGAAAGGGGAGCCAAGATAAAACAATTTTTCCCATCTAAAAATCGATTTAAACCACTATTCATCCACGAAAATCGCTACGTAGCTGCCATTTGCCCCTGATTTTTAGAAATGACAGTTTCTAGGGGCTCTTTCACCCTATATCAATCATGGAAATTGAGTCGGAGTTACATTCATTTAGATTTTATGGGTTGAATCTCATTTTGCACATTGCTTAATGTCCACATGAGAAGGGAATTTGATATTTACTATCAAATCTTAGAGTGACCCATTTGTATCTAGTAGAACTTTCTGAATCCCATTTACTCATATCCAAAGATTCCCCAAGAAACATGGGGTTGTGAAGCATGCGATCGACGATGCGGAAATAAAAAAATTTGTGGTTGTTTGGGGCATAATTCTTAGGGGAGGGGACTTCATTCATAACCTCATATTTGGGCATGCAAGGGTCATGAAGCTGCTTATAACCACTACCATTTTGTTCCTACTTGTGTTTGTGTTCTCCTTTCTAGGACAGGCCATGGGTGGAGCAACCTAGAATCCCACTATATTTTTTGCATCTTTTGCTTGGGTCGTTTTCAGGTATTTGACATGTTTCTTTTTTTTTTATTGATTTTTATGGTTCTCAAAGGATTTTTTAGTAATTTATAGAAACTTAATTTCAACTTGCATGTTGTGAGTAGTTTGTAGAAACCTTAGAAAAGAATGCAGTCATTGCTTGAAGCATGGAACTTTGTTTACTATGATTATTGGATTTGTAAAAACAGACCCATATTTAGTCCAATACGCCTCATTAGAATTCTACTAGCTCTTTCATGGTTTTGAAGCCTTAATTTCATGGATTTAAAGACTTGACCAATGTCTTGACATCACCATATTCTCAGTGACCTACATTTGTTTTTTGCATGGAAATATATCATGCATAGTGGGGTTGGTCTTTAATTAGGTTTCGAAGCATGTGGATGATATTTGGTTGAATAAACATTTTTTTAATAACTTGGGACACACATTTGCTTTCCATATAGAGTGGCAATTACTTTTTAGAATAATTCCAAGTGCATTGAAATAAACAATACACATTTAGAGTTTTTAACACTCTATTTTGGTAAGGTCTATGCATAAATTAGGTGTTCGTGGGCCCTTGTAATAGTATGAAGAGATAAATGAGGATTGAGTTGTTGGTGGTCCCTAGTATTAATATTGATTTTATTTGTCATAGTGATGAAAAAATTCATTGTTTTTTTCCAATAATATTCCTGAGTATGGTAAATTTCTATGTACTGTGATAATTAGAGTGAGGTACCAAACTACCACCAAAAGAGGGCTTTTTATGCAATGATTTATAAATATTTTTCTCCTATTTAGTATTTTTTGTATATGTTTTCCTATTACTATATATGGTTTTATACTTTATCAAAAAATCCGCAAGTCTTCACAATATTCTATAATTTAATAAAACATTCGCAAGGACTTTACAAGGTTTTATAAGTTAGTGGAAGATTCACCATGATTTTACAAGGTTTTATAATTTTGTGAAAGATTTGCCAAGATTTTACGAGATTATATAATTCAATGAGAGATTTGCCAAAAAATTATATATACATAATATAAAATTGATAAAATAGCCTTCATAATTTTCTATATATCATGAGGATTCACCCATTTATTATACATAGAAATTTAAGAAGGGTTCTTAAAATTTTCCCTAGAGGTATATCTGAACAATTTAAAATTCTAGTTTTCTTTGAATTTTATACTGTTTAAAAGAATATATTTGTCGATTTTGATAGGAGTGACTATATCATTAAAATCTTCTACCATATCACTAAGGATCTATGTTTGGAAAGATATTGTAAAGTTGTTATATACTTTTGTTTTATTTGATTCACTTTATAAATATTAAGAAGCAATTTTTTTTTTTATAAAAAAACTATATCAAAACATTTCAAAAAATATTATTTTTATAAAATTTGAAACATTCATAAATTAAAAAAGATTGCAAACAACCTCGTAGTGTTGTTACACCATTTCAAAATTTACCATACTAAGTGTTTAAATCATCTAAATAATGTTATTAAAGTGTTTTAAACTTTATAAAAACATAACATAATATAAATTACGTAATATAATTATTTTGATTCATTTTAAAGTGACATGAAATTCATTTTCTTTAACATTAGTTTAAATAATCTCATAAAATAAACCATAACGTAATTTTTATTCTTAAAATTTTCGATAATAAACTATCAATGCATAAACATTGTTGGGTATGCTTCCTTTCCTCCACGGATGGGTTTGGGATTTTGTTAAAATGATTTGACATAATATTATTTCAAAATACAATTTAATCCAATAAATAAGAATTTATTATTTAAAGTATTTTTTAATCAATTAAATAATATTTTATTTTTATATAATTTATAGTGATTCATTTTAGTCATTTTAAAGTCACTTGATATTATATTATTTAATATTATTTTATTTTTATGAAAATATTTTAATATTATTTGTGTTTATATATTTTCCAGTTTTATTTGATTTACTTAATTAATGTAAGTTGATATTATATTATTTTAATGCTATTTTATTAGTTCTTGCTTTCAAGTTTGAAGTTTGTATGGACTCTAATGGAGTTATCATTTTCTATTAAAGTCATATACAAATCAATGCTTTTTTCACTTAGCTTATATTTTGAAGGACGCTTTTTTTACTAATTAAATACTTGCTTTTTTCACTTAGCTTATATTTTTAAGGATTTTTTTTTTCTTACTAATCAAATACTTGCATGTCTTATTTGGAGGAATAAAAAATTTGTAGATCTTATTTAGCTTCATATCTAAGCCATGATGTTTTTTTTTTCAATTGACCTTAACATTAGTTTTTGACATTAAATGTAATTCTTTTATCTCATGTATGTTGTTATTTTCTATTAAAGTCATACAAATCAATTCTTTTTCACTTAGCTTATATTTTTAAGGACACTTTTTTTTGACTAATCAAATACTTGCATGCCTTATTTGGAGAAATAAAGAATTTGTAAAGTTTATTTAGCTTCATATCTAGGCCATGATGTTTTTTTTTCAATTGAAACTTAGGACCTTGACATTAGTTTCTGACATTAAATGTAATTTTTTTATCGCATGCATGGAGTTGTTATTTTCTATTAAAGTCATATACAAATCAATGCTTTTTTCACTTAGCTTATATTTTTAAGGACATTTTTCTTTAACTAATCAAATACTTGCATGCCTTATTTGGAGGAATAAAAAATTTGTAGACCTTATTTAGCTTCATATCTAAGCCATGATGTTTTTTTTTCAATTGAAACTTAGAACCTTAACATTAGTTTCTAACATTAAATGTAATTCTTTTATCTCATGCTTCATGTTCAATGTTCACTTGATATAATGGCACCGCCCTCATGCTACCACCACCCCACCTCCCATGCTACCATCACCCCCCAACACACTATAATTTCTTTAGTCAGTTGGGCCATTATCATTTTGCAAGACCTATCATGAAATCTTTTGTGGGTAGGAGAACCATGAAATGTTTTGTGGGTAGAAGAACTATTTCACCTTGTATTTGCTCCTATATGCTTCCACAACATCTCTATGCACAAAAGCATGTAATCGTTCGCCGTGTATATTTCATTTGTAGCCAGAATATGAAAATCGCAGTGTCCAAGAGCAAGAAATCCAAGATCATATCCTACAGTACAATACATATAAGATTTGTTGAATGTTATCCACTGTTTAACTCGGTGTATGTGCATGTGCATCATTTCATTTTCATTGCCTCGAAGAGGCACATTCTATAGCTGAGTAGGGGGATTTTACCCAAGACCTTCTGTGATGCATACCATATTTTATGCAGGTACGTACCCATCTATTATGTCAGCAAATCAACTTTTTAATTGCAAGGCATTTGTGGATGCAAACAAGAAAGGAGTGCAAGGGAAAGATAAAATTCCTGCATTTTTTTACTTTGCTGAACTAAAATATTCAAGACTGAGATGGGAAAGGATGGTAAATTTGCATGGATAGAGGAGGCGAGGATTACATTTAATCAAATAAAACAAGATATATCATAGGATCCAATGCTTGGCACTGAAGAAAGCATTGCAACCACCCTAAAAAACAAGGATAACGAAGAGGAATGAAATCCAGTCTCGTTCATGAGTCAGCCACTACACGATTATGAAACCAAGCTAGCTCTATGTGCTCAACTCATAGGAAGTTTCATCACTATGTCTTTCAGAGAAAATTTATAGTCTATGACACTCATCCATGGGTCGGGAACTATATCGTTCAAGGAGGAATGTGCGATAAGAAAGAAGGATGGGTTGTAAAAATACAAGCATATAATATAGAGTTCAACCTAGATTGAGAAAACTTGATACAAAACCAAATAACAACATAGAAATGTTAGCCATTAGCGTAGCATTAGGGTCTCTATGTAGCATTTCATGGACGAGAGGGCCTACACCTTCTTTTTTGTTTCATTGGTTGGTGGAAACTAAAGTGTATACCTGCATTTATTTTTTCCCTAACATTCTAGCATTTCTTGCTCAAGTAGGATATGGATTAAACGATTTGGCCTGGAAGTCGGTCGTTGTTTCTCCTTTCGGGCCAAATCATCGAATTCATCTAGGGGAGGGATTCCAGTTGTTGGACACCCCACCTAGATCCACTCCCCACGCGATGTGGCCACCTCAGTAGGTGTCGTTTGCGGGTTGACATGGCAGTGCCACCTGTTGGGTAGGTGGGTTCTTTTACTCTTCAAGCGGGGCGGACTTTTCCACGGTCGTATGGACCTTTTCCCGACCTCACCTTCTACCCCCATGTTATTCTGCTAGGGCCCAATGTGTGGGCGTTATGTTTCCCTGGTCCATGTTCACCTCACCCTCCACTACGTTTATGTCCTACCCTAGTCTCTGTTCACCTCGCCCTTTGCTGCGGTGATTTAGTTGGTGGTTGCACCTTCTTGGTGGAGGGAACATGGTCTCCTTGCGTTCATTGGTGCACATGTTGTTGGTCAGTGGTGGCCATGACATGGAGTATCCTCGGTTCGGTGGTGGAGATGGTGGGTTCCTGCTCCCATGGTTTCGGTGGTGGAGATGGTGGCTTCCTGCTTGGGTTCATTCGGTGGCGTTGGTGGCTTCCTGCTCGTGTTTCTTTGTCCATTCGTGGTCCGGTCGTTGTGGTGGAAAAGGTGTCTCTGTTCCTGGGTTCTTGGTCCAGTCATCGCAGTGGCTTCGTTTGGTGTCTCCATTCAGTCGCTACAGTGGCTGCACGGCGGTGGCTTCAACAGTGGCTCACTGGTAGGATTCCTACCAGCCACACTTGCGACTGTGTTTTTCAACATTCTCAACCTGCTAGGGATTGTGTGGACCTTTTGTGCTGCATTTCTAGGTTTAATGTTGCATTTCTTGTTGGGTACTAGGTTAATGTTTCATTTCTAGGTGGGTTCGCTGCAGTGGTGTTTATGTTGCAGTAGGGTTTATCTTTCACTTGCTGGAGTTGAATTTTGCTTTAAGTTTGAATGTTGGTTTAAGTTTGAACTGTTTGAGGCTACCAGGAATTGGTATGTCAGGCCTACTCCTACTTGTGCTTGTTAAAATCCATGGTTATGCTGGAAATTGTTCATAGCTCCATTTTGGTGAATTACTAGGTTAATGTTGCGATTGCTGCTACAACGTTTTGTTGGTTTAAGTTTGAACTATTTGTGGTTTATGTTGCATTTGCGGCAGTGGTGAATTTCATTTCACATTACGTTTTTTATGTTGCATTTGCGGCAGTGGTGAATTGGTGAATTGCGTTTGCCGCAGCATGGTTCAGTGGGTTTACGTTTGAACTATTTGGTGGTTTTGGTTTGCGTTATGGGGCTGTTGGGATTTGGTGAATAATTAATGTGCTCCTTATTATGTTGGAATTGTGCTCCTGTTAATGCTGAATAATGAATTATCAGTGGTGAATAATGAATAATGAATTTGTTTATGTTGCAGTAGGGTTTATGTTGCAGTAGGGTTTATGAATTTATTTTGTTGTTGGTTTGTGTTGCAATCCCTGCAATAGGGTTAGGGTTAATGTGAATTTGTTAGGGTTTTGTCAAGTCCCCTCCCATCAGACCCAGTAAGGGAGAGAACATGGCTCTAAAACTGGGAATATAGCCCCATATCCATTAAGTAAAAATTCATTGATAATAAAAGACATATACATATGCATATTGTAATTAAACACAACGGAATTAAAATCATCTACATATCTAACATACATTCAAGATTTTCATGATAGCCATTAAATAAAGACATTGTAGAATTTATAAAAGAGAGTACTTATCTTGAAATGAAGTAGCCCTGAGCAACTGGCTATGCAACTACAACGTTCCACCCAACCATAGGCCAGTTGTGCTTATCAATCTCTCAACACAATGGCCACCCCCAAGTTGGGCATGATTTCTACAAGGAAAAAGGGAATAACAGACTCACACATAGCCAAAATACACTAAAATCAGCCAAGCCAATCCACAGTTGGGTTTATCAGGCTGCTAAGGCAATGGAAAGGAAGAATTGCTAAGCTAGTGAGCTCAACCACTGAGATATGGATTCCCTCTACAAGATCTATCTATCTTGGTCCCCGCAATACCTACACACCTAGAACAAGGAAGTATTCCCTTCACTACTGCACAGTCCCTCAGGCCATACCTCCCATTCTAGTGTCCTTCCAGGTATGCATAGAAGAGTAACGAACCCTTTTGATCTTCTTGAGAGGTTACCTTCCTCACTAGGTTTATCAAGCCAATTCTAGTCCACTTCCACTCCAAATTTCTTTCTCATAGGTTCAAACCAAAACATAGATGCAAATAACAGCAAAATCACAAGTGTTGGGCATGAAGGGAAACGATTTTACAGTGGGATGTCCAAAATGGGGTTTCCATTAGCTGCAGAAAAATGTGGGCAACCAAAAACGAAGTGGAAATTGGGGAATCAACCCTGGGAGAGCAAAATTGTTTCCAGAAAATGTTTATGAGCATTCAAGGGACAGAAACTGTAATATCCCTCTTGTTCTTCCCTTGTGGCATGTAAATAGAAATGAATATTGTGCTGGTTTCTGGTGAGGAGCACAAGGCCAAGACCCCACCAGTAAGCCTTGCGGCTTATGTGGTATTATTCCCTAAGTAATAAAAATTGGTGTTATTGATTAAAATCTAAATCGCAAAGAGGTTAAGTTTTATCGCCAAAAAGAGACTCGGACTCGAGTTAAGGGAACACTCTTACACATATACATAGGAGAGAGAGATACCTTAGATATCTCTACTCAAATATAATTGTGAAAAGTATACCCTACAAATACTTAACTGTCCTAGACCTTAAAAGATGTCAAAGAGGAAAAAGGTACAATAAGTATATATATTATACTTATAGACATAAAAGAAAGGATACATTCTAACATATATGCTTGGTGCCTTTCTAAAGAACGAAAGATCCACTAATAGAAGAAATACTTATATGTATAAAGAGGATTAGAAAAACATTTAATGGAGATTGTGGTTACTTGGAGCAACCGCCATCTCGGGATTCTTTTCCAAGTCTACTAAATCGATTATTGTTAGTTTAGAGGGGACACGATTTTGTTAAATTGGAGTGTAGATTTGCCACTTGTTCTTTGTAGAAAAGGAGTGGAATATTTGGCATTTTATAAAACTCACCTTGAAGATTTAAGACGGGGTATCTTCCTAATTAGTGGTTGGACCGATGGTGGAGATGGCCGGAGAAAGGGGATCGAATCCCTTGATTTTGGGGATATTTGTTTTATACTTAATTTATACCGAGAATTAGGGGTGATTGAGGGTGGTGCGCATAGAGGAATTGGTTTTTATTCCAAGGAATCGGATTAGTTGGGGACTCATCTCCAGAATTCGAGATATACTCTGAAATGGTGGCTATCACGAAGAGGGGGAATTCCCGATTCAGTTTTCTGGAGCTCATTCTTCTCTTAAGCGGGATAACCATGGGGAAAGGATCTCTCTCGAGAGTTGATTCCCATCTTTTGTTGCCTGGTCTATACGATGTGTTTATGGTGGTAATAGTTCCGATAAGAGACGGTTTGATTTTTTTATATATCTCTGTGATTTGTATGAGTAGAGTGAATAGTTGTTTGTATTTCTACAGAAAAATCTGCAGTATGCGACCTGCATAAGGTATGAATAGAAAGAGTCTGCAGGATACCCTTTTCCAGAGTTATGAGAACCGTGTATTTATTTGTTTGGCAGATTAAGAAGACGGGTTATTTATAATCCTAGCCCTGTGTAGGATAAGCGAGCTATTTCCTCTACTTAAGTCGTTGTTAGTTAGTAAAATCAGGGGTAGATCTATGTATCAATGAAATAAGTTCCGTTTGAATGAATTTATTGTTTGTTGGTAGATCATAAATATATATTCTTATGCTGCTTATGATTTGGGTCAAAAATTTATGATTGCTTTTGATAGCCATACGCTGCCTGCGCAGTGAGAGAAAATCTTATGTTCGTTTTGTTCTTGTCCAGAGTCAAAGGGGGTTTGTCGATTTCAGTCGAGAGAATCGATTTCCGTACCTACTCTTTGATTGCATTGACTGGAGTTTTGCTTGTTAGATTCGAAGGGGCTGGATGATTTTTCATCTCATAAAATCCATCCAGTACCATATGTTTTTAATTATTATAAGTACTGTGTGATGTACATAGCATAGCTCTCGAGGCTTGACCTTTCGAGGTAGAACGAGTTCCATTTATATACTCTGTTATATTTAGCTGTTATAAGAATTGGTTAGCAGGACGCCAGGGACAGAGCATAGCTCTCGAGGCTTGACCTTTCGAGGTAGAAGGAGTTCCATTTATATACTCTGTTATATTTAGATGTTACATGAATTGGTTAGTAGAACGCCAGGGACAGAGCATAGCTCTCGAGGCTTGACCTTCGAGGTAGATCGAGTTTTCATTGTTTTTTTTTATATACCCTGTTACATTTCTGAATGGTATTATTCCTGAAACAGAGGGCGACCCCCACAGGGAATAATCGATCCCTTGGTTGGATTGAATTTCTCTCTATAAACTCTCTCAGCAATTAATATAATGTAACACAGTTCGAATTGCATTCCCAATTTAAGACACCTGTATAATAGTTATACATGCTGTGATTTTGATTTAGGACGGAGCTTTCTGTTGAGCCTTGTCGATCCTGATATTTCTGCTTGAAATTGTGATTGTAATGTTGCCTGCGAGTTTCATCACCTGGAGATGATTCGATGATCTTGATATTTCTGCTTGAAATTTGTGATAGTAATAATGCCTGCGGATGATTCCATGATCTTGATATGTCTGCTTCGAATTTGTGATGGTAATATTGCCTGCGGATGATTCGATGATCTTGATATGTATATTTCTGTTTGTAATGTTGCCTGCGTGTTTCATCACCTGGAGATGATTCGATGATATATATGTAATGATGTTTGCAAATCGTAATAGTAATGCTGCCTACGTTTTGATTACCCGGAGATGGTTTGATGTTATATTCATTTATTGCAGATATGTTATATATAGTTCTATGTTTTTATCTCTGCCCACATAGTGAGGATTTGGGTTGATCTATATCTGTATATGCCACCTATTTCTGCCGGTAAACTTACGGCGTTTGGGAAGCACATGATTGCCAGAACCGGAAGTCGGTTGTGGTATTTTCCTTTGAATTCATAAATTCCTGTGTAGTAGGGCTGAAGTAGTCTGCGGCTTGATTTTGTTTTTTTATATAAACATGTTGTGTATTGTTCTAGTTGAACAGCGTAAGACATTGGGAAATCCCATGATGGCTATGATCCTGAAGCTGTTGGTTGCTTGTTCATTTCACTGTTGAAAGAGTTATGTATATAGTCTCTGCTATACACATTGTTGCTTGAATGCCGAAATGAGTTAAGTTGCATGATTAAAGAACTGTGCTAGCTAGAAATAGATCTCTGAAACCTTTTGAGGTTAGGATTGACTATTTTTGTAAATGACCTCTAGGAGAAGGCCATTAAGTAAAGAGAGTGTCAACAATGATGTAATGCAGCAAAAGGATGTTGCGAAATGTAAACCGCTATCTCGACCAATGAATGAAATGACCTGCCTTTGTGGACGTAGCCCAATAGGGGTGAACCACCTGAAATTGTTCTCTTCTTATGTGTGTGTGTGAATTGGTTCTCTTCTTATGTGTATGTATGTTATTATTGTTGATCTGTAATTGATGGGAATTTCTTGATGTCATGAGTTTAAACGTATAGTTGAAGGAGATAATGGTTCACTAAATAATATAAAGGATCAAGGTAGGATAAAGACTTTGCAAGGGTACAAGTTCAATGATTAGTTAACCAATATTATGTTTTAAAAAGAATTAGTATAAATCTGATCTCACCTTTAAATAATAATAGAGTGTCGGAATTTGAGTTATGTTACAAGGTGTTTCCTTGAAGAAAGATGTTCTCTTGTTAAAGTGTGATGATTATATGGTGAGGATTATTGTCTTCGTGAATGTCTACTAAGGAGTATTATTATAGAGGAAGGGAACTAGATATTACAATCTTCAGGTTCTACTCGAGAACTTATAAGTAGTCATGTAAATAAATAAACGAATGCATATGCATCTTTCTTATATTAATTCCCTTGTTTTCTTGCAATTTTTCCAAGCTTTAATAACACAATTATTATGGAGATGTTACAGAAACGATCTCCATAAACCCCCAAATTGTGACTCCCTTCCTCCCAACCGTTGTGCAATACAAAAATGAGTTCCCAGCCATGGAAAATGCAAGAAAAAATATGGAAAATGTGAAGGAGAAAACCCCAGCTAGCTCAGACTGCGTGAGAGAGCAAAGTACATGGGTGAAAGATGGCTTTGGGCACCATTTCGTGGGTGTTTTCTTGCCCAAGAAGCAAAAATACGATTTCCCAGGTTGATGGCTTGCCCATGCACGAAATTGGATGCCATACCTCTTCATTCCCAAGGCAATAACTACCTCAACCAACTCTTGGGAATTAAATGATTGGGTGCATAAGTCAAAATGGGTAGTTGGTGGTTTATGGGTTCTCTAAATGACATTTGGATTAACACCATTGGCTCAAGGGTTTGAATAATTTTCCCTCCCCATTCCTTGTGAAATCATGCCCCCATCTCTTTGTTGCATTGCATAGCTAGTTGTGGGTATTTCATTAAAAATCGTATTTACATGATGTCTTAATTTACATTGTGCCTGTCTAACACAAGAACCATAGGCATCTATTCTTAATTGTCAATACATAAAATGCTAAATTGATGGCGAGACCTTGGCCTTGAGCTCCTCACCATGATTTAATAACGATATTTACATCATTTACAATTTTAATGCAATAGGGTCAAAATCGGGATATTACAGGTTTATGAATTGTTGCAATCCCTACAGTAGGGTTTGTGTTGCAATCCCTGCAGTATGGGTTTATGCTTATTACGGATTTAAAAAATTGTTATAATGCATAATTGATATGCAAAATTGTTGATGAAGGATATGCTAGACCTACCTATTACAGAGTTCCATAACTGTTTTTATGCAAAATTATTATGCGAACTTGTTATGCGAACTTGTCATGCAGAATTGTTGTTTATTTACAGAGTTATGTTGAAATGGTGAAATTGTATTTTGCATGAAGGTTCTATGGGCTGAATAATTGATAATAGTTTACATGGCATAATAGTAAATATGAGTAGTATGGTTTATGTTGCAGTAGGGTTTATGAATTTATTGTGTTATTGGTTTGTGTTGCAATCCCTGCAGTAGGGTTAGGGTTAAGGTGAATTTGTTAGGGTTTATGAATTGTTGTTGGTTTATGTTGCAATCCCTGCAGTAGGGTTAGGGTTTATGGATTTATTGCAGAGTTGCAATCCCTGCAGTATGGGTTTATGCTTATTACAGAGTTAAAAAATTGTTATAATGCATAATTGATATGCAAAATTGTTGATGAAGGATATGCAAGGCTTGCCTATTACGGAGTTCCATAATTGTTTTTATGCAAACTTATTATGCAAACTTGTTATGCGAACTTGTCATGCAAAATTGTTGTTTATTTACAGAGTTATGTTGAAATGGTGAAATTGTATTTTTCATGAAGGTTATATGGGATGAATAATTGATAATAGTTCACACAACATGATTGTAAATATGAGTGTTTTTCCTATTGCAAAACCAACTAAACCATGACTCATAGGCATTGCACAACCAACTAAACCATGACTGAAACCTTGTAGAAGTAATCATTGGCATTCAGAGTCAATTTCAAGGATTAGGTAAAACAAAGGTGGGTCTTGTGTCCCAAGCCATCTCTCAAAGTCAAAACACTGTATTTAGGTCATACTCATTTCTCTTAGGTGTAATAAGTCATGCATGAGATCCCTCCATGGAACATTCCTTAGAGAAGCATTATTAGTCTTAGGAGAGAAATATGGGCATGTTTTTATGAGTTAGCATCGCATGGATGGGTATCACACCCAAGTAATGGTTTAAACCCAAACACTAGGATTATAGTCCCCAACCATAATTACTTTGGGCCTCATAAACCATCCCTAAGTTAGCCCTCAATCCCAACCCAGCACCTATAGAGGGGAAATTTAACATATTAGAGGAATAGTAGAGAAATTTAAGTAATGATTTAGGCCCTAAATCAAGAACCTTTGGCCTACAAGATGCTTATGTCTCCAATTTTAACAATTAGGAATAGTAGTGATGGGTTCAAACACCCATTTTATGGTTTAGGACCAAATTTATAGTGATGGGTTTCTATCCCAACTGTTACTTGAAGGCTCACATTCCATGTTTAAGGATCTAGACCATGCCACATACATCATAGAAGGAATATAGGGCTCTATATTTATTGCTCTACATAGAAGGAATATAGGGCTCTATAGAAGGAAGGAAACATAGGGGTGTAATCTCGGAAGAGTTGTACATTAAAAAAAACACACTTAAAAATACTTTAAAGTTAGGTCTTTCAAATATTGTCAAATGCAACATTAAATACAAAAACAGTGAATATATTGTTGATACTAACCTCATCCAAGAAATTGTTGATGAAATGATGAAATTGCATTTTGCATGAAGATTTCATGGTATATTAAACTGTATGATAAACCCCTGATTACAATGCCGCAAATAGTAGGGACCTCTATGACCTAGGATTGTATCCAAAATGACCATGTTACAAACATTAGAGCCAGTGATTAAAAAATCCACATTGCAATGTGGTCATGACAAAAAAATTGGCACCCCTATATGACACCCCTATGCTTGATGTCCTCCAAGATCTTCACTACCCAATATTGTTGAGTTTCTTGCTTGAGCCAAGTTGGTTGTCCTACCAAACAATGGATGATTAGGTTTTGGCTTATTGCCTCCATATGATATCCAATTTGCTTCTTGTATCCATGGAGGAATTGAGTAGCCACAGTGCACACTTGTGCTACTAACCCTTGCATTAGGTTGAGCCCCCCGATAATCATACATATGATTGACACTTGTACGGGTAGGAGGGAACAAAGTGGGCATGCGCACTTGTTGATAGAAGGGGACTTGGATGTTTAGGAGGTCTTGGAAACATGGAGTATTATCTGCAATATGTTCCAATGTGTTTGGCATCATCCTACTCCCCTCCACTATGTTTGCATCAATGGAAACCCTTTCTGCCAGCCCTTGTTCTTTTTGAAGCAATTGTTGAGACTTCTCAATTCTTTTTCCTGCCTTGCCATCTATTTTTGATGAGCCTTTTCTTTTCTTTCTTTCTATCTTTCAAGCCTTTCCTATGCTCAAAGTTCTATTGTAGCAATCCTTCCAGCCTTCTTTTCTTTAGCTAAGTCCTTTTTTTGTTTTAAATCCTGGATTTCAAGTTTTCTATGCTCAAACTCAACTAATAGTTTTATATAGTCTTATGAGGTGAGTAACTGTGAACTTCGGCATAGACGAAGATTTTATGTTGTTGCTTTCCTTCTTTTTTCTGACACTCTCTCTACTAGTAGCTTTAGGAACTAGCCAAGCAACTAGCCATTCGTTGACACTTGTTGCTCCTTGCTTGACACTTGCCTTTCAATATTTGGGTCAATGTTCTCCTGCTTTATCTAAACCATATTGTCCTCTTCAGCTGGAACCTCATTATGGACAATATCTTCTTCCAGATTTCCATTGTCCACAAAATAATGAACAATTTCATCGTCCAATTCTCTTGGTTGTGAAGGCATGTTCATTCTTTCTTCATTGGTTCTTGAGACATTATTTTTTTCCAAATTCATCATGGCTTCTGCCATCCATGATGGTGGGGTAACTTGGCTTGGAACAATTCTCCATTGTTGCTTCCTAGAGCAAGATCAACATTTTCATTGACATTCTCATTGATAGTAGCATGATCAATAAAGACATTAAAAAGATCACATGCAGAAGTTGCAGTTGTTTCAGTTGGTCTAACAACCTCCATGTTACTGTCACATGGTTCATTGTTATATTGTGTTTCACTTACATGTTCATAATCATCACCACAGTAGGGTCCTCCTTGAGAGAGGGATATCATATTATCAGCAGCAACAACGTCTTCCTCTACTTCCACATCTTCTTGGCCATCAACATGTGCTTGGACATCCCCTTCTTCCTGACCATCCAATTCAAATGCCTGGCTACAGCTAGTATCATGCATGAGAGCCTCAGAATTCAGTGGCCATATTCCAGTCCCCTTAAACCCAACCTTGATATTTGAAGGTGTGAGATCCCTTTTAAAGGCTTTACTTGCAAGCTAGGCTAGCTCAAACCTTTTTACCTCCACCCCTGGATTCTTTGCCTTCCACGAAGCTCGCTCACCCCTGAAGTAGTTCTTGAAAGGCTCGAACACACTGACATCCGAGGGGTTGCAATCTATGAGTGGTATGAGAAGGCAGTGTCAACAGGTCGATGCCCAAATTGTTCGCCTCCTCAATTGTTTACATAGCAATGTGGCTTCCATGTCCATCTAAAACCAGCAAGTGTCTATTTACAGGTGAGATACTATCTGGTATAGATGCAGCAAAGTGAGTAAGCCAATTCAAAAAGAGTTCTTTAGTCATCTAAGCATGGGGATGTGCAGCCATGCATGCACTTGGTTCACAATTCTATATATAGTTTTTGAGTTGAGTTTTACCTTTAAAAAGATAAAATTCATAGATTGAAGCACTAATTGCATTGACACAGCATAGAATAGTGATCCACTCCTTGATCCTAGGAAAAATATTTGGCACATTATGACTCCCTCTCTTGGAAATTACACACATGCCACAGTTCCTTCCTTCCTGTAAACCTGTTTCATCACAGTTCCATATATGGTATGGAGCATAACCATGTTTCTCGTATGCACTAGAAAGGGTGGCATAGAACTTAGTCAGAATTGCAGGGCATAGATTTAGAGCCCTATCTCTATTAGGCCCTCAGTTGTATGGAACACAAGGTCTGGATTCCTCTTTTAAAACCCAAACCACTATGACTTACTAGGAAACCCATCTTTGAATGGGTTTGGCCTCCCTTGAAATAATTTAGCTACTCTGGATTTTAGTTGTATCAGCTCTAGCCCATGTCCCATTTGAGCCATCTCCTTACGCCATTGAACCACCTCGGCCTCCTCCTCTTCATTCATAACTGTAACAGGCCCTCTGCGCTTTGTATGTGTGATCCAATTTATCCAATAATTTACTGATGAGGTAGCAACTCCATGTTTTTTACTAGTTGCACGAATGGAATATCCATTGAACTCTATATCATCAATCGCAGCTAACATGTCTTCTTTTGTCCAACCTCTTATTGCACTTATTTTGGTGGTTGAACTTGTCCCTTGAACTGTGGTTGATGGTGGATCTGTGGTTGATGGTGGGATAGCAATGTCCTCTACCACCGCATTCTCATTCTTAACAACATTGATGGGAGCATGTAACAACGTAATCTTCCACCCTGTGAGCATCAGCATTCTTTGGCTTGTAGGATCCATTTCACTGACTCAGATCCACTTTATATCCCTCAGACATATTATTTCCTCATTTTTCCTCTGACCCACTTGTTGCATCACTATAGCAGGCGTACCCACAAGTTGCATCACTATAGCCCACGGGTATCAAGTAAAATGGTAAAAATCACTAGTTTATTACTTTTTACTCCCAAAAAGCGGTCATTGGGTGACCTTTGGCTCTCCATCTTCCGAAGAAACGTCTCAATGTGTCCCTTCACGAACCTTTGAGAGGACTATATATGGAGCACATATGGCTTATGGACGGAAGGAGAAAGAAGAGAAAGAGAACTCTAGTGTATTTTTTCCCTATCTTGACTCTACACTCATTGATCCTTGTAGTTGTGTACCCTTTATTTTCACCTTCCAAACTCCTATCTAGTTTGAGTTTGCCATTCATGGAGGATTGAAGTGGTGGAGGCACAAGTGGATTCATCCAGATCTTGGTTTAGATTGGTTGCCGGCAAGAGGTCGTATCACTTTGTACTTCTTCTTGTTTATTAATAGAAATACTCATATTCTCGTCCATTAATGTTGTAAATGTTGTTTATCTTACATTGGGTTGCATTTACTTGTTATATCATGGGCCATTGCTATTGATGATGTTAATGTCGTTTATATATTATATGTACTTTTTGTATATTGGTTGTCAAGATTAATTTGCAGATTCAAGTCCATGGATTGAAAAGCTCCAATGGGGATCTACATCAAACATTTGGATCGAGGTTGGTCATCTTCTTCCTTATCTTAGCATTGTCATTTATATAGCATAGTTCTAAGAATTGAGTTGATTTCTGGTAGTCATTTGTCTATTGTGGTCTACCCCAAACCATAGTGAGTTTTCTCCAACACAGAAATGGCGACTCCGCTGGGGAAAACATCCATTTTGGGGATTTTTTGAGCATTAGTCCATAATTAGAGTTGTTGTTTGTCGAAGCTCTCTGTCACTTATCTGCCATTGAGATACACTATAGAAAACTTGCTTTTTTCTGAGCCATTGGACTCTCTATTTGTCGATTTGCCTTTACTAACCCGCGGGCTAGCTTAGCTCTACCCGCGTATACCTGCCTCTGTTTACACTACTGCTCGCGGGTACCTATAGGTATTCCTTCAACAGTAGCGTACAACTTCGGCTTTTGTTGGTTTTGGTTGATCCTGAGTCTTTGTTGGCCTGTTTCTTGACTATTCCATGCATTGGTTGTGACTAGAACTCTTCGTTTCTCTTGGCTGAGCCTTTTTTGGTTTTTTACCCATCGTTGGGTTTAGCCTTGTTGGTTTTTTCCTTTTGAGCTCATTCCTTTGGCTGCGTCTTACTGTTTGGTATCTGCTTGGTTGTCTTAGTGATGTTCTTGGCATATCAGTGACTAGATAGTAGGATTTTGCTTGCATTTTTCATTTCTATATATTGAAAAATACAAAAAATACACATAGTTTTTGCATTTTCCTTTTGCTTATAAAAGAAAATACAAAAAAAAAAAATTCTTTTATGTATTGCATCTTGCATTGAGTGCTTTCTGCCTTCATTTAGATTCTGATTGTGCATTGAAAAAGATAAAAGGATTGCATATTTATTTCGAAATCATTGATTTGATTATGCATGTTAGTGGCATTGTTTTCATTGGATAGATGAGTCTAGGATTTGACGATTTTGCATACTATAGAGTCTTACACATCACTAGTTTCACGATCATATCCCTTGAGTAACCACAGCCATTAAAATTAACGCTTAATCTTAAAATTGATTAGACCAATTTTATTTATAGGGTACACCAACTAGCATAGGTTTAGAGTCTTGGAATAGATCATTGTGAGTTAACAATCCAAGACTACTAGACGAAACATTAGGTGTCTGACCAGGGAGTGGAGGAATCCATGGTATAGATCGGTGTTCTTAGGAAGCTCTACTCAAACCAGAGTTAAGCATGAGGTCACGGGAAGTTGGTTGAAGGGATATCCCTCTGATACTGGCTGAACGTGGGAGATATTTCCAGGATTTGTTCGTATCTGGGTACTCTTGGGGAATTTGACACTCATTGAGTTTCGGGCTCAGCTACCCTGCCCATATGACGGATCCCACCTGTGACTGTCCCAATGAGCATTGGTTATATTGCGGTGACCATAGTTTCCTTACCTAGGTATCGCATAGGGTACTTGCAGTGGTTATACTATTCATGTCCTGAGTCAGATAGGGATTGGACAGCACAGTTGTGTTTGTGCGGTGGACTTGACCCTGTACACGCAGTGAAGCCTGGGTGTCTCTATAACTGATTCTGTTACCTCCAGCTATAGTTTGGGAGTCTCAAGCCTTTCCTAGGTGAGACATACCGGCTCTAGTGTCGAGATCTCATTTAGCTACTCTGTTTGTCTGCTCCTTTTTGTAGTTTCTCTAGGTGTGTGCTTTTGATTTACTATTTTTTTATCGATATTTGGCCTTTAGGGGACATTTTGATTATATATTCTCTCTGTAGATATCGTGGCGCGGAGCCCTACTCTCCACTGATCCCGTCGGTTGGCTAGTTTAGATCCTACCGAGCTTTCACGTCGTGTTGCTAGAGGACGTCGGTGGGATCCCTCTGAGTCTTCAAATTCTTACGAGACATACATACAAGATGTCATGACTGATACACATTCTAATACTGAGGAAAGACCTTCGACTCCATTGGGCAGAGTTGACCACACTTTCAATCCCCATACTCCTCGTGAGGCGTGGGGAGTTGATCCACTTGAGATTCAACCTGGTTCTATTTGGCCTAATCCACTTGAACGAGATTCGTTCAATCCTTGGAATCTGGATAATTATCTTTATGGGATGCCAACCTTACCCGAGGACGAAGAACAGGACGACACGTTCATTCCTTCGTTTCCTCACATTTATTGACACGGGATGCCAGAGTTACATCACGACACTAGTCCTACGATCAACCCAACTCCACTCTCTTTTGGTATGCCTAGTTATAGTACAGTTGAACCTTCCACTACGTTTGGTAGTCACGCTGGCACTATTCATGGTGTTAGCCATACTATACCCATTGGGGGCACTACACTCGCTAGGGGCACTACGTTGTCCACTCACACACATAGTATGGGCACTGGTCACGTTCCTCCTAACAATGCTAATGTTGGAAGAAGACCACCTCCTAGGATTTCCCATCCTAATAGGAACATTGTTCGAAACACGACTCGTCATCCACCACCTAATACACATGCCGCTACTCGTCAACCCAGGACTACTTTCATGGATGTTAATACTCCTCCCAACCACGGGGGTGGACATATACCGCATACTTTTTCATCCACTACCGCCACTAGTAATGACAATGTAGGGGGTGGGAATATATCCTATCCACATGGACATAACGCCACCATCCCTGCTACTAGTAATACTAATGTTGGAGCTGGGAATACTTCTCATGCTTCTGGTCACCACTCGACTACTCAAGCTAATCCTAATGTTGGGGGTGGGAACATACCATACCATTATGGTCATTACAACATGGTTCCCGCTATGAATAGTACGTATATGCCCCATACTCATGGTGGAAACCCTTACTACAACATAGTCCGTGCTGGCCACCAGTACAACCCACCACCCCAATATGGTGCCCAAAACATGCACATACCTGCTTACTCTCAAATGGGTTAGGCAGGAGGAGGTTATCAATCCTATGGCCATGGGAAAGCTTATGGTCTGTCAGGTCCTTATTATCAGCAGTTTAATCCTCATGGTCAAGCTTTTAGTCCATCTTATAATTCGGTTCCATTTAACCAACCTTTTATGGGGGCTTATAATCAAGCTTTCCAGCCTCAGCTCCTGTTCCTTGCATGCTTGAATCTTCTGGATCTTTTGAATCTCATGAATGATCTGGTGTGTCACGACCCTACTTGGCCCCCGGTCCCTACCAAGATCCCTTCGGACATTCCTAAGTTTTAGGGGAAAGGTGGTGAGGACCCAGGAGATCATGTCACGACATTTCACCTTTGGTGCTCCTCCAACTCATTGAATCACGATTCCGTTAGATTGAAACTATTTCAACGCACCCTCATGGGGGCCACCACGAAGTGGTACATCGAGTTGCCTGGAAACACTTATAGGGGTTTTAACGAGATCGCTTCGGTTTTCTTAGATCATTTCCAGTTGTCGGTTCGCTATGATACTGGCACTGGACTTTTATCTACCTTCCGTTGAAACAAGGCCACGCATATTTCTGACCACGTTCAAGAGTGGCGTCGACAGAAGAGGTTAGTGAAAGCCAACATTCCTCTAGAGTTCCTGTTGGAATGGTTCTTCAAGTCTCTACTTCCATACATTGCTAAGGATGCTTCGATGTCCGGCATTGTGACTAAGGAACAAGCTATCTTGAAAGTCCAACAATTAGACTTATTATACTCTCAGTCTGGCATTTTGTATGACATCATCCCTGATGCATCGCACAGATGTCATGAGCCTCAATCAGTTCATGGACCGCATGTCGATGGCATCGTTGGATCTGCAAGCATCGTTGGATCTGCAAGCACTCGCCCCATAGATTTGGTAGAAAATCAAATGCAGAATTTGTCGCTAAACCAGTCTACTCCTGGACAAGCTCACACCTTGTCCACTTTCACCCGTCGTCCAATGTACATAGTGTGCAAACGACGAATCAGTCACGTAACCAACAACTTGGTGGTAAGAAAAAGGGGATAAATACTTGTAAGGGTGGAAACAATGGGAATAACAATAGCAATTGCAATACCCCCCGTAAGGATAATTCCAACCCTCCTCGGGAAGGTAGAAATGCTGGTGAGGACCGAAAACCTAGGCGTAAGGTGAAGTTTCCTTGCAAGCTCTGTGGGGAAGACCATCTTACTCACTTATGTCCTCATATTGAAGAAGCATCGAAGAACTTGGCACAGAGCCCAGCTGTGTTGAAGGATCCCCTACCTCATCACCAAAACATGGCTTCGCATGCTCCCACTACTGGTTATGGACCTACTGAGACGACAATGTCTACTTCCAATACTAGTGGTTATGGGTGTGTGAACATGGTTCAGTCGGAGGTTAGTGTTGCCACTCGTAAGCGTGATTATGATGCACCACAACCCAATTTGGGGAGTGAGCCTCCCCCTCCTCCCGACAATTCCTTGCATATCGAGAAGCCCTTTATTATGCCGCGGATACCAAAAGTTCTTCTTAAGCGCTCTACGCATAATCCTAATGCCCGAGCTGCCCACAACTATTCCATCATAGAATATTTGGGACAAACTCCGTGTGCCATGTCGGCTTTTGAAGTTTTGCAAGCCTGTCCTTCTCAGAAGCATGCTCTTTTGAGTGCGTTAGGAGTTCAGGATGGGGGAAGTCCCACTGTTATCAAGTTCGATACTACTGATGCCCAACCTCGCTTACCCTACCACGTGGATTTTCAAATCCGGGTGGTGTGCCTTCATATTTTTGTCAAATGTACTATGGTTGACGAAGGTGCCTCTGTGTTAGTAATGTCATTAGCTTGTTGGAAAGCTCTTGGCTCTCCTCCCCTACTTGCGTCTAGAACCACGCTCACTGCATTCGACGGTTATTCTTTTAGGCTGCATGGAATTATCCCTTCCCTTGCTGTCTCCTTGGGAGGTAATTTTGTGCCTATTGAAGTCGAGGTGGTTGATGCACCCATCGACTACAACCTTTTACTGGGTCGGAATTGAATGTATGCCATGAAAGCTGGCGTTTCCACTGTATTCAGAGTTATCTTCTTTCCTCATGAAGGAAATATTGTGACCATTGATCAACTCGATTACCTTAACTCCTCTTCCATAGCATCCATGGGATCCATAGTCCTGCAGGTTACTCATTCTCAGCCGGCAACTGGGAACATGGGTGTTGGCATGTACCCTTCATTAATGGGAACTTATGATTTTTCCACACCTGTGAATTTTATTGGAACCATTACCGATGATGCGTCTCCTCCTTTGCATAATATGTCATTCCAGACTTCCTATTTTGATGATCCATGGACTTTACCATCCATGTGTTCCACGTCTGGAAAAATTTCGCATATCGGGATGTCTATGCCACTGTCTGTACTTGAGCTTGCTTACTAGCATATTCAACAAGCCACTGCAGAGCCGGATCTCTCTTCTTCCTAGACAGTCGAGGAAGATCCCATTACGCTGTTGGTTTGGGAAGCCAACTCGTCTTGTTCCCATGATTGCCTCGATGATACTTTTGCTTCCGATGAAGCCATTATGGAGGCCATGTGTGGTAGTGAGAAACCTTGGGAAGATATGCACCATCGCTCTTAATTCCTTCCCAAACTCGAGCTCGCCAAATGAGAAGAGTTTAGGACAACTCTAGCAGAGATGGTTGGTCACCCTGTGGCTCTTTTGGAGTCGCATGATGTTTTCACGGAAGGGAATATGGCTAACATTTCCCCAACTATGTTGATCAATATCTCTCGTATTCCCAGAATAGTTGAGAATGTCTACATTGGTGACGATTGCACTCCTGAGGATATTGCTATTTACACTGAATTGTTTACAGAACTCCGGGAAGCTTTCACCTGGTCATATGAGGAGATGCCAGGAATAGACCCTCGCATTGTTGAACATGATATTAGAATGTATCCCAATGCTAAACTAGTTCTACAATGATTACGTGTTGTGAACCCTAGAAAAGTATCCGCTATCAAGGCAAAGGTGGAGAAACTACTCAAAGCTGGTTTCATCTACCCCTTTCCCCTTACCGAATGGGTGTCAAACCCCGTTCCTATGGATAAGAAGCAAGGAACGAACCGTGTATGCATCGATTTTAGAGATTTGAACTATGCATGTCCGAAAGACAACTTCCCCACACCATTCATAGATCAAATCTTGGACGCTTGTGCCAGTAGTGAGATTTTTTCCTTCATGGACGGA
This sequence comes from Larix kaempferi, assembly GCA_027924585.1. Classification (NCBI taxonomy): domain Eukaryota; kingdom Viridiplantae; phylum Streptophyta; class Pinopsida; order Pinales; family Pinaceae; genus Larix; species Larix kaempferi. The sequence continues at coordinate 782,958 of BSBM01001162.1, forward strand.
TTTTCCGGATATAGCCAGATTCAAATCAAACCTGAGGACCAACATAAAACAACTTTTATTTGTCCTTGGGGAACGTTTTCATATTGAAAAATGCCCTTTGGCCTTAAAAACGTCAGAGCTACATTTCAGCGTGCCATGACCTACGCCTTTCACTATCTTAAGACGATTATGGAGGTTTTCTTGGATGATCTTGCCGACCATTCTCGCAAGAGGATGGACCACCCCAAGCACCTCTGCATGATTCTCGAACAATATATATGATACAAGATTCGATTGAATCCTAACAAATGTGTCTTTGCTATAAGGATGGGTCGCCTTCTGGGCTTCATAGTTTTGAAAGAGGGTATTAGAGTTGATCCTCTCAAAGTTGAGGCAATACTTCAGTTGCCTCCTCCGCGTAATTTGTTACAACTTAAGAGCCTCCAAGGGAGAGCCACTTTTCTACACCTTTTCATAGTCAATTAAGCTAATCTTACCAAAGGTTTCGCGCGCTTATTGAAGAAAGACACACCTTTTATCTAGGATGAGCGAGCCCAACTGTCTTTCGACCCCCTTAAGAAAGCTTTGGTATCGGCCCCTGTGCTTAGTCCGCCAAACTTCGCATGAGATTTTATCCTTTATGTGGCTGCATCTCAAGAGATGATTGGCATGGGCTTGGTTTAGGTTGATGATGCGCATGTCGAGCATGTCATATATTACCTTAGTCGAAATCTAGTAGACGCTGAGCTAAGATATACTCGTGTGGAAAAGCTAGCGCTTGCAACTGTTCATTTAGTCCAGTGGTTACGACATTAAATTTTTCTTAGAACAACCACAGTTGTCGCACATATCAATCCATTTCAGTTCGTGCTATCACGACACCTTATCAAGGGGAAGTACAATAAATGGATTGTTATCCTTCAGGAGTTCAATCTCGATTTTGCTTCGGCGAAGTCGGTGAAATCGTTGGTGTTTGCTGAGCTTATGTCGGACCTTCTTAGTCTTGATGAGGATGTCATTCATGAAGATTCCTTTGTGGATGAACACTTATTTCTTATCTCGTCAGAGGACCCTTGGTATGGGGATGTCATTGTATATCTCCAAACTTTGAATTTTCCTCTGCACTATTCACGAGATGAGCGACGGCGTGTAAAACATCACGCTAAATATTATACTATCGTCGGTGACACTTTGTATCACCGAGGAAAAGATTCTATCCTCCGTCGTTGCTTAACTCACGAAGAAGCGGAGCGGGTGCTTAATGATTGCCATGTTGGGGCGTGTCGCGGTCACTTATTCGGGCTTGCTACAGCCCAACGTATTATGCGAGTCGGTTATTTTTGGCCTTCCATCTTTAAGGATTGTGTTAATGTTGTGAAGAGATGTCACCCTTGCCAGGTGTTTTCTTGGAACATATCCTCGCATCCAACGCCCCTTCATCTAGTCGTCACCGTCGATCCCTTCACCAAATGGGGGGTTGATTTCGTGGATTGCAAACTAGCTTCGGCTGGGGGGGCATCACCATATCATAGTGGCCATGGACTATTTTTCCAAATGGGTTGAGGCCATGCCTACCATTAAAGTTGATGGTGCTACAACATCCCACTTCATATTCAATCAAATTATAACTCGGTTCGGTATTCCGAAAGAGATTGTCACTGACCATGGCAGTCACTTTCAGAACAAGATGATGGAGGATTTTTCTCTCAAGCTTGGGTTTCGTCAAGAACACTCATCTTCTTATTATCCCCAAGCGAATGGTCAAGTAGAAGGATTCAATAAGTCTTTGAAGACCATTCTCCAATGTACCATCCAACAAAGCAAGACCAATTGGCACATCATGTTATATCATGCTTTGTGGGCGTATCGAACCACAGTCAAGATTACCACCGAGTTCACACTGTTTTAGTTAGTTCATGGTGTGGAGTCACTTTTACCAATTGAATACGAGATCCCTTCGCTTAAACTGGCCATAGAGCTCCTCCCTGATACGACGGGTCTTGAGCAACGTTTAATCCACCTTGAGCAACTTGACGAGCAACGTCGAGATGCCGCTATGGCTATAGATGCCAACAAACGTCGTGTTAAGGTTCAATATGATAGGTCTGTCCATCCTCAGCAGTATGATGAAGGTGACTTGGTCCTCTTATATGACCAAGCCAAAGAACCCCTGGGGGTAGGCAAGTTTTACCCCATGTGGCATGGTCTTACATTATGAGGCGTGTCCTGGAAAAAGGAGCCTATGAATTAGAATACTATGAGGGGACTGTCTTGAAGGAGCCTATAAATGGGATCTACCTCAAGCGGTATTATGCTTGAACCGTTGTTTCAGGTTGATACTTTTGTATACTATTGTATAGTTGCTTCTGTACATAGTTTAGATTTTTTTTGGTTTTCGGGTCTGCTGATTAGATTCTGTTTGATTGACAGATATCAACAAAGTTTCCTACATTCTTAGGGTTCGCGGATGATGCTAGTCATCATACGTAGCAGCTTGCTTCTGTTGCCTGGGTTATTTTCTCACCTGACCACGTAGTTGTGTCCTCAGGAGGTGCTTGTCTTGGTCCTACATCTAACAATGTGGCTGAGTATAGTGTCGTCATCGAGCTACTTCGAGATGCCATTTCCCATGGTATCCAGTCTTTAGAAGTCCGCTTGGATTCACAACTAGTTGTGTCTCAGCTGAATGGGTAGTACCGTGTGCGAGATCCTACGCTACTATGAAAATTCCTAAGGGTAAGAATCTTGGAACGACATTTTGTTTCAATTACATACATACATGTTCCGAGAGGTGTTAATCATATATCTGATGCATATGCTAACTATGTATTAGATTGGAATTTGTCACATTCACCATGAAGCACACAAATATAAGAAGACATTCATACATTTGTACATTCACACATATAGTAGAACCGGAGAACCAAAGTTTTATATATTCCAAAAATGGTAGTGTCATACAAAACTAGAGCCCGTATCCCTCAAAAATATACATATCGATACAAAAAAATGAGATCCTGAGATATCTACTCCCTACGAGGAGGCCTAGCTGCCAGCCCGACAGGATGTGTCTCGTAGAAATACTGGACTCCATTGGCTACCCGCTGCAGTAGCCGCACCCAATCACCTGGAACTCCCACTACTTGGTGCTGCATGGCCTCAGGTAGTCTCGCCACCTCTATCTGTGGAACCCTAGCAACCATCCATGTGAGGTTGCGCTGCAATGTTTGTAGAGTGCGTCATGCTACAGCATCCCCTGCCTCCTCACCTCTACCCCGATGACCATGTCTCGGGAAGCCATCAGGTCTAACTGGGCCCTTGTCTACGAGCAAACAGTCAACCATTAGCATATGATACTACCACCAAAAATATTTTTGCATTCATCTATAATAAAAAATCCATAAAAATTTAATACACACAAAACCTAAAAAGAGTACTCACCAATGTCTCCAAACGGTGCAACTGGTGGGAGTGGCATGTCCCTATCCTAGCGGAATTCTATCCCTGCATAGGGGTATTCCTCTATGGCAATGACTTGTCAGTCCCACCAGCGAAAGAACTCCTCGGTATATGGTGATGTCAGACGACCACCACCCTGTCCTTTAAAGATCTCATCCCACTAGGTTAGGGATGGATCCCAGAGACTATGAGGAGGGACATCCACCCTCGGACTAAGCCTTGGAACCCTCTCAAAGAAGAAGATGCATAAGATACTCCCATACCCGAATATTTTGGCCTTCCCTTCTTTACATTCTGTCAGTCGGATCTTCATAGACCCCAGCAGTGTACTACACCAGTCAAATACTATAGGCTGCATGCATTGTGATGCATAGAACATCACTGACCTGGATGCCTGGTGCAGAGCTTTGGATCCAGTGATCTGCACTAAGGTAGCCACAATGATCTTCATGCTCAGATTTACTATGGCATTGATGGGCAGCTGAATTCCCACCGTGCGTGTGTTTGCAGGGCAATACCATGCTATGTAGTCAAGGACAGTGATCCCACCACCCATAGCATGAGATCGAAGACTAGCCTCCTCACCTCGATGGGATCGGTAATGAAGTAGAAGTCATCCACTTCCAGTGTGAGGATTTTCCCATTGAGATTGAAGTTCTGTGCATCAACATCCCAATAATCGATCAAGCGGTGGAGTAGTAGGTTTTGGGCCCTCAAACCCCCTATACTATAGAATTTGTACAACCCACATGCTTGCAATGCCTGTTGTGCTTGCACATCGTTGCGCACGGACTCATCAACTTGGTCATGCTCCCTCTCCCTCCACTCTAGAACCATCCTGGAGTGAAGAAAGACAAGGATTTTAGTCAAATTCTTTTGCATTTTCAACTTCACGGCCATACCCATGGGCTAACTTGTATACAAGTGTGGGTACCCACGGTCAATCTGTGCATTAACTGCGAGTATCTTGCCCTACCTACGACCCGCATAGCTATAGCCTACGGGTAGCGCCAAAGCCATTTAGGGCTTGGCCAAACTAAAAATCCCATCGATGAAAATTAAAATGAAAGCAGTGAAATGAAAGGTATGGATGAGACTACCAACCTGCTCTGGACGGTTCGATGACCGATCGCCTGTAGCTCCTAGAATCGGCAACTGAAATTTCAGGTGAAAACTAACCACAAAACTCCAAATGGGTGAATAGTAAAAATGAATTGTAAATTGTAATTTTTTATTACTATTTATAATTTTCAAGACCCACTTGTCTATAGTTTTTACCCTTTTGTGCCGATATGGACTAATATACTGTCTTGGAGTAGTATTTTTTAATTAGATTTCTTCAGTGAAAGCTATTCTGGACCATTTCACACCTACGACAGGTATGTTTCACACTTGGTATATAAGTTAGATGCCATTTCCACATGCATTATGCATTTGACCTTTTGACCACTTTCATAAACCCTAGGTGCGACCCGCTTCGTGACCAACACGGAACCTTCACACTCCTATAGAAGTGTCGTTATTTGGCAGTAGGGCTTTTCTGAACATGGGTACCCTAGTTAGAATCCCTTTGTGCATTCTGGTACCCATGTCATTGTTTGTCCTTAGGATTGGGAGTCCTTTGTAGTTACGCCATGACGTTGCGATAAAGACTCATACTCTACTTTTTCTTATGCTGGCCATCTCCCTTAAGCACTCCCCTCAGTTATATCATGTTGTGATTTCATTACATCATCCTGCTTGCCGCTTGAGCCTTGTGCCAGCTCCCGCTTACTCAATTGTTAGCCTGGTGCCTGAGCACTTTTCCCTGTCGAGCCCTACAGAGCTTATATTTTCCCTTCACAATTTAATGACCTTTTGACCCTGAGGGAACACCCCCCCAAGTGTCCACATCCTGCATCCACTTCCTTGCATTGATCATAGCTATGTTCCACTGCTTGGAACTAGTCTGCTCACTATTTGACACTCGTTCCCTCACTTGTTGTACTATAAGCAATTTTATTCTTTTTCAAGCTTTTCCCAAATATGAAAAAGACCAAAAGAAAATCAAATATTCCAAAAAGTTGGACGGGATTATGCTTACTACTTCTTGTTGGAAGTTGTCGTGTCGCCTTTGAACAGAGCATTCATTCCACTCCATACATTATGAGTCAGGACTATAGTTGGACCTTAGGTGCTGTACTTGTTTCTCAGTTTTCTCCACTGATTAGTTAATCTTCCAGTCATTATGGAGCCCTTTGTAATGCCTCCTGCATTGCACAGTTTATGTCAAGTCTATGTTGCCTGAGTCTTTCCATCTGCTCATGCTCTTGTTCAAAGCAAGTCCTGAGCCCAGAGTCGGCCACTCCTCAAATCTCTTGACTATTGCATGTCGGCCATCCTTATTGAGTCATTCCGTTTCACCTGAGTTTTTCCAAATCTTTCAGCGTAGCTGGTACCTCATGCTGGTTGATGGGGGATGCCTTAATGCCCTCCTTCCAGTGAGTCTTGTTCCGTCGACTTCAACCCATTTATTATGGGAGTTGAGGCTTAGAGTTCGATTGAGTACCTTGAGGCTTGCAGTCATTAGTGGCAGGTTCTCTTGCCATCGAAAGTTTTGGGAATACATTAATGTCCCCTGATTGATGGATTCATCCTAGTGTTCGACTTCAACTCATTTATTCACACTCCGATGATTGTGCTTTGTGCCTTGATGCCCATTTTCATTATTGGTGGGTTATCTTGCGTCTATTAATGGTATACATCATTGACCAGTAATCAGACGATGTCACATCAAGTTTGACCCCAACTCCTTTATTCACTTGATGGGACTTGCACCATTGAAGACTTGTGTAGAAGACCCCAAGTGTTAGTGGCATTCAGTATGCTACTTATGACTTTGAATTTACATCTGAGATATCAACTCTCATATATCAGCAGCTTGTACCTCTAGTTTGCACCAGTTGTTTCCTTTTTCAGCAGGAGACCATATCTTACTATAGAGGGATCATGGCTATGATCACTTATGACATGTATTCACTATGTACTGCCTATTCATGGCCATTCTATCATATTGTTGTACTACCGATATGTATTCATGGATACTATTGTGTTATGACGAGTGAGTTTCTCTTTCCACTTGTGTCTCCATCACTCCACTTCTGAGTTTTATAATGTATTTTGGCCATCGTAGCATCATTCTCTGACCTCACACATTAGGGGGCATCTGTTACAACGTAATCTTCCACCCTGTGAGCATCAGCATTCTTTGGCCTGTAGGATCCATTTCACTGACTCAAATCCACTTTATATCCATCAAACATACTATTTCATCATTTTTCCTCTAACCCGCTTGTTGCATCACTATAGCAGGCATACTCGCGAGTTGCATCACTATAGCCCACGGGTATCAAGTAAAATGGTAAAAATCACTAGTTTATTACTTTTTACTCCCAAAAAGCGGTCATTGGGTGACCTTTGGCTCTCCATCTGCCTAAGAAACGTCTCGATGTGTCCTTTCACTTACCTTTGAGAGGACTATATATTGAGCACATATGGCTTATGGACGAAAGGAGAAAGAAGAGCAAGAGAACTCTAGTGGATTTTTTCCCTATCTTGAGTCTACACTCATTGATCCTGGTAGTTGTGAACCCTTTATGTTCACCTTCCAAACTCCTATCTAGTTTGAGTTTGCCATTCATGGAGGATTGAAGTGGTGGAGGCACAAGTGGATTGATCCAGATGTTGGTTCAGATTGGTTGCCGACAAGAGGTCATATCACTTTGTACTTCTTCTTGTTTATTAATAGAAATACTCATATTCTCGTCCATTAATGTTGTAAATGTTGTTTATCTTACATTGGGTTGCATTTACTTGTTATATCATGGGCCATTGCTATTGATGATGTTAATGTCGTTTATATATTATATGTACTTGTTGTATATTGGTTGTCAAGACTAATTTGCAGATTCAAGTGCACGGATTGAAAAGCTCCAATGGGGATCTACATCAAACATTTGGATCGAGGTTGGTCATCTTCTTCCTTATCTTAGCATTGCCATTTATATAGCATAGTTCTGAGAATTTAGTTGATTTTTGGTAGTCATCTATCTGTTGTGGTCTACCCCAAACCATAGTGAGTTTTCTCCAACACAGAGCATTGTGGGCATTTGAATGATCAACCCTCTCATCGTCCGATGAGGTGCAACATAGCTGGGCACCCCTGCTCAGTCGACGACTTATACTCCTTGCATTGCTGACTCTTTCCATGCCTGCAACTACTTGCACATTTATAAGGGATGTTGATTATATAGAAGGAAATTGGAAGCTGATTATAACATAAATATAAATAACATAAATGGAAATAACATAAACATTGAAGCTGATTATAATAGATATAGAAGTAACAATATTATTATGCAGTTACCTGATTATACTCTGCACACACTCTCTGATGGTATGTCTCCACTTTGCACACACTCTACAGTTTGAATGTATGAAATGCAACTTCAGTAAGAGTTGTGGTTGTTTTATATTTGTTTGTTTTTGAATTCGATTGGTAAGAAGGGTGCACATGGATTGCAATCTCTCAAATTTGAATGTGTGTTGTGGATTGATTTAAATGTGATCCAATGGCTGGGAACTTGTCATGGTGGATCCTTGTGCCTTCATCTGTTTCATTATCCTTGTGCTTTCATCTGTTTAATGGGTGCATTTAATGGGTAGGTGTCATTTATTGAAGACAGTGGGTTGGATTGTTGAACAATGATGCACTTATGGCTGACACAAGGTTCACTAGTTCCTGAACAGGTTTTCATGTTGGCTGGGATATTTATGCTCCAATAGATATATGTGGGTGTTGATTTGATAGGTACCTTGCAGTAGGTGGAAAATACGAGGGTTATTTAGTAGTTCATGTACTTTTGTATTCCTAGGTAGATCTGTAGGTAGTTGGGACAAGATGTTTTGTACTCTTTTGCACATAAAGACTATTTATGGACACATGTTGGCCCAGTCAGTTAATGGAAAATTTTTGGACATAATTTAAAGTTTTACTGCACTTAATATGAAATATTTATGTCCAATTTTTGGGTGTTTTTATGTCAATATTTGGTGGTTGTGTGGGACCAGTACTATGACAACTACTGGTCCCTATTCAAGAATAGACATCCCTCCCCTAGTCACCAGAATCCGCCAACTAACTCTGTGAAACGACGGTGATGACAACTAGAAAGGAGGGGTCCACAACGAATCAGGAAAGGAGGCTGATTGAATGCATTCAATGCATAGTCGCATCACATAGTCTTCATATTTTCCTACTAATTGCATGCATTCCACCCTGCTTCCACCCCTTCTCGAGCTAGAATCCTATGTTTTTGTATTCGAAATCGTGCTGCTGGAACACAAACTACATAGAATCGGTTTTGGAAGCTTATCGATTTTGAAGCAGTTGTTCTCTCATTGCCTAGTCTAATCAAAGGTATGGTACACTTTTGTTCTCCATCTAGAACACACTTATGTTCTCACAATGACCAGTTGGATTGCTTCTATAAAAAGCTATACAAACCTGAACAACAAGTTAGGGTAGAACCCATGTTTCCTAATTAAATTCTAGGAAAGTAACATTATCATCCACACATACCATTGAGAAGAACATGGTCGTGCGACAAAAGTAAAATGCTTGCGAAGTCTATGAGCCCGTCTGGATTTCGAAGTATCTACTGATCCTTATGCATATACACTGCACATGACACACCAAAACTATTTGCTCCACTTATTCGTTTACTTTGTAAAATTTCCTGCGGGGTATTTTTGGGATTTTGAAAAAGCTATGACTGCTCTTTAGAGTGTCATGTAAAGAGCGGTCACATGCTTTTGCACTGAGAATGAATGCTCCAGTCCAATTCTCTTCACACAACTTCAAAAAATTGATATTGAGAGAGAGACAGGTTGTTAAGACCAATCAATATGAGCCAATCCATCTACCAAACTGATTGAGATCACAAACCTACAATACATGTTTTAACTACATTTTGATTGACCTCCTCTTCCTACATGCATTTGATTGGATCTCTTTGTCATATTCTAGCTAATACAATTTGGTCAAGGTTCTAATTGTGTGGGAAAGCTGGACCATGCTCCTCAGAATCTTCAGTTTCGTAGGTTGGCATGTCAATTTCCACTAGCAAGGATATGCTTCCTTGTGGCAGGTCGACATTTAATTAGTTGAAGAGTCGGTTCATCAAATGATGACACCCTCAAACTTTGGTTGTGATGTGGGGAGAGATGGGGACCTATCAAAAGAAAAATCAATATTAAACCTTCTGAAATTGCTAAAACATAATGATATAATTCGATGTGGAAAATTGAGGTTTGAGCTATTGGTATTTCGTAGTAACGCTGCTAATTTGGTAATTGGTTGGTGGCTTGAATTATTTATTAAATCAATGGCCCAATGTCACGCATACAAATTTCCCAACTCCCAGTTTGTCCCATGGCTTGAATGATTTATTAAATTAAGCGAAAATATATTTCAGGGAATGTCACGCTGCTACCTTACAAAATAAGTGTATTTTTCACAAAGAGGTCGTATGTACCAATCTTAAAATATTCAATTGTTTTTTGCTTTAATTAAGAATCTGGGTGTCATTGTGGTAAGTTCAACAATCATAATCTGAAGCAGATGGCCACAAATAAACATGTTTATTGCTTGATTATTTCATATCAAAACCCTACAATCAGGGTCATTAGTAGCTCAGGGGTTGCAACATGATGATCCATTAAAATAAAAAAATGCTCCCATGGGTGTCATTGTGATAAGTTCAATAATCATAATCTGAAGCATTTTTATTGCTTGATCACTTCTGATTGAAACCATACAATCTGGGTCATTAGCAGCTCAGGGGCTACAACATAATTATCCATTAAAATAACAAAATTCTCTCCTCCATGAAAAGAAAATAGAAATGCATCAAAACTTAATATACAAGGTATCAATCCCCTCTCACATATTATGAATATTGAATGATAAAACAACCTTTGTTGGTCACTTATTGTTCCATTTGGTGCTTATTAACCAATGAAGGAGCTATGGCACTCAATGGGTATGAACCAAGGTAGAAGCTACATTGGGAAGAGCATCTCCTGTAGGAAATTCTATAGTTTTCTCTTCAATCTTGTTGACACTTTCTTCAACATCTCATGGCATAGTTTTAACCTTCCCACACAAGGAGACAAAAGCACATTAGCAAAGATGACCATAATATTCACATATCCACAAATCAATTAGTTCAACAACACTAACCAGATTTGGGTACCCGCACGAAGTTGGTACCCAAAATGACCGCAACAGTAGTGCGTGAGCGGAAAAAACAAAGTGAAGCACACGCGTCGCTACTTTAGCAATGCCTAATGTCCACGTGGTTGAGCCCATGTGGACAAAAGGGGCACACATGAGCCATTTACGTGTATGCACAAAATGGCGAGCATGCGTCAATGACGCGTGCGTGCTCCTATTTTTTATAATAAAAAAGTAGATCTCATGGGTTTGTCATTTTCGACAAACCTGTGAGCATACAGAGCATCCCGCGAGCGCATAGTGGCACCCCGCGAGCGTGTCCTGGAGCACACAAGGCCCCCATAACACCAACAAATCACCCTACACCTTCTTGCTAACAATTTCTCCAGGTAGTTACTCCTGAAAGCACAAATTTGTTGTTATTTTGATTTTATTTTTTTTGCCAATTCAATTTTAATTTTAAAAAAAATTTACAATCCATTAGAAAACCAAGAAAATTTCATTGCAGGCCATCTACACCTAACAAGATGTCAAACACACCTGAACCATCTGATGAAACCAATGAAACCCGACCTTCAGAAGACAACATGGGAACTGACAATGAACTGAATGAAAACCCCGAAGATCAATTACACCAAGATTTAAATCAATTGAGAGCACTAAGTAAATGAATTGAACAGCACCAAGGAACCCTCTCGGGTTTCCTTGGCTTCATTGCTGCAAAACATTATTGAATCAATCAATATTGCACATAGTGAGATAACAAACTTGAGCCAATACAGGGCTCGAATGAGGCAACACTACTCCACTGGGTTGTCCAAAGAGCATATAAAAGACCTCAACATCACCAAATCCCAGTTGTATAACAAGTTCATAGTTCCCTCGACAAGACAGCCTCCAGTTGTGACGAGGCCTCAGGTTTGCATGGACTAGTGCATTTACCATCCATGGAGATATAACTGGAGAAAGAGGTGGTTCATGGTGTTTGACAGGCCCCCATGCAACAATTTGGAGGTCCCACAGTATTTCCTTCAAAATTTGTGGGCTAAGTTTGAGCTAGGGTACCATTTCAACTATTTTGACATCACTAAGTTTCAGGGTGTTGGTCTTGGCTCTGCCCAAGATCGACCTCAGGTGCACCGCAACCCACTTAGAGGACTTCCTGCACCCAGGAGAGAGACAAACCCCCCTCCTCAGCCACCCAGGTTTGGTAGCGGCCTAGATGAGATTGATGACTCCGTCAGACATGCCACACGTCACTTGCTTAGACATACCACATTTTTGGCCATGTCTTCACAGAGCGAGGAGGACATCGATGAGACACAGATAGCTGCACGATCTATGGGTGGTGGACAGGACATGCCAGGTATAGGTGTAACCTAGGCGAGGCCTTCTAGTTCTACTGGAACAACGGCACATCGTTGTTCTCACTGTGGTCGTTCTTGCCATGGTGATATGCAGCAGCATGCCACAGGGAGCTTCATGGATTAGGTTTTCTATTGTTTTATTTAATGTTCAAGTATTTGTTGTATTTTATTTGATATCGTACTGTTTAATATATTTAACTTTGAATTACACATTGTTGAATTTATTTGTTTTAATGTACATTTATTCGGGGACGGGTCTCCATCCTCCAGGTGGGAGGCCGTCGGCTCCTTTGACCTTGATGGATCCATGGCAGCAGCAAAGGAGATTGTGGCACCATACACACAGGTAACTTCTTTACTTTGAATAATTAGATCTTGTTACCAGTAATTTGTGTTCAGTAATTACAAATTAATTAGCACTCAGTAATTACCATATTATCATCGTATTTTACAATAGTGTTTATCATATTGTCTAAATTATTTGAGAGCTATAAATTCATATAATCCAACCAAACAAAAATGAAACCTTATAAAACATGAAAACCTAAGAAAACTAGAAACATTTGTCCATGTTCACTTTAGGCATCCTACACCTCTAATGATTATATAAATGGGAGAGAAATTTCCAAAATCTGTCATTCTTACTTGACCAATGATGAGCCCGCAGCTAGGGTTTTGGTGATGCCCACAGTGTCCTTCATCCTCAGACTACCATCCAATGCTTTCTTGCTCTTCCTGTGTTTTACCAATGCCATGTGTGTTATTGTTGCTTTGCCATTTGTCACCATGTCATCCAATTTATCTTTGCCATGTACTCTCCTTGTCCAAATCATCTTCAAATGACCATAGTATGGGTCATTTGACTCTTGGCTCATAGGTGTACCAATGGCTCCAATGCCCATCAAATTTTCCACCAAATCAATCTTTGTTGCCATGCCCTTATGCCATGTGTTCTTCAAGCTTAAAATTTGAGAATATATTACCATGGTAATTATCACTTTCCCCCGTATTCTACTAATAGTTTCTTTTAATGGTAAAGGTGGTCAAATCAATTCTATGCTTCTGTTAACTTTGTTGCATCAATTGAGTTCACTGAGATGTTGTACTTGTCACTTTTGCATCCACCAAGACCAATAGGAAAACTATTTATTGATATGATTTTTCACTACATTGTGCAAAACTCTCGAGAAAAAGAGAATCATAGTGGCCAAGCTTCTGGAAATTCAAGAACCTGATGTTTCTTATCACGGGATTTCCAATTTATTCTAATATTCGAGACTGAAAGTAATCATACTACTACTCCTAGAACATGCTATTAGGAAAGACATATAAACAACGCAAAACAACTTATAACATGTATTGTCACTAAAGTTTTTGAAAATGATGCAAGGCCCATAAGGAAGAGTGATAATCTTACAAATATGGTCTATGGGGCCTTGCTATTATCTTGGTTCAAATACAACTTGGTAAAACATTTGGCATCAAGAATACTCATTTAACTCATTTCACTCAAGATTTCTATGATTTCAATCAAGTGATATCATTCTGACAACATAGCTATTCAATCAAGAACACATAATTACTCATTCAATGCAAAAGAACATGGCACATTCAAGCTTGTAAGTAAGTTAATCATGAAAAATATTTCTCTTTCTTCCTTTTTCTAACGATCAACACTCTAAAGTGTATTAAATAACATGCACACTAACTTAATTGCTATTTAGCACCTCTTTGCAAATTGAAACAATGAGATGCCATTTTATTTGATGATGTAAATGTTATGGAAATAAAGGGACTCAAGATCCTCACTCTAGGGATGCAAATACTTTTCCACTGGGTGAATCAAGCTTGTAGGAAACTACAAATCTATAAGAAGACATCAAAACCTAGGAACTCTTCATCAAGAACCCAAACACTTTACATAGGTTTACAATTCAAATTTGTAAATGGACATGAATTCCATTCACTTACGAGGCACTACACATCTCTCTAGGACCAAAGGAAAAGCTCACCTACTCATGGGCATGACTCTAGAAAAGGAAAAGCTCACCATGTCGCCTTCTATGCCCTATCACCTTATTTAATTTTAATTGCATGCCATGCCACCTTCTATCCTTTCAGAATATTGAATATCAATGACAACTTTTCCCATCAAACACTTCAAGCATAAATTTCCAACCTTCTTTGCCACATTATCTTCAATGAATGACCACATAATGGGTCATTTGTTCCTATCATGGGCCCAATCCATTGTGGTTCAAAGGACTCGATCCCCACAACCATGTTCTTTACCAAGTCTTGAACAAATGGACTGCACTAATGCAATAAAAACGTTATATAATATCCAAAGCCCATCAAACCACTATCATCTAACCTGAATATAAATTAATTGCAGTCATGTTTTTTAAGTACTATCGTTGTCATTCTCGTTGGCATTGTGTTTGATATTGTTAATATTGTTTTTATAAATTCAGTCTAAAATTGTAGTGTTTATAGGTGTCTGCAGGATCCAGTGACCAACCACTGCCACCGGGGACCAGCAGTTCTCCACGTGTGCAGGTATCGTGTGTATTAAAGCATATATTTAATTTCAAAAATGATGACTTGTCCGTGTATATTTATATTTTTCTATATTAAACTATGAGGTTATAAATGTGTATGCAGGTGCGAGCACCTCGGCCTGGCAGTGTTGTTATTCCTCCCTCCCCGGCCTTTCGGCCACCTTGTATGCCATTTTCATCCCCTGGCATACATGCCCCATTCCATGCATCCCTCCCCACCCCTTTCCATCCATCCCCCCCCTCCTATCCAGCTCCATAGTTCCATCTGTCTCCCCCTTCCATTTCATATCCCGTGTCCCATCACCCCATCCCAACCTTTCCACCACCTCCATATCAGTTTCCCATCTTCCCACCCTCCCCCATCCGACCACGACACACCACACATCCACAGTTACCCATCCCTCCACCGCAACACATACCTAGCCCCCCCCCACATTCCCCCACCACACTCGCTTCCCCTTCCAGGGTGCCCTGGCCCATACTACAGCCAGCTGGGCTTTATCACCCTAGACATGCCGACTGTGTTCACGGTGAGATTGACTAGTTTATGAAAATCTCCTTCAATTTTAACAAAAATTACTATATGCATCTACTTTCGTCATTTATCTTATTGTTCTAAATGTTCCAGGGTGGCATTGTCGAGAGACTAGGATCATGGAGGAGGGAGACCCCCTCATGGATTACAGTCTCGCATGCGGTGAGTTATCTAAGTTTGAAAACTATTTTTATTTTGAAATTATGTTTTATACTTGTATAATTGCCAGGAAAAGTTGACATATTATTGTCGTCGTTTTGGGGCTCAGGGGGATGTGGTCCAAGATGCCAGAAGGACCCAGCTTTCTCTAGCATGAAGAAGAGGAAGATCGATTTTGGAGATGCACTTGGGAGCTCCGAGGGTGGGCAAGACGATTGAGAGACCCTCCTATGTACACTAGCCATGATGTGGAATTTTGGGCACGAGTTGCCATATTTTGTATAGGGCACAAGTTGCTTTTTTTTTATGGGGCACGAGTTGCCATTATATAGACGTTGGGAACGATGTTCCATTTTTTCAAAAAGTGTACATGATTGGATCATTTTTTCATATTAATAGATGGATCTGCACTTCTCTATATGAGTTTGTCTTTGATTACATTTTTGCATACATGATTTTGTCTTCAATAAGAATGTTATGGAAAAGATCTCACATACATATAGATGTTATTTCTAGACACCAAGTGACCTCAATATGAGTCCCTTGTATTTGAATGCTTCTTGCATCTTTTCCTTTCAGCAACAAGATACCTAGCCAAGCAAACTAAGGAGTGATATTTACATTACAAAGTGTTGTGACTTTAGGGCTACAAAAAAATAAATAGGAGATGATGATTTCTTCCATACTTAACCTTGTAATGGTTATAATAGTCAATTCTAGCAAGCATTGCATCACATATTATATCAAATTAACCTAGATATATGAGAAGTTCATATGTGTGCTTGGATGGAAGGGTTAACCATATCACTTGAATTAGTTCAAACATGAGGGGTGTTCATAGGTGCAGTTGGATTGAGCAATAAATAGAATTGTTAACGTAGTTACATATGGATCGATCTTTGTGTGTTAGTATGTGCCTTTAATGAAAGCATGGTTAATGTGTTGAACTACTACTTGCACAAGTTGGCATAGACCCTTAGTGTTAATAATGTCTTCAATGTTTTGGTAATATTGATAATCACTCTTTGTAATTTAAGTATCTTGGATTTTTTTATGTTAAGACACATAATGAACATAGTCAACCCAATGGTTCAACACATCATTTTACCCCATGATCCATGGAAGATTCATTGGAGTCATATGAACCTCATTATCATCGCCTCAACCATGGTCAAGACTCCAACATCCAACCTTAGTAGTCAAAACCATCTTCTTCATCACCACCATCACCATCAATGTCTTCATCATCATCACCATCATCATCATCATCAACATCTTTATCATCATTGTCATCTCTAGGTTCCTCATCAACATCTCCATCATTACCATCACCATCACCATCACCATTAACAACTTCATCATTGACACCATCTTCATCATCATCATGTACTCTAACTCTAACCCTAATTCAATTTCCTTTTATAACTCTAGCCCTAACCCTCACCCAAACCCTAGCACTAAACCATATTCTTCATCACCACCATCACCATCACCATCATCACCATCACCATCATTATCACCATCATCACCACCATCACCATCTTGTCATATCTAGGTTCCTCATCAACATCTCCATCACCACCATCACCATCACCATCATCATCAACGTCTTCATCATCACCACCATCTTCGTCATCATCATTAACTCTAACTCTAACCCTAATTCAATTTCCTTCTATAACTCTAGCCCTAACCCTCACCCAATCCCTAGCACTAAACCATCTTCTCCATCACCATCCCCATCACCATCACCATCATCACCATCTTAATCATCATCATCACCATCTTCATCATCATCATTAACTCTAACTCTAACCCCAATTCAATTTCCTTCTATAACTCTATCCCTAACCCTCACAAAAACCCTAGCACTAAACCATCTTCTTCATCACCACCATCACCATCACCATCACCATCCTTAGTATAAATCGTTTCCAACAATTCTTAATAGTAAACCCTCTTCAATTTGTATTTTTTAGTTAGGGGATAAGGGGAACTTTACAATATTTGAAGGTGAACTAATTAGTGGAATTCCTAGCTTGAAAGCAATGAATCAAAGGTAAAAATGGTTGGGACTCACCGAGAAAGGTTCTTCAGGGATTAGCAATGGTTGAAATGTGATATTTTTATCTTTTTTCTTGGTTTTACTTACTTGTAGATGACCATGCACATTGATTTTTTTTTATTTAATCTAAATTAAACACTAATTATTGTTGAGGTTATCATCAAATAGAAAAAGGAGCATATTTTAATCCCTAGACAACGCAATCTTGAATGGTAGAGAATTGTGGTTGATTTGGAAAGTCACTCTACGTGATAAGTGCATTGAGTTGGGATCCTAATTTGAAGTTTTATCATTCCCAGTTTAATATTTATTTTATCTTTACCTAAATTAAGGGGTTATAAGGGTTATGGTGCTACAAGATAGGGGTAAGGGTCATATGGGCTATAATTATTTAAGAAGAAACAAATAATATATGTAGTTTCCAAAAATTATAAGCATGGGATCATATCCAAATCCTACACTAAGGTGTAGGGAATTTCTAATGAGGGAACCTTTTTCCCTGATGCAAAAATTGATTTTATTAGGTTTCTATTATCATTCTTGAGATTTATTAGATGTATATGAAGAATACCTTTGTGCATGAAGACTTAGAATCAGAGATATACATGGAAAAACTTGAAGGGTTCAATGATGAGAGAAAATATGATTTTGTATTTTGAATACTCATATGTACAAGATCACCCTTTCTCTCATGCAACTACCAACAATGGCACAAACACACTATAACGAACATACCATATCAAATTTCCACATGCACACGGTAATAATCCACAAAAACACATTCCACGAAATACAAACACTGAAAAAACATAATCTACTCTCTCATATTAATCTAATCCTACATGAGATAAACCCTCATAGTTATCTCTCACAATCATGGGCCATCTCATGAGGGAGTTATCCCTATACCAACTCTACAAAAATAAAAATCAAACACATCATTGCTCACACAATGTTGAGACAAGATTGTCTCAACCACACCACACTTGACTCATCTATTCCTTGAAAAAAAGTTACATATATAGGAGAATGATTAACTCTCTAGATCCTAGAATCATGGATCTAGATCTCTAAAAGTTTATTATACAACCTAGCACCAATTGAAACTGAAATTCAACAATAAACCTTTATGTTTCCAATAAAAACAAAATACCAACTCATTTCCACATTATTTATAACATAATGTATATTTCTCCAATATCACCATCACCATCACCATCACCATCGCCATCAACGTCTTCATCATCATCATCACCATATTCATCATCATCATTAACTCTAACTCTAACCCTAATTCAATTTCCTTCTATACCTCTATCCCTAACCCTCACCCAAACCCTAGCACTAAACCATCATCTTCATCATCACCATCACCATCGCCATCGCCATCACCATCATCATCAACGTCTTCATCATCACCACCATTTTATCGTCATCATTAACTCTAAATCTAACCCTAATTCAATTTCCTTCTATAACTCTAGCCCTAACCCTCACCCAAACCCTAGCGCTAAACCATCTTCTTCATCACCACCATCACCATACCATCACTATCATCACCATCTTCATTATCATCATCACCATCTTCATCATCATCATTAACTCTAACTCTAACCCTAATTCAATTTCCCTCTATAACTCTATCCCTAACCCTCACCCAAAACCTAGCACTAAACCATCTTCTTCATCACCACCATCACCATCACCATCACCATCATCACCATCTTCATAATCATCATTAAATCTAACTCTAACCCTAATTCAATTTCCTTCTATAACTCTAGCCCTAACCCTCACCCAAACCCTAGCACTAAACCATCTTCTTCATCACCACCATCACCATCACCATCACCATCACCATCACCATCATCTTCATCATCATCATTAACTCTAACTCTAACCCTAATTCAATCTCCTTCTATAAATCTAGCCCTAACCCTCACCCAAACCCTAGCACTAAACCATCTTCTTCATCATCACCATCACCATCATCATCAACGTCTTTGTTATCTCCCCAAATAAATTAGGCTAGGCGCTTGTTTAGGAGATTAGAAGTTTGGTCTTTTCATTTTATTGTATTTGAAGTTGCATAGCATAAGATTGGATTTTGTAATGAAGCTTGATGTAACTGTTGAAGTTGCTCTTCTCCAAATAGAATTTTCAAGTTTCGGAAGCTTAGGCGGGCCTATCGATGGTTTATTAGCTACCGAAAACCCCACTTTTGGGAGCTTGCTACGCGAAAGATGAAATGCTCCAACTACCGAAAGGGCAAGCTTACAGTGTGAGTGATGGGACAATTTTCGGTGGCTTGGGCGAATACGATGGTGTTCATTAGCCACCAAATGGTAGATATTTTTCGCAGTTCATAGTTCAAGAACGAAACCTTCCTTAGTTGCCGAAAGCAAAGTCATTTTCGTGATCCATGGGGCCGTTTTCGGTGGCTTGGTCGAACATGATGGTGTTCACTAGCCACCAAAAAGGTGGATACTTTTTCGCAGCTTACCATCCAAAGGTTGGATTGTCTACAGCCGTCGAAAGCAAAAAGCATTGGTGAAGATTCTTTTCCAGCAGCATACAGGATTAAAGGAAGATTATCGGCTACCGAAACTGAGTCGGCGTCAATCGGTGGACATATCAAATCAGGGGTTTGGTCATATTTTAAAGGGAATTCATTATGGCTTAGCCGCCAAAAGGGTCACTTCAGCGAATACACAATCTGCCCCAAGGCGAGGCCGGACGCCATCATCATACCTCTGGCCAGATGGACCTCGTTTCCTCTATGCATATTAGCATTCTAAAATTTCATTCCTCCAGTATAATCATGCCGCAGTAGCCATCATTACGACTTCATGATTAACCACCTTTTTCACCCCCTCGGAGTCAATTCCCGAAAAGCCACCCCACCTTTCCTCTTTCACCCTCGCCACGACGATTGAACTCATTCTCTCTCTGATTTCACATCTCTCCCTCAGTCCCGTTTTCAGCAGCAGGCACCAGCAAGCAGGTTGCAAATGAAGAAAGGAGGAGGAGTGGCCCTAAGAAAGGAATTGAACGACATCTGCTACCTGGAGGCACACCCTGAGGTATGTCAATTCTTCAAAAATGTCGGCTGCTATATCTTTTGCAAAAAACTACAGGGCTCTCATCAACAGGTGGCGGAAGTGTTTTCCCTCATGTTTGATGGAAATAGGGCGGTAATAGGCAAGGAAGAATTCTAGGTGAATGAGGCCCTTATAGCCCAGGTGACAGAACTTCCAACGACTGGAGAAAACTAGTTTAAGACCACTGTCGAAAAGGATTTCGAATTTCAATCCTATATGAAACCGGAGCATAAGAACCTGGTATGGAAGAAAGACATTCCTATGTCATATCTGGAGGATAAATGACAACTTTTATTGAAGTCCATTCTGGTTTACATAACCTGTGAAGGTAGGTATAACAAGGTGTTTATTTACCATTTTAGATTACTGGATCACTTCACTGGCAAGAGCCCCTTAAATCTCCCTTTCTACCTCCACAAGAGCCTGACCAAAATGGTACATCAAGTCAAAGCCCAGCCAACCAAAATTGCAGGTAGGTTGTACTACCATGGTTTAATCAAACTCTTAGTCTCTGAGTTGTTGTAGAGGAAAAGCATGAACTGGGATTTCTTCCTTTCCTGGAGTGGGTTCGAGACAGAATTGCGACCGGAAGATGGAAAGAAATTTTCCACCCCTAGAAGTGGGAAAAGAAAGAGGAGTTCTATCTCCCCAATCACAACCGACCTCCTTTCCTCAGCCCCCAAAGTGAAGACATCCAAAAGGAAATTAGAATTCAAAAGCAAGACTGAGGACCAGGGAGCTGCTTCAGGAGAGACCCCTGCAAGGAATGCAAATCTTTTAAACCTCCCCTACACTGATTCTGAGGAGGATGAATTGCAGGGAGCTAGAGCAAGAAATAAGGAGGTGGCGACAAAGTAAGAGTTCCAAGAAGTAGCTCTACCTATGATGGAAGAGGAGACCACTTATGTTAACTTGCCTTCTCCTACACCTGTGGAAGA
Source organism: Larix kaempferi (assembly GCA_027924585.1). Classification (NCBI taxonomy): domain Eukaryota; kingdom Viridiplantae; phylum Streptophyta; class Pinopsida; order Pinales; family Pinaceae; genus Larix; species Larix kaempferi. Next base: position 804,398 of record BSBM01001162.1, read on the forward strand.
GCAAAAATTTGAATGTGAAAACTTACCTTCCCCTACACCTGTGGAGGAACAAGGTTAGCAGGTAGCCAAAGAATTAATTCATAAAGCAAAGAGTTCTTCCTCACAGAAAATTAATCGACTCCTCAAACAGGCGTATGAACTCGAGATACTCCAGAGATTCATCAAGGAGAAAAATGAGAGGCTGACTGAAAGATATAATGCGCTGGATGTTTCTTTTCAGGGGTTGACCAAGAAGCATGGCAAAATGAGAGGAAGAAACATTAGGTTGATCAGAGAAAATATCAGGCTGAGGAGAAAGGTTGAGTCTCTAGAGGGTAAGGAAAAAACTCAGAATCCCCAGCCCAAGGTGCAGTCAGACCTCGACACCTTAGCAACCGTTGCATTCAATTTTGCTGACACTCCAGATTTGGACCAGGAGGAACAGGAAGCCAAGCAGCAGGGAGAGGAGTAGCAAAGGTCAGAAACACAGTTTTGTAAAACTTTTTGTAGGCCGGATCATACACCGTTTTCGGCAACTTGGGCGAACATAGGAGTTGTTCATTAGCTACCGAATCCCAATTTGGCAGTTTACGGCATATAGGCAGAACCCTCTCGGTTACCAAAAAGAGAGAAAGGTTCCCAACGCCTTAAAGTGATTCGGTGGTTTAGTCGAAGCGTTAATCTAATTCATTAACCACCGAATACAAGGTTTTCGGTTGCTTATCCTTTTCAAGCCCAGTTTTGCTAACTACCGAAAATGCAGAAAACACAGAGGTTTGTCTTTGGGAATCAGAACCTTTTTTCTGTTGGCCCAAGCATCTTAAAGGCGTTTTCCATGGGATTGATGAGCGTCCAAAGCATCATGATCACCTCTATTTCCAGACTGAGAGCGCCAGCAAGATAAATAGAGGAATATTCCTTTCTATTTTTAGAAAAAGACACCTACAGGTTTTTGCAGACAGCAGTTTAAAATTCATCCTCTAACCCCCAGAGGCTCGTTTCAGCTGTCAAGCGTAGGTGTATCAGCAAGAATCGGTTATTTTGATCATAAGACACTATCACATCTTTCTTTAACTATTCTTAGTTGTTATTTTTAGCATATTTGATCCATCTTTTGGGATCTCAAAAAACTTTGTAATGGCTATAAAGCCCAGAACTGAAGTAGAACGTGGGTTCGATTTTGGAGAAACTTTGCTTAAATTTGTATTATCAGACTTCTGGTTACATATCATTTATATAAGCTTCTTTTGTCATATGTGTGTTGAGTTTCCATTCTTATATCTTTATGCTTGCAGTGAAATGTCTATTTCCTAAGTTTTCATTTGTCTATGCCAGATAGTTGTGATCCTATCTTCATATCGAGAACTGGATATTTAGTGCCCCTTTGCTTATCGTGATTTGCCATTTATATATATATGTCGTATGTATGAGTTTGCTAGCACGATAAGAGTTCTTCTGTCTATTTTTACAAACTTCCTGAACACACAGTGGCTAAAGTCTTGTCTATTTGAATGTATCCCTATATGTTTTGAGCATATGAGTTTTGATCTCAGTAATCCAACTTGATCCACATTTACCCCATCCTTCAAGATAAGTTTATGTTACCAGGCTCTTTCGAGCACAACCTAAGAAGACTCTTGGAGGGATAACATTTTGGCACTGCTGCCGGGGAAATATTATTGAAGCATCAACTTCCCTGGGAGACGACATAGTTCCAGCTTTGATGATAGACAAAGCCTGGACATTATTTCGGTTGTAATCATCTATCTGGAGACTCCATTGGAACGAAGTGGCTTCGAGAAGACCAAGTACCAGATCAAATCCTCAAAGGCCACCAGTAACACATGTTTCAGATCCCGAACAGATTATAAGGAGAGGAAGGACTACACAAAGGAAGATTTCCATGTCCATAAGGGGAGATGCATTAGGCACTACCAGAGGTATTTCTTCTGTCTCATCAAATGAAACTCCTTTTGAATCTCCATTCCCTGAAGCAGCTGGTTCACAAGAAACTGTAAGTAGATCAGAAGACTTATGGGATCAAGTATCCTCATCCGTTTCTACTGCTCAAGTCCCTAGTCTTGAAGCTGCTACCCGAGCTAACCTAGGAAAAGAAATCCTAGAATCCATCAAAGAAGGAGGTTGTTCCTCCTACCTGTAGCCCTTACCGACTGAACCAGAAGAGAAGTACCCTTTTGTTTACACCAACATACTTTCCATTGAAAATATTTTTCAAGACCTTTTGGACCAACGTGAAGAGAGGTTGTCCTCGTTACTTGCACAGTCCAGTAAGAGAACCGATTGTCCAGAACAACCATCAATTTGTTTCACCCCAATTTCTAGCGACTCCATTGAATTAAAACCCCCATCTTCATCGTTTCCTATACCTACTCAACTACCGTCCACACCCCAAATACCTTCTGCCACCCTCTCAGTAGCCACACCCACTATGGCTATCCCTCTGACCAAAATGGAAAAGATCCTCATTGCCAGGTATGCCCCTCTAAATTTGCCTAATCCCCTTGCTACTATGCCTACCGGAGATTACCAAAAATATATGCCAAAGTTCACTGAGGAGGGGGACTTTATAGCTGAAGAGCACTTGGAGGCATTCTATAGCTATGTTGAAAACATAAATATTGAACACAAAGATGTATGGACTAGGGTGTTTGTGCAAATTTTAGATGGTCAGGCTAGAAAATGGTTCAAAGAATTACCTGTTGGCTCAATAAATGACATCGACACCCTAGATGAGTTGTTTCTGAAGCATTAGGGGGAAAGAAGAGACCACCTTTATTACCTCACAGAATTTGATAATTTGAAGAGAGAAAGTGGTGAGTCTGTGTCAGCTTTCACCAAGAGGTTTAATAAAATGTTTAGCAAAATCCCTGCAGAGATCAAACCCACGAATACATCAGCCAGGATTACCTATGCAAATGCTTTCGATCCTGATTTTTGTCTTCATCTCTGAGAAAGAAAATCTACCTCTTTATTGCTCATGCAAGATGCTACGCTCAAAGTTGATTCAAATATGGTTGCATCTAAGATCCTCAAAGGGAAAATCGACAAGAAGAGGCAGACCCCAGATTCCTCCTCCTCAATAGGAACTAACCTGGAAAAAATGGCTAAAATGATGGACAGCCTGACCTCTGAAATGTCCAAGCTGAAAGTGCAAGGCCAGCCCCCTACAAGAAGTAAAGGATCGAATGAGTTTGTTCCTAGGAACACCAATGCTCCCCCTTACAGAAGAAATGGCCCACAGGCTCAGATCCTCCAGAGAGACAGGAATCCAGCTGAAGAACAAAGGATCAAAGCCCCTTTCCAGCATGCAGTATCAGAAGAAGAACAGGAACTTATTCAGGCAGGAGCAGAAGAAGAAGACAATGTCAACTACATGGATGATAATGTTGACCCCGCCTTCCTGACACAATCTGATTATGAGGAATCCCTCATGAATGAACAAATCACCGAGGAATCACTATATCAGGCTGACGATCAAAGGAGCTATGATTTGAGGTCCAGGACCGTTGCTAAGAAACCTTTAACACTTGCTCCTGGGAAGAAGACTCCTGCCCCCACAAAGCAGCCCGTTTCTCCTACAAAACAGTCTATCACTCTTTCAAAATAGCAGCCTGCTGCTCCTACAAAATAGGTTATTGCTCTTGCAAAATAGCAGCAAAGACCATCTTAGCCAGCTGTCCCAGATCCTGTCCAACTTACAGCTCCAGCTCAAGAGACAAAAATCCCTGACAAGTTGCCCTACTCCTTCAATCTTGAAACTGAGATTCAAAAAATAAAAATCCCTTTTCCACTAATTGAGCTGATGAAAAACGATTCCTTCAAGTCATCCATACTGAAATCCCTCCAGCCAAAAGCACCCATAGATGTTGACTTTGTGAATTTACAAGACAATAAGCCCACAGCAACCCTAGGTCCCATGGTTGAAGAATAGGACGGGTCTTGCCCACCTTTTTATATATCCTTAAACATCCATGACAAAATTCTTCACAATTGCTTACTTGACTCAGGAGCCTCTCACAACCTCATGCCTAAAGTTGTGATGGACAAACTTGGGCTTAGCATCACAAAACCCTACCATGACCTCTTCTCTTTTGACTCCAGAAAATTTAGATGCCTGGGCCTCATAAAGGATCTTGTCATAAACCTGACTCAGCTGCCTTCAAAAAGCATGGTAATGGATGTAGTGGTTTCTAACATCCCACCGAAGTTTGGTATCCTCTTGTCCCGATCATGGAGTAAACGGCTAGGGGGTACCCTACAGATGGATCTGACTTATGCTACCATTCCTATGTTTGGAGGTGAAAGTAAAGGCTCTACATGGAAAAACGGCTAGCTTATATCATCAGCAATGAGAAGAATTCTTTAAATCACCCTATTTATGCAGTGGATACAAATTTTGGAGCATGTATCCTGCAAATAGATGACAACCAGTCAGCCCCTCTACAACTCACAAAGACTACTAGTCAGCAACCTGAGGAAGTAACCACTGCTGTGTGGAGCATTTTTTTGATGGTGCCAGTACCCAGGCTTCAACAGGTGCAAGGGTAGTCTTGATCTCTCCTTTGAAGGACGTCACTCATTTGTCTTATAAATTGGAGTTCAAAACTACAAATAATATAGCAGAGTATGAGGATTTGTTGTTGGGATTCAAGGCTGCCAAAGAGATGGGAATCATGTGCCTAAAAATATTTGGAGATGTGGAGCTCATCATACAACAAGTGAATGGAAATTATCAGGCAAAGAACGTCAGACTGATGTCATACAGAGATGAGGTATGGAAACTGAGAGATTCCTTCATGTTTTTTGAGATTTCTTATATCAAGCGAGCCATGAACCACCTGGTTGATTCCCTTGCTGTCTCTGCTAGCACGTTCATCCCTCTCATGCCTCCCAAGTTGAATTATGATATCCAAGTTAGGTACAAGCCATCCCTACCCGATAATGTCAAATTTTGGTAATTTTTTGAGAATGATGATGAGCTTAGTAGATTTCTCCAGGTTGTTGACGAATTTTTTGATATGCATATTGACCAAGAAAACTTGAATATAGAAGAATCTCAGAAATCTAAATTGAAAGGGAAAATAGGCCAACATGGCATTGTTCAATTGCCAGGAAATCATATACCTAAGGGCCTAGTACCTATCGAAATGATGTTTGACCATAATGACATCCCCTTTAAACCTGTGAATAAGGAAAAAGACCCAGCTGTCCATGAACATAATATAGGCAGCCAGGATCACCCTAAATTCATAAATCTGTCCACTGAGTTAATAGCTGATCAAAGGTCAGGTTACTGCAGCCTGGTAAAGGATTTTGCAGATGTGTTGGCTTGGGAGTACAGTGACCTGAAAAATTATGACGAAGACACCATTCAGCATAGAATTCCACTGGAAAATGCATCACCCCTTTTAAAAAGAAGCTAAGGCCTGTCAACCCTCTCCCGTTACCTGTGATCGAGAGGGAAATAAAAAAAATCCTTGATGCTAAGATCATAATCCCGCTAAGGTATTCTAAATGGGCTGTGAATTTGGTGATAGTGAGGAAGAAGAATGGTGAAGTCAGGCTATGTGTCGATTTCAAGAACCTAAAATAAGGCTCCCAAAAAGATAACTACCCTCTGCCCAAGATGGAGCATTTACTATAGAGAGTGTCAGGAGCTACGGTCATGTCATTTCTAGATGGCTTCTCAGGCTATAATCAAATTTCTGTACACCCCGATGATCAGGAGAAGATAGCCTTTACTACTCCTTGGGGTACCTTCATGTACACCAAGATGCCGTTTGGACTGATGAATGCTGGGGCCACTTTTCAGAGGGCCATGGATATAGCGTTTGTGGGGATTAAGGATAAGTTCATCCTCATATGCCTCGATGATATCATAGTATACTTGAACAGTCACGAAGAACATTTGCAGCACCTAAGGGAGGTCTTCCTGAAATGCAGACAATTTGGAATTTCTTTGAATCCTAAGAAGTCACAGTTTGCTCTTGGGGAGGGAAAGCTCCTAGGCCACATAGTTTCAGCACAGGGAGTAAGGATTGATCCATTTGGGTTGAATCGATTCAGAAGGTATCTATACCAAGGTCAAAAAAGGATATCTAGTCTTTCCTTGGTAAGATAAATTTCGTCAGGAGGTTTATTCCAAATTTTTCTGAGCTGGTAAAGCACATAATCTCCATGCTAAAAAGGGAGCTGAAACCAAATGGACAGAAAAGGTGAGGCACTCTTTCGAATCCATCAAGCAGGCTATCATGGAAGCTCCTACCCTGATTAGTCCAGATTACACCAAGGTGTTTTATATTTTCTCTTTTGCTTCCCATGATACAGTGGCAGCAGCCTTACTACAGAAAGATGTCGAAGGGCTTGATCATCCAATTGCCTTCTTCAGCAAAACATTGAGGGATGCCGAGCTGAAGTACAATCCCATAGAGAAATAGGCCTATGCTCTAATTAAATCATTAAAAGCATTCTAAATTTATATCCTACATGCAAAGGTTATAGCCTATGTCCCTTCAACTTCTGTAAAGGATGTTTTAACTCAGCCTGACATCGATGTCAAGAGGTCCAAATGGATCGCCAAGCTGATTGAATTTGACATAGAGGTGAATCGCACCAGGTTAATAAAGGGCCAAGGTCTGGCCAAGCTGATGGCTGAAGAGAATTGCAAACTATTAGACATAAATTTCATCGGAATACATTCTGAAAATTTTCCAGCAAAGGTAGCTACAGCAGAACAATGTAACAGCCAACAGGTGGCTGAAAATTTGCTCTCATGCGAGTGGTATTAAGGTATCATTCATTTCCTGCAAAATTTAGAAGTTCCCCCTAGACTTAGTACAACTCAGGCACGATCTCTCAAGCTCAAATCTGTAAAATTTTGCATAAGTGATAATCTGCTATATTGAAAAGACCCCGTTGGAGTTATGTTAAGGTGTTTGGACAAAGAAGAATTACGTCAACTCATGCATCACTTCCATTCAAGCATATGTGGGGGGCATCATTACTGGAAAACTACTATCCACGAGATTCTAAGGGCTGGGTACTATTGGCCTTGTCTATTCTCTGACGTATACACTTTTGTGAAAACTTGTGACAAATGCCAAAGATTCACAGGAAAACAGAAGCTGATTAGCCTATTGTGGTTAATGGTCCTTTCCCGCAATGGGGCCTCGACTTCATAGGGAGATCAATCCTTCATCCAGCGGTCAACACAGATGGATCCTGGCAGCCACTGATTATTTCACCAAATGGATAGAGGCAATTCCCACCAGGAATGCTAACCATCAGGTTATCATCAAATTTATATATGAAAACATCCTCACCTAATTCGATTGCCCAAAGAGGCTGGTAACTAATAATGCCCTTTCTTTCAAAGATAAAGAGTTAGTCCACATGTGTGAATCGATGGGCATTCAGTTAGTTCACTCCGCTCCCTACTACCCTCAAGGAAGTGGCCTCGCTGAGTCTTCCAATAAAATCCTATTCAGGATCATCAAAAATCTATTGGAGGAAAATCAAAGGAGTTGGGATTCAAAGCTAAAATTTGCTCTATGGGCTGACAGGGTGACAAATAAGAAATCTATAGGGACCTCTCCCTTAAAATTGGTTTTTGGTACTGATGCCATTTTCCCAGTTCAGCTAATCCTGCCTGTGACTAAATTCATTCAGGAGGAACAAGATGAACCAAATGACATGGTGAGAAGAATACTCGATTTGGTTGAATCGCAGCAGACTAGAGAACAAGTGGTGGAAAGGTCAGAAGCTCATCAGGAAAGGATAAAAATCACTTTTGACAAAAAGAAAAAGATGGACAGTTTTCAGGTGGGAGACTGGGTGTTGAAATGGGATGCCCCCAGGAAGTACAAAGGCAAGCACAACAAGTTTGATTCTCTCTGGATAGGTCCTTACGTAATAACTCAAGCACAACTGAACAATACTTTCAAACTGTAAAGTCTGGAAGGTCAAGAGATGTTTGGTGGCCCAGTAAATGAGGATTTTCTAAAACTTTATTTCATCTGAGGCTTCGCAGCCTAGTCATTGTAATTACCATTCCTGTTTCTTTTTTTTTTTAGGTTTAGGTTTTTGGTTTGCAAAATAATTCCATGCCCAATGGAACACTAGAAGATCGGTTTTGAGTTTTTGTTTTCAGGGGAAAGGCATTAGACCTATGGTTCTTGGAACCTCGCAAGGAGGTTTCCATCCCTGAGTAGGAGACAGATGTTATCTCCCCAAATAAAATAGGCTAGGCGCTTGTTTAGGAGATTAGAATTTCGGTCTTTTCATTTTATTGTATTTGAAGTTGCATAGCCTAAGATTGGATTATGTAATGAAGCTTGACATAACTGTTGAAGTTGCTCTTCTCCAAATAGAATTTTCAGGTTTCGGTAGCTTAGGCAGGCCTGTCGATGGTTCATTAGCTACTGAAAACCCCACTTTTGGCAGCTTGCTACGCGAAAGATGAAATTCTCCAACTACCGAAAGGGCAAGCTTACAGCGTGAGTCGTGGGACAATTTTCGGTGTCTTGGGAGAATACGATGGTGTTCATTAGCCACAGAAAGGTAGATATTTTCTGCAATTCATAGTTCAAGAACAAAACCTTTCGTAGCTACCGAAAGCAAAGTCATTTTCGTGATCCATGCGACCGTTTTTGGTGGCTTGGGCGAACATGATGGTGTTCATTAGCCACCCAAAAGGTGGATACTTTTTTGCAGCTTACCATCCAAAGGATGGATTGTCTACATCCACCGAAAGCAAAAAGCATTGGTGAAGATTCTTTTCCAGCAGTATACAGGGTTAAAGGCAGATTATCAGCTATCGAAACTGAGTCGGCGTCAATCAGTGGACACGTCAAATCAGGGGTTTGGTCGTATTTTAAAGGGAATTCATTATGGCTTAGCTGCCAAAAGGGTCACTTCAGCAAATACACAATCTGCCCAAGGCGAGGCCAGACGCCATCATCATACCTTTGGCCAGACGGACCTCGTTTCCTCTCTGCATATCAGCGTTCTAAAATTTCATCCCTCCAGTAAAATCATGCCACAGTAGCCATCATTATGCCTTCATGATTAACCACCTTTTTCACCCCCTTGGAGTCAGTTCCCGAAAAGCCACACCACCTTTCCTCTTTCACCCTCACCATGACAATTGAACTCACTCTCTCTCTGATTTTGCGTCTCTCCCTTAGTCCCATTTTTAGCAGCAGGCACCAGCAAGCAGGTTGCAAATGAAGAAATGAGGAGGAGTGGCCCTGAGAAAGGAATTGAACGACATCTGCTACTTGGAGGTGCACCCCGAGGTATGTCAATTCTTCAAAAATGTCGGCTACTATATCTTTTGCAAAATACTACAGGGCTCTCATCAACAGGTGGCCGAAGCATTTTCCCTCACATTTGATGGAAATAGGGCGGTAATAGGCAAGGAAGAATTCCAGGTGAATGAGGCCCTTATAGCCTAGGTAACAGAACTTCCAACGACCGGAGAAAACTAGTTTAAGACCACTGTCAAAAAGGATTTTGAATTTCAATCCTATCTGAAACCGGAGCATAAGAACCTAGTATGGAGGAAAGACATTCCTATGTCATATCTGGAGGATAAATGGCAGCTTTTATTGAAGCCCATTCTGGTTTACATAACCTGTGAAGGCAGGTATAATAGGGTGTTGATTTACCATTTTAGATTACTGGATCACTTCACTGGCAAGAGCCCCTTAAATCTCCCTCTCTACCTCCACAAGAGCTTGACCAAAATGGTACCTCAAGTCAAATACCAACCAACCAAAATTGCAGGTAGGTTGTACCACCATGGTTTAATCAAACTATTAGTCTCTGAGTTGTTGCAGAGGAAAAGCATGAACTGGTCTTTATTCCTTTTCTGGAGTGGGTTCGAGACAGAATTGCGATCGGAACATGGAAAGAAATTTTACACCCCTAGAAGTGGGAAAAGAAAGAGGAGGGCTATCTCCCCAATCACAACCGACCTCCTTTCCTCAGCCCCCAGAGTGAAGACATCCAAAAGGAAATTAGAATTCAAAAGTAGGATTGAGGACCACGGAACTGCTTTAGGAGAGACCCCTGCAAGGAATGCAAATCTTTTAAACCTCCCCTACACCGATTCTGAGGAGGATGAATTGCGGGGAGCTGGAGCAGGAAATAAGGAGGTGGCGACAGAGCAAGATTTCCAGGAAGTAGCTCTACCTATGATGGAACAGGAGACCACTTATGTTAATTTTCCTTCTCCTACACTTGTGGAAGAGCAGAAATTTGAATGTGAAAACTTACCTTCCCCTACACCTGTGGAGGATCAAGGTCAGCAGGTAGCCAAAGAATTAATTCATAAAGAAAAGAGTTCTTCCTCACAAAAAATTAATTGACTCCTCAAATAGGCGTATGAACTCGAGATACTCCAGAGATTCATCAAGGAGAAAAATGAGAGGCTAACTGAAAGATATAATGAGATGGATGTTTCTTTTCAGGGGTTGACCAAGAAGCATGGCAAAATGAGAGGAAGAAGCATTAGGCTGATCAGAGAAAATATCAGGCTGAGGAGAAAGGTCAAGTCTCTGGAGGGTAAGGAAAAAACTCAGAATCCCCATCCCAAGGTGCAGTCAGACCTCGACACCTTAGCAACCACCGCAATCAATTTTTCTGACACCCCAGCTTTGGCCCAGGAGGAAGAGGAAGCCAAGCAGCAGGGAGAGGAGTAGCAAAGGTCAGAAACACAGTTTTGTAAAACTTTTTGCAAGACAGATCATACATCATTTTCGGCAGCTTGGGTGAACATAGGAGTTGTTCATTAGCTGTTGAATCCTGATTTGGCGGTTTATGGCATACAGGAAGAACCCTCCCAGTTACCGAAAAGAGAGAAAGGTTCCCAGCGCCTTGAAGTGATTCGGTGGTTTAGTCGAAGTGTTAATCTAATTCATTAACCACTGAATACAAGGTTTTCAGTTGCTTATCCTTTTCAAGCCTAGTTTTGCTAACTACCGAAAATGCAGAAAACGCAGAGGTTTGTCTTTGGGCATCATAACCTTTTTTCTATTGGCCCGAGCATCTTAAAGGCTTTTTCCAGGGGATGTATGAGCGTCCAAAGCATCATGATCACCTATGTTTCCAGACTGAGGGCACCAACAAGATAAATAGAGGAATATTCCTATCTATTTTTAGAAAAAGACACCTACAAGTTTTTGCAGACAGCAGTTTAAAATTCGTCCTCCAGCCCCCAGAGGCTCGTTTCAGCTGTCAAGCGTAGGTGTATCAGCAAGAATCAGTTATTTTTATCATAATACACTGTCACATATTTCTTTAGCTATTCTTAGTTGTTATTTTTAGCATATTCAATCCATCTTTTGGGATCTCAAAAAACTTTGTAATGGCTATAAAGCCTAGAACTGAAGTAGAACATGGGTTCGATTTTGGAGAAACTTTGCTTAAATTTATATTATCAGACTTCTAGTTACATATCATTTATATAAGCTTCCTTTGTCATATGTGTGTTCATTTTCCATTCTTATATCTTTATGCTTGCAGTGAAATGTCTATTTCCTGAGTTTTTATTTGTCTATGCCAGATAGTTGTGATCCTATCTTCGTATCGAGAACTAGATATTCAGTGCCCCTTTGCTTATCATGATTTTCCATTTATATATATATATATATATCATTGTGTGAGTTTGCTAGCACGATAAGAGTTCTTCTGTCTATTTTTACAAACTTCCTAAACACCAGTGGCTAAAGCCTTGTCTATTTGAATGTATCCCTGTATGTTTTGAGCATATGAGTTTTGATCTCAGTCATCCATCTTGATCCACATTTACCCAATCCTTCAAGATAAGTTTAATTTACCAGGTTCTTCTGAGCACAACCTAGGAAGACTCCTGGAGGGATAACATTCTTCATCATCATCACCATCATCGTCATCATGAACGTCTCCATCATCATTGTCATCTTTAGGTTGCAAATTTGACCCCAATGTGAAGGCCAAGCAAATTTGCTCAAAGGGGCCATTTCTCGTCCGGAGGCCCCCAAGCATGCGTGGCCACCATGGACAGGTCCACAATGGCCATGTGGACCTGTGGGAGTCGACGGAATCCAAGTCCGCTCGCCGGTTTAGGTTATGTGGCCTCGGAGCAAATCTCCAAAGTGTCCCTGAATGGCCCCGGAGTGCCCGACTAGAATGACCGTAGCAACCAAACTGTGGCTCCGTTAGCGAATCTGTTGATTCCGGTGGGTCCAAGACGCTGGGTTCCAACTAGGGCACCCCCCACAGCATGCCTCGAAGACTCGGAAGCAGTGCCAATGGACCATCTCTGGAGCTAGGGTTTTGCTCAGTGAGGGCCATTCCAAAATCGCTTAAGGGGGGCATTTCTTGCCCGAAGGCCCCTGGGCGTGCATGACCACTATGGATAGGTCCACAATGGCCATGTGGACCTATAGGAGCCTATGGAATCCAATTATACTCGTCAGTTTGGGTTCCATGGCCCCGGAGCAAATCCCCAAAGTGTCCGTGAATGGCCCCAGGGTACCAGACTAGAATGACCGTAGCAACCAAACCGTGGCTCCGTTCGTGAATCCGTCAATTCAGGTGGGTCTGGGACGCCATGTTTCAGCTAAGGGACCCCCCATAGCATGCCCCGAAGACCCAAAAGTGGTTCCAATGGGCCATCTACGGAGCTAAGGTTTTGCTTAGTGAGGGCCATTCCAAAATCGCTCAAGGGGGGCATTTCTCGCCCGAAGGTCCCTGGGCATGCGTTTCCATTGTGGATAAATGCACAATGGCCACATGGACCTATGGGAGCCAATGGAATCCAACTCCGTTCACCAGTTTGGGTTCCGTGGCCCCGGAGAAAATTCCCAAAGTGTCCGTGAATGGCAGCAGGGTGCTCGACTAGAATGCCCGTAGCATCCAAACCATGGCTCCGTTCGTGAATCCGTCAATTTCAGTGGGTCGGGATGTTGGGGTTCAGCTAGTGGAGCCCCTGTAGCATGCCTCAAAGACCCGAAAGCGGTGCCAATGGGGCATCTTCGGAGCTAGATTTTTTCTCACTAAGGGCCATTCCAAAATCTCTCAAGGGGGGGATTTCTCGTCCGAAGGCCCCCAGGTGTGCGTGGCCACCGTGGATAGGTCCACAATGGCCACCTGGACCTGTGTGAGCTAACGGAATCCAAGTCTGCTCGTCGTTTTGGGTTCTGTGGCCCTGGAGCAAATCCCCAAAGTGTCCCTGAATGGCCCCGAGGTGCTCAACTAGAATGCCCGTAGCAGCCAAACAGTGGCTCCGTTCGTGAATCCGTCGATTTCGGTGGGTCCGGGACGCTTGGTTTCAACTAGGGGACCTCCCACAACATGCCTCGAAAACCCGGAAGCAGTGCCAATGGGACATCTCTAGATATAGGGTTTTGCTTAGTGAGGGCCATTCCAAAATCGCTTAAGGAGGCCATTTCTCGCCCGGAGGCTCCCAAGCATGCATGGCCACCATGGATAGGTGCAAAATGGCCATGTGGACCTGTGGGAGCCGACGAAATCCAATTCCACTCGCCGGTTTGGGTTCTGTGGCCCCGGAGCAAATCCCCAAAGTGTCCCTAAATGGCCCCAGGGTGCCTGAATAGAATGCCCATAGCAGCCAAACCATGGCTCCATTCATGAATCCGTTGATTCCAGTGGGTTTGGGACGCCAGCTTTCAGCTAGGGGCCCCCCCACAGCGTGCCTCTAAGACACGGAAGTGGTTCCAATGGGCCATATCGTGAGCTAGGGTTTTGCTCAGTGATGGCCATTCCAAAATTGCTCAAGGGGGGGCATTTCTCGTCCGGAAGCCCCCGGGTGTGTGTGGCCACTGTGGATAGGTAGACGTGGCAATTTTGGACCTGTCCACTATGGCCACACATTCCCGAGGGCCTCCAGATGAGAAATGGCCCCCTTGAACGAATTTGGAATGGCCATCACTGTGCAAAACCCTAGCTCCGGAGATGGTCCATTGGCACTGCTTCCGGATCTTCGAGGCACGATGTGGGGGGTCTCCTAGCTAAAACCCGGTGTCCCGAACCCACTGGAATCGATGGATTTGCGAACAGAGCTACGGTTTGGATTCTACAGGCATTCTAGTCGGGCACCTCGGGGCCATTCAGGGACACTTTGGGGATTTGCTCCAAGGCCACATAACACCAAACCGACAAGTGGAATTGGATTCTGTCGGCTCCCACATGTCCATGTGGTCATTGTGGACCTGTCCACGGTGGCCACGCATGCCCAGGGGCCTCCGGGCGAGAAATGGCCCCCTTGGGCGATTTTGCATGACCTTCACATTGGGGTTAAATTTGTAAAATCGTCGACTGGGTAGGTATGGCTAGCATTCCCAGCTGGAACCTTCCTATACACACTTGCAGGACTCCCCGGAACCCAGTTTTGTTGCATGGTTGGAATTATATGCCCTCGATAGGTATCCAATAGGTGTCCCTAAAGGCCTTTTGTATATGAGACAGAACGAGCCATAGAATGACGACCGTGGCTCGGATCGACAAACCATCGACTCCATTGAATTTAGGACGTCGGGATAGTTCTAGGGGTGCCCCTCTCCTCCGGTCTCGTTGTTAGAAAAACGGGATCATAGAGCAATAACAATAAACAGAAATGCAAATATAATCACACATACACATTACAAGAGAGACACAGATATATCATGGTTCACCCAACTTGGGCTATGTCCACACTAAAGTGTGAAAATCCTCACAGCAGATCTAAGATATGATGTATACCTCACAAGAGTAATTATGATTAAGCAGGAAAATAGAAGAAGAGTGGTCAATGCAGTACAATGAGCAACAAAATAATAATACAGTAGAACTCAGATAGAAGCAAAAATACTTCACACACACTGGTTAATTAATCACAATATGGACAAATAAATAGTACAATGGTAAGGAGGATTCGAATGCCTAAGGTGGCAATTTGAATTAGCCTCTCAGAGTGATCATAAGATCAATAGAGTGTCATCAGAGCACAACTAGGTGTCCTCATGATCATCAGTGGAGTCATCAATGCACAAGTAACTGTCAACTAGATGTCAAACTGAGTCTAACTAAGTGTAGTAGGAGTAACTGGCACAAGTAGGCACTAACTGAATGAAGGAGGCTCAGTGGAGGGCGCCATAGGAGTTAACTGGAGTCAGAATGGTCAGTCTAGTCTCATTGGAGGTCCAATGGAGTGATAAACTCAGTTAAGAGTCAGTTCAAGCCTAAAGTCAAGGGAGAACTGAATGTAACTGAAGATAACTGGACTAGTAAGTGAAGAAGGCACCTTTGTCATGCAGTGGAGAAAATGAGGGCACATTAATCACTGGAAGGGCTAGAAATGAGTGGAAAGAAGCTCCGGGGGCTAGCTCACTGAGGGCTAGGTGATGGGACCGATGACTGGAATGCATGCAAATGCATGCAAACCCTAAAAGTGCATGCATGACTGAAAATGTAAATGATCAAAATACTAGTGGGACTAGGATGGAGTATAGGAACATCCTAACAGGAAGTTGCCAGTCCTTTTATTATACCGTTCAGCAAAGTGAAGGGATACAACCTATAGCACAGCTGCTGCACTTCCTCTTCACTGTCTCACAGTCTCTCTTCACCGATCTTAGAGATATTTACAATGCATAAAACCTAATACATCAACCCTATCTGTGTTACAATGTCTTTCTTTTATAAGGGAAATACAACGGGAAAATACCATGGGTTACCCAAAACCATGGGCCCGAAAAATGGTGGCGAAAACAGCCCCAAAAATTTTCCTCAGGGGCTATGCCCCTGAACCCCCATTTTCTCGGTGGCGTTTCCCCCGGGCCCCCGTAACTTGGGGGCGTTGCCCCCAAACCCCCTTTCTCGAGGGCTCGTTGGCCCCCGCACCACCTAGCCGGGGGAGTGGACACTCCCCTGGACCCCCCTAGGGTCGTGCCGGGATCATAACCAAACCTGGGGTACGGACACAGATGAATAATAATATATCTGAATCTGGATATTAGGCTCCACAACCAACACCCGTGGCCCAGGTGTCATCTTGTACGTCCATTTTAGAAACTAGGGTTTTTCTCGGTTCGGGAGTGTGCAATTTTTGCACATTAAGATCAAATTTTCAAAATCGTCGACTGGGTAGGTATGGCTAGCGTTCCCAGCTGGAACATTCCTAGACACACTTGCAGGACTCCCCAGAACCCAGTTTTGTTGCACGGTTCGAATTCTATGCCCCCGATAGGTATCCAGCAGGTGTCCCTGAAGGCCTATTGTATGCGAGACGGAACAAGCCTTTTGTATGCGAGACGGAACAAGCCATACAATGACGAGTGTGGCTCGGATCAACAAACCGTCGACTCTGTTGGATTTAGGACATCGGGATAGTGCTAGGGGTACCCCTCTCCTCTGGTCACATGGCCGAGGTGTCATCTTGTAAGTCCATTTTGGAAACTAGGGTTTTGCTCAGTACAGGAGTGTGCAATTTTTGCACATTGGGGTCAAATTTGCAAAATCGTCGACCGGGTAGGTATGGCTAGCGTTCCTAGCTGGAACCTTCCTAGACACACTTGTAGGACTCCCCAGAACACGGTTTTGTTGCACGGTTGGAATTATATGCCCTCGGTAGGTATCCAGCAGGTGTCCCTGAAGGCCTTTTGTGTGCGAGACAGAACAAGCCATAGAATAACGAACGTGGATCGGATCGACAAACCGTCAACTCCGTTTGATTCAAGATGTCAGGTTAGTGCTAGGGGTGCCCCTCTCCTCCTGTCACGTGGCCCAGGTATCATCTTGTATGTCCATTTTGGAAACTAGGGTTTTTCTCAGTACGGGAGTGTGCAATTTTTGCACATTAGGGTCAAATTTGCAAAATCATCGATCGGGCAGGTATGGATAGCATTCCCAACTGGAACATTCCTAGACACACTTGCAGGACTCCCCGAAACCCTATTTTGTTGCACGGTTGGAATTCTATGCCCCCGGTAGGTATCCAACAGTTGTCCTTGAAGGCCTTTTGTATGCGAGATGGAACGAGCCATAGAATGATGACCATGGATCGGATCGACAAACCGTAAACTCCGTTGGATTCAGGACATCGGGATAGTGCTAGGGGTGCCCCTCTCCTCTAGTCTTGTGGCCCAAGTGTCATCTTGTACGTCCAGTTTATAAACTAGGGTTTACTCAGTACGGGAGTGTGCAATTTTTGCACATTGGGGTCAAATTTGAAAAATCATCGATCGGGCAGGTATGGCTAGCATTCCCAGCTGGAACATTCCTGGACACACTTGCAAGACTCCTCGAAACCCCATTTTGTTGCACGGTTGGAATTCTATGCCCCGAGTAGGTATCCAGCAGGTGTCCCTGAAGGCCTTTTGTATGCGAGATGGAACGAGCCATAGAATGACGACCGTGGCTTGGATCAATAAGCCATCAACTCTGTTGGATTCAGTACATCAGGATATTGCTAGGGGTGCCCCTATCCTTTGCTCGTGTGGCTGAGGTGTCATCTTGTACGTCCATTTTGGAGACCAGGGTTTTGCTCAGTACGGGAGTGTGCAATTTTTTGCACATTGGGCTCAAATTTGCAAAATCGTCAACCGGGAAGGTATGGCTAGCGTTCCCAGCTGGAACCTTCCTAGACACACTTGCAGGACTCCTAGACACACTTGCAGGACTCTCCGAAACCTGATTTTTTTTCACGGTTGGAATTCTATGCCCCCAGTAGGTATCCAGCAGGTGTCCCTGAAGGCCTTATGTATGCAAGACAGAACAAGCCATAGAATGACAACCATGGCTCGGATCGACAAACCGTTGACTTTGTTGGATTCAAGACATTGGAATAGTGCTAGGGGTGCTCCTCTCCTCCGGTCCCGTGGCCTAGGTGTCATCTTGTACATCCATTTTAGAAACTAGGGTTTTTCTCAGTACGAGAGTGTGCAATTTTTGCACATTGGGGTCAAATTTGCAAAATATTTGATCGGGCAGGTATGGCTAGCATTCCCAGCTGGAACATTCCTAGACACACTTGCAAGACTCCCCAGAACCCGGTTTTGTTGCACGGTTGGAATTCTATGCCCCCGGTAGGTATCCAGCAGGTGTCCCTGAAGGCCTTTTGTATGCGAGACAGAATGAGCCATAGAATGATGACCATGGCTCGGATCGACAAACCGTCGACTCCATTGGATTCAGGACGTCGGGATAGTGCTAGGGATGCCCCTCTCCTCTGGTGTCATGGTCCAGGTGTCATCTTGTACGTCCATTTTGGAAACTAGGGTTTTGCTTAGTACGAGAGTGTGCAATTTTTTCACATTGGGGTCAAATTTGCAAAATCGTTGACCGGGCAGGTATGGCTAGTGTTCCCAGTTGGAACCTTCCTAGACACACTTGCAAGACTCCCTAGAACACAGTTTTGTTGCACGGTTGGAATTATATGCCCCCGGTAGGTATCCAGTAGGTGTCCTTGAAGGCCTTTTGTATGCGAGACGGAACGAGCCATAGAATGACGACTGTGGCTCAGATCGACAAACTGTCAACTCCATTGGATTCAAGACATCGGGATAGTGCTAGGGGTGCCCCTGTCCTCCGGTCCTGTGGCCTAGGTGTCATCTTGTAAGTCCATTTTGGAAACTAGGGTTTTGCTCAGTATGGGAGTGTGCAATCTTTGCACATTGAGCTCAAATTTGCAAAATCATCGACCGAGCATGTATGATGATGATGATGGTGATGATGATGAAGACATTGATGATGATGGTGATGGTGATGGTGATGAAGATGATGATGATGAATAAGATGATGATTATGGAGACGTTGATGAGGAACCTAAAGATGACAATGATGATGAAGATGTTGTTGTTGATGATGATGATGGTGGTGATGATGATGAAGACGTTGATGGTGATGGTGATGGTGATGGTGATGGTGATGGTGATGGTGATGGTGATGGTGATGATGAAGAAGATGGTTTAGTGCTAGGGTTTGGGTGAGGGTTAGGCCTAGAGTTAAAGAAGGAAATTGAATTAGGGTTAGAGTTAGAGTTAATGATGATGAGGAAGATGGTGATGATGACGATGAAGATGGTGATGATGGTGATGGTGATGGTGATGCTGATGCTGATTCTGATGGTGGTGAAAAAGAAGATGTGATGATGGAGATGTTGATGAGGAACCTAGAGATGACAATGATGATGAAGATGTTCGTGATGATGATGATGATGGTGATGATGATGAAGACATTGATGATGATGGTGATGGTGATGCTGATGGTGATGATGAAGAAGATGGTTTAGTGCTAGGGTTTGGGTGAGGGTTAGGGATAGAGTTATAGAAGGAGATTGAATTAGGGTTAGAGTTAGAGTTAACCATGATGATGAAGATGGTGATGATGATGATGGTGATGGCGATGGTGATGGTGATAAAGATGATGATGATGAAGAAGATTATGATGATGGAGATGTTCATGAGGAACCTAGAGATGATAATGATGATGAAGATGTGGATGATGATGATGATGGTGATGATGATGAAGACGTTGATGATGATGGTGATGGCGATGGTGATGGTGATGGTGATTGTGATGGTGATGAAGATGGTTTAGTGCTAGGGTTTGGGTGAGGGTTAGGGCTAGAGTTATAGAAGGAGATTGAATTAGGGTTATATTTAGAGTTAACCATGATGATGAAGATGGTTATGATGATGAAGACGTTGATGATGATGGTGATGGTGATGAAGATGATGATGATGATGATGATAGTGATGATGATGAAGACGTTGATGATGATAGTGATGGTGATGGTGATGGTGATGGTGATGGTGATGGTGATGATGATGAAGACGTTGATGATGATGGTGATGGTGATGATAATATTGATGATGATGATGACAAGTCCCTCTAAGTGGTTATCTACAGGAATCAAGAATCAATCTTTAACCATAAATGAGCATGTTTTAAAATAAATTGCTAGGATACATATCTAAGAGTCTAGAAGATCTCTATGCATTTTTCCATCAAATTTGGTCAAGGAGATTCTAGTATCTAGTTAGAATATATTAGTGGAAACCCTAGGTTGGTGACACTATGCTTGGATAAGGGGAAAAACCCAAAATCTAGCTAGATTTGGGCGAGCATTGAGCATTGGGAACCAAATCTATGAATATGTGTATTGTTAAATATTATTGTGTTGGGTGAAGCCAATAACCAACACAATCATCATAATATAAGAGTTTTTTGGATTGGGGATATACCTCAAGGTACCCAAAGCATGAAAAAAGTTTGGGTGGGCACAAAACCAAGAGAACAAAAAATGTTGAAGAGGACATGTGGGGTGGGATGTCAGCCTCCAAAAACTCAAGCATTGACATGAGTGAGATACGTCTAAAGCAACTTCTCTCATACCAAATGAGAGAAGTGGTAGGGCTAGTTTAGGTTAGATTAGTGTTTCTAGGGCTAGTTTAGGTTTCTAGGACTAGATTAGGTTTATAGTATTCTAGCTTAGTTTTCTAGTATTAAATTAGTGTTTCTAGGGTTAGTTTAGCTTTCTAGGATTTCTAGGGCTAGATTAGGTTTGTAGTGTTATATTAGTGCTTCTAGGGCTAGACTAAGTTTCTAGCAATAGATTAGGTTTCTAAACATTAATGACAAAGGGTGAAATAATGACATGGAAGATGGATGTATCTCTATGCATGTATGTATGTATGTATCTCTATGTATGTATGCATGTATGTATGGAAAAGACATGTATGTATGTATGTATCAACAAAAAATGCATTTACCAACAAAATAACATAAAACTACACATACCTCAACGCAGAACATAACATTCTTTGATGCAATTCTTTCTCTTGTGTAAAGTTGATTGGCCTCATTCAATAAATCCATCTGGATCCTCTATGTTGATAATTGTCTCCATAAATATCTTGTGCTCTAAATGAGGCAGGTAGTAGCATACCATGGTTGAGCTCTTGATTGACATTGTCTGAAGATGGATGTTTGTGCCAACGATCAAGTTTGTGAAGTGATACACCACTGAACCTGGTTTGTAATCCATGAATACATTCCCACTAGTATTTCTTGAATTCCCATATAGTGTAAGATATTCCCCCTTAACCACCATCAAGCAAATAGGAAATTCAATGCCTTCATCATCGATTAATGATGCGTAGAGGGTTTGCTTACCTTGGATGCACCGTATATGTATATGTGTCTTGGTTGTACAAGATCTAAGATATGGTCGTAGTATGTCGAAATCATTGACTGGACCTCCTCTAAATGGGTTGTTTCAACAACTGCACGTTGGTCTACTACAAGTGACACACGATCCCATTCATCAACCCAGTCCATGCATTCGCATTCATCCCATTTTCCACTACTGCAAGGGTTGCAAAAGCATGCAATCTTGTGTGTCCATATTTCAAATAAGGGGTTGTTTGAGCTTCGAACTGAATGAAATCCACGTGTTCCTTATACTGTGCCACAACTATAGGAACGCGA
Organism: Larix kaempferi; assembly: GCA_027924585.1. Taxonomy (NCBI): domain Eukaryota; kingdom Viridiplantae; phylum Streptophyta; class Pinopsida; order Pinales; family Pinaceae; genus Larix; species Larix kaempferi. The sequence goes on from BSBM01001162.1 coordinate 825,872, forward strand.
TCGATCGATGTCAACCACTAGCCAAAAATTTCTCACCACATGTCCTACCACTGATGATGTTTGTTGATCTCTTGCTCGATCTGACATTGTTGCAGAGCACCATTGAACTGTGGATTCTTCATCTCGGATATGAGGTTCCTTATCAAACCTCATCTCTTCCCTTCGTAGTGCAGTCTTGATGCATGCACCAGCCCCATCATGCTCACCTTTGTTGTGACCGGTCTCAAAATAGTTCTAGGTATGCGGCACATTATAAGTCTTATGCAAAGTACTCATCAATTGGTATACTCGGGCATTTTTGAACTAGCCTGCACAACCATCCAACTATATCCAATACTAATCCATCTGTATGTCTCTCTCCTTCAACTGATCATAGAAAATTCGAAAACAATGTTGCACATAATGTTGATCCATCTGTATATCTCTCTCCTTTTAATAGTTTTTGTATTTAATTCGAGGATGTGAGAAGTGTGTGATAGCAGGTGATGTTTCCTTGTGGACTTGCTTACAACTGATTCCGCTAAAACACGACGAGCTACACAAAGATCTTTTGTATGAGATGTATTCTCAATCGCATTAAATGCAGATTGGAGATTTCTAACAAGATGGTTGTTGGCCTCTGAACTTTTAACCATCTTTATGCCCAAAATTCTCCTGACAACAGCTAAAGAATGTGACTTTAACAAACATAGCAATAATTGACATTTACCTGCATCACCTTTGGATTCAAAATATTCTTTGACAATTTTGTTGCATTGCCATTCGATAGTGCGTTTTGGAAACTTGTCTTCAAGCCTCGACATAGCACTCTTATCCACATGAATAAGTCTAGGAGTTCTTCTTCTTGCACTGTATAGTCGAGGTAGGGAGGGTGGACATGAGACATGAATATCGGAGCTTGTTTGTTGTGGTGCTTCATTCATAGATTGGGCCATAATGGGAGTGTGGTCGACATGGTTGTGGTCTTCTTTAGGAGATTGCAAATTAAGCAAGGCTTGTATGTCCATCTCTACACATGTAGCATCTCCCAAAATTCTTGTGTCGTGAGGAACTTCAGCGTGACTTGTTAATGGATTGTTGATTGGAGATTGTGCTGATGTTGGAATTTGAGTTGGGTCCGTTGGACGTGACCACTTTACCCGTGGTTCTGAACAAGAGGTTGTCGTGTCAACAACTGTGTTAGGATCAGTGGCAGGATCTGGGGCAATGATAGGACCATGTCTCAATCTTTCCATTCCCAACCTGGCCTTTTCTCTTAAGTCATTGACCTTTTCAATGGGCATATTCCTTCTATTTTTTTTTTCATTTCGTGAGTTTCCCATCTCCAAAACTCTTTAACACAACTATCAGGCCTACCCCTGCAAAAGAAACAACAAATAAGATATTAGTGCCATTATACAATGAACCTGACACATTCCAACATAACTTACCACTTTACAAATTAACATATACAACTACAGACTATGTTGGTTTATTTGTGTTCGAATAAACATCATTATCCCTTACAATTCCAATCAATATAGATGATGGTTGTTCAAGTGTAGAGAGGATCATAAACTAGTGTCTTGCCATGAATTCATAAAAATTATGGTAGTAAGGGATGTTCCTTGCATTTGTGCATAGCATCTCTAATAAACTAGTTGGTGCAGAGACTAGACTAGTGTGCCCGTGTGAGCAAGTGCCCAAATATCCTTGGGGTAGGCACTCAATTTACTTAGCATTTGATAAAATTTGCTTCTAGATTCATTATTTTTTTTCAAGTAAAACCTTACATGAAAACACAAGAGATGTTTCCCCAGATTTGTGCATAGCATCTCTAATAAACTAGTTAGTGTAGAGTTTAAACTAGTATACTCATTTCAGCAAGTGATCAAGTTCCCAAATCCCCTTGGGGTAGGCACTCAATTTAGTTTGAGTTTTTGATGCATCTTGATGCCTAAAATATACAAAATTAAAATGGATATATTCTAGTTTAATGGCTTGAATTCATAAAAATTATGGTAGTAACACCCTACAACAGAGATGGCTAGAGATGCCTTGGGAATAGTTTGATAGTTTTTCTACATCAAATAAGGTAACCTTAATTAGTTGCATTTTTTGCTTTCTCCCTTAATGTTATCAGTTCTAAATTTTGCACCTATTTTGATTGCTTTGTCTTCATAGTGGAATGGTATATCCTTCCATTTGAGGCAATGTCCTTTACGATCATAAATTACTAGGTTATATAACACCTTAAGGAGTTGAATAAACAACAACAAACTATTTCCGTATCTATAAACCTTGAGATGATAGAATGTGATTTGAGTTTAAAATACCCATGGTTGAATTCAACAATGCATCACAATAGAATGAATGTATACCTTGTATTGTGCAAAACCTTAAGGAGGATGCAAATGTTCTAACAAGGATCATGGTCTTGGGAAGGGTGATTAGGGGGAATATAATTTGACCTTTCAATGTGCAATATCTAGGGTGGGGAGTTGTTGGAGAGTGGGGAACTAAGGACTATACCAACAATGATCATGTTGAATAGAGCATGAAGTGGGAAAGTCTTTGTTTTTGGAAAAAAAAACATTATTAAAGGTGAGGGGATATTGTAAGGATGGTAAATATGGATGAATATTATCATATTTGGATTCATAGAGAAAGTAAAGGTGCATATACTTACAGATATCCTCGTTCCATACAATGGTATTGAATAAGAAATGAGAGAGTTGAGGTTTTGTGGATGGGTTGAAGTGATATTTTTAGTCATGTTTAGTGAGTGTAGTATTTTTTGCTAGCATAATATGAGGTGAAAAGAACAAAATTAACTTGGGAACTAATTACACAATGAGGAGATTGCATACTTCATCTTGTCTAGTGTTCATATGATTTTTTTAGATGTGAACTTGGGAAATATTCTTGTCAAATTCATTGTTGTCTATGCATGGATACTGTTGTGGGCATATGATAAAAACAAAAAGGAATGGGCTCATCTCAAATCTTGTGAATGAAAAGACTTGTTTACAATTCACCATACCTCTATAGAAATGATCTCCACTTGCAATGGAAACTGGTAGCTTGAATGAATCCTCTAGATTCCAAGACCACTGAAGATGTTTGTTAGATTCCAAGGGTGATTTTGTGTCCAATAGATCAAAGAGTGTCCAAAATATCAATGAGTGTGAGCCAATAAGAAACCTGTAAGAGCTTGAAACCCACGAAAGAAATGAAACTCGTGTTTTTGGTAGAATTCCCGGGAAACAGAGAACTCTATTTTTTTTAACTAGTAACAGGGATGCGCATGCATGCTTAAATGCACGCACGCGTGTTTTTAGCATGTACACGTCAGCAGCGCGCACAGGCTAAAACATTGCATGTGCCCCTGTATAATGTTTACACCATTTATTCCCCAATGTTTACACCATTTAATGCCAAACCTCCCCCACTTCGAAAATATTTGCATAAATTGGACTCGATGATGAATTTTGAAGGGTGGGTCTTAATTTTTATTTGAAGGGCTTACTCTTTGCATCTTGACACATTTGATCATTTATGGTTGTCAATACGCCTTGACCCAATTGATATTGTAAGGTGAGGATGTGCATGCATAATAATCCTTATTTATGACTATGTGATAAGGATTTAAATGGAAGAGGATGTAAAGACATGTTATTTTTATACGTATTTTGATGGCGAGTGTTGAAGAGAAACATGGTGATAAACCACATATGTTTGGAAGGACACGGGGAGGTTACATGATCATGATCATGCCACCCATCAAATTGAAGACAATTCCTGAGCCAAAAATTGTTTTTTTAAATTTTATTAATAACCATTGTGGTACTTTGGTCCAAATGTTTTTTCTAACTCATTGTTTCTCCATATTGTGTTCCTATTGCCACCTCTCTATATCAATGCATAAAATCAACCTCTTCTTGGTTTGTGGTTATAGTTGCATTCCATTGAGTGTTGTTTAGAGTTTTCATGAGTTTGTGACATTCATGCAATAATTGAAGTCTTGTAGAGGAGGACTCATCAAAGAGGCAATTTGAATTTCATTTTGACAAAAAACATATTTTGCAAAGATCAAATGCCATGAATGCATCCTCAACCTACCATGCAAGACCGTGGATATGTTGAAAAGCATTGAACATCATCGAAGAATGAAAACAGGTTCCTCGAGATCTTATTGAAGCATATTGAGCTCAATTAAATTCCACCTGGGCCTTAATTGAAAATTCTAGACCTCACGCGTCATCAATAACACATAGAATCCATGACACTATCCCTCTACAAGGAGCCTCCTCCTCCTCCTTATCATCATCATCATCATAATCATCTTCGTCATCGTCAGCATCATCATCATCATCCTCATCATCATCATCCTCATCATCGTCATCATCATCATCTCCATCATCATCGTTGTCACCCACTTCCTCATCGTCATCCTCATCCTCCTCCTCCTCCTCATCATCATCTTGGTCGTCAACTTCATCATCATATTCATCATCAACATCGTCATCATCGGCATCATCATCATCCATCATCTTCATCATCATCTTCATCATCATCATCTTCTTCATCGTCATCATTAATAATGATGAAGATGATGAAGATGATGATGATGATGATATTCGGGTACACAGGGTACTACCAAAGGCCTGAACACCAAGAGAAACCACTTCACACAAACAGATCACAGATCAACACACCGATGTTTTGACATGGTTTAAACCCTCTTGAGGGAAACACTCCACAGCCCCAGCCAAAATAGCTTCTACGGGACAATTTATTATGCAAAGAAAGAAAGTTACAAATGAGCTTCTCATAATCGATCAAATAAACAATGACCCTCCATGCTCTTTAAATAGAGATCATGGACCAATCAGGTGTTAAGCCATAGATCAAGGTTAGGTATGATCTAAGAGAAGTTGAGCCATCGGATCACTCTATGTCGGGAACATATCATGACCGTCGGATTAAGTATTTACAAATGCATACTAATGCATACTAAATAAACACACTTTCCCTAACGGATATATTACACAAGTTGATCTTAACTAACTCCTAAGTGTCTAAATATCCTAACAGATGAAGATGATGGATGATGATGAAGATGAGTACAAAGATGAATATGATCATCATCATCATCATCCTCCTCATTATTGTTGGGTGTGTGAGCTATCTCAAATAAAACACCTAATATTTAATTATCGACCAAGATTGGTAATCTTAGAGTTGAGGCAAAATATATGCTAAGGTAGAATCATACCTAATTTTTTCGGCTTGTCAGACCTTCAAAATATTTAATAAATAAGAGATCGAAAGATCTTTCAAAATGAAAAATCGAGTCAAACTTCAGAAAAACAATAAGAGAACTAAATCAAATCTAACTAAACAACCGACTAGAATAGTATCAAATCCTACTACTCTACTGTATATGTAAATGATGAAAATGGATAGAAAAAGAATTGATAACCAAATAAGAATTGCTAGGGAGAACTTGTAAATGTAAATAATTCTAAAACTGAACTGCCTAATTTCAGACAAAGAACAATTGTAAATAAACTATATATGCGATAATTGAATTCGATGATAAATTTCATAAACAAAAACTATGCTAATCAAAGTAAATTACAAGCTAAATAATTTCAACAACAAATTCAAGAAGAAACATATATTCCCATGTAACAAGAACCGGAGTGAATGTATTGTAATGACTTTCAAATGGAATAGCGAAACAAAATGGAAATAAATCTAATCTAACTTCAATAAAGAGATGTAAACTACAAAGAGAGAAACTTCAGTTAACTTTAAACATTCTAATCTATCTACTATCCATGAGCAGAATAATATAAAACTAATGAAAACTAGAAGCAAGTAGAAAACTTAATAAAGATATTCACTTCTAAACTTGATTTGGAAGCAAGTAGAAAACTTGATAAAGATATGAATATAGAATCAAGTAGAAAACTTGACAAAGATGCTTATTTCTTATCCAAATATCAAACCATGAATGTCTTCATTAATTACATGAAATGGAAAATAATTCTTATGATTAACAAATTAAAACTATCTAAAGAATGAAATTGTTAACTATGATTTGAAAATAAACTATCTAGAAACAAACTGATGGATTCTGAAACAGTAACTAACTATCAAACCTGATACAAAAGCTTGCTTTGAAAGAAGGTTAGAAGAAAGTGAAGGAAGGAAATGTGGAAGGAGGAAATAATAATAAAAACTCAATTAAAAACTATGTAACATAAAACCAGATTTAAATTACACCTAGAACTGTAAATTAGAAGCAAGAAGCATTATATCTAATAAGCAGGAAAGACTGGAATCTGAAAAACATAAAACTAATGCAGAAAGGGTAAAAGTACGAATGACGATCTGAATGCCAGTCCAAATGACAGTCTGAATGGAGGGAAAACGAACTAAACTAAGGAAAAGGAGAGTTTTGATGATCTTGACGTCAGCTGGCGAATGCACATGAACCTATAATGCAGAGAAACTAGTTAGAAGACTTGTTGAGGAGTTACGTTAATATACAGCAACCTAATTTAATCATTGTCTAAAGGAGATAAACTATTTCTATGATATGTAGAAAAGAATATTGAGATGAAAGAAAAGAGTTAACC
>BSBM01001162.1:837500-1052500 GCA_027924585.1 Larix kaempferi
TCTTACACAAAAAGTAGGTTATTTCTTTCGTCTATAACTTTTTATTGACTCACCTATTTTGAAAACGGAAAATAACCCGCACAAGTACACACAAAAACCTACATTCTAAAAAAAAACAATGTTGATTGATTATGTTAAGATCATGATATCGGGGACTAATGCTCGGCCTAGTCATTTTAGGCATGGGTTGAATTCCTTAATTAAAAAAAAAAAATAACATAAATAAATATGGAAAAATAGCGTCGCACTAGAACGACATGTTATCTACGACTGTATATAATTTTTTTAACAAAAATCCACCATTTGAATACCGAACCAGGGGGCTAACGCAAACACATTCATTATGTTTTCTTAAAAAAATAACATACCAACCTTAGGAGAACCCCATTTTTTGGGAGTTATACTTAATTTCCATAAATAATATTTATATATTCTGGAAGGTAATCCGATTGTATACATTTCATCTTCTTGCGCCATATTCCAAAAAGTTGTGTAGGTAGCTCTAATATTGATTTTTGATGTTCATATTTCTGTTTTTTCAGAATTCCATTGCAACTAACGCGTCATGAGTGGCCAACATTAGCTTGCACCAGCCCATTTCTGTACTTTAAGTTGTAAAACATATCCGAATAGTGGCGTGTCTCTCGTCTTTCAAGTCTTGAGACATACTTCCAAAACCCATAAACTCTGGATAGAGTCATTAATCTTTCAGCATAAATCTACCATGTATATCTGCAAAAGATCTATTCCCAATATCAACTTTGATCATGTATACTACATAATATAGTTGAATTGAATGAACATTTTTATTTATGTCCACATAAAGCTCAACAAAGCAACTTACAGAATGCAATCGATAACATTTTATCGAAGTGCCATGAAATCGGGCCCTAAACTTACTTTTCATAGATACATTGTAGACCACCATTAGAGATCTTCTCCCAATAAGTGGGGTCTATCTAGCATCTCTCAAAAAATTTTGCAATCTGTTCACTTGCAAAATCCCCATGGTAGGGATCAATATGAAATGCAGACACCCCATCCACAATAATTTTAGCAGGGCCTCCATTACATGTTGCAAATGTAGGAAGACCACATGTCATTGCCTCAACAATAGTAATCCCAAAAGCTTCATAATGTGCAGGCTGAAACCATAACCAAGAAAAAAAACATTGACAAATTACAGAAGCTTCACCAAGAATAACTAGCATTTAATGTGTATATTTATAAATAAGAAATTGAAAAGCTAGATATGGAACCTTAGGGGTGTAGATGTCACAACCCTGAATTTTGGTAGCCTTGGTGGCTGACTGTTGGTTGTTGCCTCAGTCATACAGGACAGTGTACTAGCGTGTTGGATCATTAGGAGGGCCAAGGAGGATGATGCGAAGTATCCCTAGCTTGTGTACGCATGACACTCGGTTAGAACAATACCTGTTGATGGAGGCTACAGGGACACATCAATATGTTAGCATTTGGTTGGACTTGGCAGGTTGCAAGGACAACACCTTCGAGGCATCCTCAAGGATTGATACTAGCTGAGAGTGCATTTCATTAGGCAGGTTGTCAGTTATCCAATCATTGGCTTGGGGGCAAACATGCGTCGAGACTGCATGGTCTAAGGTTGGGTGGCGATGTTGTTGGATGCATCACCTACAGTGAAACGAGCACTTTATTCCACACATCTCGATGGTGTCTAACACAGGTTGGTCAGGCTGGTTTCGGTAAGGCATAGTCTAGGTGATACTTGCGGTTGATGGCCAAGCCCAACTAGCAATGTCACGCTAGTGTTGTGAGTCTCTAGGCTTTCAAATGGTATGGAACGCTTGAGAGGGATAGAAAAATCCTAGGCCCGTGACAAATGGTATCAGAGCCCACGTTCGGTTTCGGAAAAACGTGGAAGTGTGTCTTCACCACCAACGTCCCTTTTCATCAGAGGCCTCGGTGGAGCTGCATTACATTGATGAGGACGTCAACATCTTTAAGTGGGGGAGAATGTCATGACACTGAATTTTGGTATCCTTGGTGGCCAACTGTTGGTTGTTTCCTCAGTCGGACAGACGGTGTACTAGCGTGTTGGATCGTTAGGAGGGCCAAGGAGGATCATGCGAAGTATCCCTAGCTTGTGTATGTGTGACACTCGGTTAGAACAATACCCGTTGATGGAGGCTACATGGACACATCAATATGTTAGCATGTGGTTGGACTTGACAGGTTGCAAGGACATCACCCTCGAGGCATCCTCAAGGATTGATACTAGTTGAGCATGCGTGGCATTAGGCAGGTTGTCAGCTATCCAAGCTTTGGCTCGGGGGGTGAACATGCATCGCCTATGGTGAAACGAGCACTTCATTCCACACATCTCGATGGTGTCTAATGTAGGTTGGTTAGGCTGGTTTCGGTAAGGCGTAGTCAAGGTGACACTTGTGGTTGATGGCCAAGCACAACTATCAATGTCACACTGGTGCCACACGTGTCTAGGATTTCGGACGATATGGGATGCTCGAGAGGGATAGAAAAAGCCTAGGCCTGTGACAGTAGGATTCTAACTTGAAGACTGTAAGGAGGAAAAATATAACCTATACAAAGGCTCCCCTTCTGTCACGGATGTAATGGTAAAGCTCACCATTCCTCACTTATTATTTTGTGCACATATCCATCGGAACTGAGCATTCATGTTATACTCTTTGATAAGTCTATGCATTTTTTCAATTTATGCCATTTCTTCTCTGTCTCTGGACTTTGATGGGTCAATATCACCGTTAACCACAACAAGGCTATCTAATAAACATTATATCATTTAATCACTATTTTAACACTCCTCCTTAATGTTTATTAAAGGTACCAACAATAGCATTGCTTTGTCATTGCTATGGGTCATTTTCATTATGGTCATCATGGTCTTCCTTTGGGTCATATTTACATCTTTGTCACCACATTGGTCATGTCTCCATCTTCATCAAATGGGTATTCATCTTGGTTTGCATTCTTTTTTTTCATTGTCTTGGGCTTATTCATTTTTAGGCTTCATACTCGAGCTTTATGCTCCATCTTTTTGTACCTGCACAAACTTATTGTCGATGTCCATATAAAAAGAAACCCATCTACTGGAATACATGGGTTTCCAGTCATTGTATCCACCAGTTCTCTAGGAAACCTTTTTAGTTATGTGGTTCATCAACATGCTAAACTCACTCTTAAACATAACTTGGTCCCAACATCTGAAAACTTTGAAATTAACTCACTCTTCCCCTTTCAATCGAAGATTCATCTTCTTCAATCCAGTATCAAGCTAGCATATGGGTACACATGTCAGTGCCTCTCATAGTGGTTGATTCCACAACTTGATATTATAACCTCTCTACCTCTAAGAGGGCATCACAACTTGTGACCACTCTACCTCTAAGAGAACTAGAGGTAGAGTGAAATCCATATCTAACCCTAAATATCATTGAGTGCAATCCATATTTGACCCAAAATACATAAACAAAGAGGCTCTAGATGGCATCTAGAGTCCAAAAAAATTCATGGTACAACAAATAACTACATATTATCAAAATCATTGCCTATATTGAGATCCTATTTATCAATAACACCATGTGTCCCCTTTTATGCTATTTTTTCCTCCTTGAAACTTTCCCATGCTTGCTCATGGTTGTAGTCATGCTTCTTTTAGACACACAATTGTCCTCTTTGTTCTTCTACCTATTCAGACTAGTTGGCTCCTCTTATACATGACTCTCCATCAAGTTTTAAGCCTCTGGTTCGCTAGATACCACTTACCGAAAAGGCCATGCCCTAACAACTTGCATAACAAAAATATACTAACCTCTAGCTTTATAGATGCCTCTGCTCTTCTAGCTTCCTTTTAGGAAATCTTTGTCACAACTTCTTTTGTTGTTGTGCTTCTGTCTATTGGTGCATTTGATTTTTCACTCCTCTTGACCTTGGATTTTCATTCTTTTTTTTCTTGGGCCTTATTATTTTAGGGATGAGGCTTAGGCTAAAGTTTACAACACTTCTCACCCAAATGCCCAGTGAACTTGCAATGATTGTAGAATTTTTTATCACTGCTTCTTTGGACAAATTTGGCTTTCTCATTGTTTTCATATTATGTTCCCTTTGCAAATAGGTGTGGAAATAGGTGTGGTAAGAGTAAAAAAAGTAAAAGAGAGTCAACTTACCTAGATAAGACATGAGTGAATGCATGGAGCTCAAATATTCGAGATGGCTGGAAGGCAACAATAAGAGAAGAACTGGTATCCATGAGTGTGTAGGTTTTGATTAGGATTCTCTCAACTAGACAAACTTTGGGGAAATTTCCTTCATCTTCAACAATAAGAATATTGAATGTGTTATATTTTATTATTTTGAGAGGTCGGATACTATATGAATGGAGTGTGAGGGGAATATTCAAAGTGGTTTGACAATATTGAAGAAAGTGGAATAACGATGCAACAATGGAAAAAAAGGCATGGGGATAAAGAACCCTAGCATTGGCCATTCCCATATTATAGTTTACTCGAGATTCCTAGAACAATAGAGAAAAACTAAATTTTAATTTATTCCTTGCTATGTTGATGCATTGTAAATATCCTTAAACAGTAAGGTGGGTTGATAGTTGTATGCTTCTAGGTATGAGAAATTGAGTAGTTATAAGTTTTTTCATGTTAAACATGAACTATTTTTTATGGATTATTTCATATTGAAATAAAAAGATAAGAAATATATGCACAAATCAAAGTTCTTTCCAACAATTCATTGCAAAAGAATCCAATGGCTTATTTTTAGTAATGGTTATGTTTGAGCATAATTGAGCTTCCAATATTTTGCTTTGTTGAAAATTTTTACATTTGCAAACTTCAAAGAATAACTTTCACCCATGGGAATATTTTTGTTAGGAACCCGTGTCAATCCTTCTCTTTACTTTGTTAGTATATTGTGGTTCAATGCATATGCTTTGTAATTCATCCCGTAGTATTTGTTGATCCATAGTTTGTATTAGACCATGGTATTGACCCATAGTATTGGACGCATATGCTTTGTAAGTCGTCCCGTAGTATTATATGTTCCATGGTATTGACCCATCGTATTGGGCATAGACTTAGTATATAAGTGTGTGTTGAGGCCAATGAAGGCACCATGAAGTTATTTTGTATTGAGCTTGTTCAAAGGAGGTTGCCCCCTCGAAGTGGCCCGCGATCAATAAAAATATTATGTGATCTGATATATTGTGTATTTCATCAATTGATTGTTGCAGGTTCTTTTCATCTGGTATCAAAGCACTTTCTTGGGCTCGTTGGGTGGAATTTCTGCCAAATTTTTTTTTCGCATTTGTTGCAGGTTCGAATCTAGGAATAATCTCTATCCGCTTAACTATGGGAAGTACTTGGGAACAAGCCCTAAAACGCATTGTGAGGAATACCATAGGAACTCCGAAGTAGTTGGCCCATTGAGAGGACCTTCCAGCGAAAAGGGCAATGACCCCTACCTGATTGACTAGTTCCCACCCATGAGGTAAACCAAGAGCTGTCGTTTGTGGCAAAGTGAGCCATGGAGTGAGGGGTACTACCCCAATACGCAAGCCACTAGACAGCATTGGTAGCCGAGTGAATCCCCTAAACCATTAGGAAGCCGATCATACTTGGGGTCCATATCTATTTTCAACTGCTAAATCACAGATTACATCTATCAAGACCTGTTATCGATCACTTCTGCACCGTTACAAATCATTATGTTTCTGACCACTTCCGCGTCATTGCAGATCCATCTACTTCTGATCACTTGCATATCGTTGCAGATCCATCTCTTGCCGATCACTTTCGTGTCGTTGCAGATCCATTCCGAAAAAAAAATAAATGTTTTTCACCATATCTCCTTTGTTTTCATTATGTTTCCCTTGAAACTTCACTGACATCCTTGCAATCCCATTATGCATATTTCATTCCTGAGGACCCTATCCCAAATTCCACTTCCCAAAACCAGAAATCCCATAATTGTCTATTTTTAGGGTTTTCCATAATTCTTCAATTTTCACCCAATCGCCTTCAAATTTTGCCACTGTGTTCATTCCCTATTTCTGGTTCTTTGTCCCTATCTGACAAATTTTTCCATTCTTTCACCCCACTTCTAAAATCCTCATTTTATGCTTCCCTGTCCATTCGAAAGTGTCCAAAATCTAGTCAAACCCCAATTACCCAACAGAGTTTTTCCCAAATCCAAATTTCCCTTTACTAAATAAGCTTTTGTTTGTGTTTTTCTACCCATTCACAAAAAAAAAACTAATGGTTATGGTTGTCACCTGCAAAGGAGTACAAATCATGGCAGAAGAACTTGCAGACCTCAAAACCAAACTCCAAGATTTGGATGAAAATTTTCTTAGCCTCCATCTTCAGCATTCAGTCACGAACACTGGGTTCTCTTCTTCCAGCAATTTTCGTGGACCGAAGCTTGATTTTCCTTGCTTCAATGGTAATGATCCGACTGGATGGATATACCAGGAAGAACAATATTTCAGTCTGCATAATACTTTTGATGTCCAAAATGTTCCACTTCCATCCTTTCATTTGGAACAGGAATCCCTTCAATGGTACCATTGGTACATCAAGGCTCATAACAAGCCAAAATGGACAGATTTTTTCCAACTCCTTTTGCAACAATTTGGTCCTAGTGATTTTGATGAATTCACAGGAGAACTCACTAAACTTCACCAATTTGGCACTGTGACAGAGTATCAGACATAATTTGAGAAACTAACTAATCACATAGAAGGATTGTCTGATGAATTCTACAGGAATTTTTTTATCAGTGGTCTTAAGGATGAAATCCGCTCAGAGGTTAAAATGTTCTATCCCAACACAATGATGGAAGTCCTAGGGTTGGATAAGTTGGTGGAGGACAAGATCACAGCCCAACAATGCTCCAAGTCCACTTTTGTTCCATTTAGAAATGTGACTTCCCAACGACCTCCCATCATGCCAGCTCCTTGCACAACTCCTATCAAGCATTTGTCTGAAGCAGAGATGCGGGCACGTAGAGAAAAAGGGCTTTGTTATAATTTTGATGAGAAATTCACTCGGGGACATAGATGTGTTGAGCAACATCTCTATCTCTTAGATGTGGATTCTCTACCTGCCTCTGAACTTGGTGCAGAATCTCCAGATACACTAGATGATCAGGTTGACATTCAGGAGCCACGTGTTAACCCTCCGTCTCCGGACGATCACCCATAGATATCTCTCCATGCTTTAGCTGGAGTCACCACCCCACAAACAATGCGGGTCAGGGGTTACTTCAAGAATATCCCTCTTACAATACTCATTGATTCTGGTAGCACTCATAACTTCATTGACCTTCGGATCGCCAAACAAGCTGATTGTTTTGTCCATCCTTTCTCCAACTTTGAAGTCCTGATTGCCAATGGGGGCACCTTACCTTGCAAGGGGAATTGTTGCAATGTGCATATCTCTATACTGGCGCTCTGACATGTTTGCCTTGTCCTTAAGCGAATGTGATGTGGTTTTGGGTGCTCAATGGTTATGCACACTTGGCCCCATCTTATGGGATTTTGTTGAACTTTGGATGCAGTTTTAATTCAATGGGAAACAACACACATTTACGGGCTTACCACCAGGGTCTCTCCGCATCATCAGTTCACATCGCCTGGAAAATATCCTTAAGAATAATTCACATGGTGTCATCGCTCAGCTCCATTCCATTCAGAGGAACCCATCAACGTTCTCCACTACTTCCTTGGATAGATATGCAGGTGTCTTTGCTGAACCAGTGGGCTTGCCGCCTTCAAGAGGCCTTTCCGGTAAAAATTTAGCTGCATCTACATCTGAGAAGGAAATGATGGCTATTTTGCATGCAGTACAGAAGTGGCAGCCCTACCTATTAGGGAATTATTTCTTCATCAAGGCTGATCATCAGAGTCTGGAAAATTTCCTAGAACAATGGGTCTCCTCCCCAGCACACTTGAAATGGGTTAGCCAACTCATGGGTTATGCCTATGCGATCACTTACAAGAAGGGTAAGGAAAATCTGGTGGTGGATGATCCTTCTCGCACATTTGATGACCCAGTTTCTCTTTCAATGATTTCTATGCTTGTTCCAAATTGGTTGCAGTCTGTTCAACAGGGCTATGCCTTCTATGAACTCCATGCTTCTCTATCAGTAGGGCACTCTGGGTTCCTCAAAACGTATGACCGGGAACAGTGTAACTTCTTTCGGAAGGGACTAAAAATGAAAATTCAACAAATGGTGGCTGACTATGATACTTTCTAAGTCAACATGGGTGAAATGACACTCCTTTCGAGAGTGCTCGAACCCTTGCCCATCCCTACACAAATTTGGATAGCTATTCATATGGATTTCCTTGAAGCACTCCGATGGTACAATACCACATCTAAAATGACACCATATGAAGCAATCTATGGACTGGCACCGCCAATTCTTCTTCCATACACCCTCAGGAGTTCCCAGTTCAGGCAATTGACTCAGTTCTTCGAACCGCGATCAGATTCTTCTCATTTTGCAGGACAATCTTCACATGGCAATAATTCAAATGAAATAACAAGCCGATCAGCACCATTCTAAGCGCACTTTTCAAGTAGGTGATATGGTTCTTCTTCGTCTATAGCCTTCCAAGCAATCCTCCCTAAAACTCAAAAGGCGTCAGCTTCTCTCTCAATCTATCATAGAGGTATTAATTCAGTGGCACGGAATGCAACCCAAGGATGCTACAGGGGAACCACTCCTTCAGATTCTGCATCAGTTTCTGCATCTAAAGCTTTGAGGACAAATCTTTTTCTAAGGGAGAGGGTATGTTAGGAACCCGTGTCAATCCTTCTCTTTACTTTGTTAGTATATTGTTGTTGGATGCATATCCTTTGTAAGTCATCCTGTAGTATTTGTTGATCCATAGTTTGTATTATCCCATGGTATTGACCCATAGTATTGGATGCATATGATTTGTTGCAGTGAACGTATCCGTTCACTAAGTTAACAGTCGAATTCGACTTTCATATTGGATACTAAGTAAGAATAATATATTAGATGATGTTGATAAATTACAATGAGATCGCCTTTTATAGGGCTTGAGGAAGCATAGTGAAGGGTTACGCCCTTTCACTTAGTAACCTAATAATCTATTAATTTATAATTAATAATATTAATTAAATATTCACAGCATTGCCTTGCCCTTTTGGAAAGCTTTGTCCTCAAAGCTTGAGTATTTTCCTAATGTCGTCCTTCATTCAGATTCAGTGTCGGTATTAGAATCGGACGTGATTTCTTGTGTAGAGACTTGCACTTCCTTTCCATTGATAATTTTGCACTGTATTGTCTTATTGTTCCTACATTTATGGCCTGGGATCCAATCATCACTGCATCGACGACATATATATATATATATTTTTTCTATTATCAGAGTAACTGTTAGATGACTATGATCTATTTTCCATTTCATAGGCATATGATTGAGGTTTGTGGCATTGATGGCCGGGTGACCAAGTATCTGCACAGTACCTACATTGTGTCTCTTTTTCTTGTCGATAATGGTTATCACCTCTTGTTTTTATTCCTTCCAATTTGCGTTCTACGACTTTTGCTTTATGTCTTGATACCTCTACATTAGGTATGTCATGTAACTTTAACTCTTTTTGGAGGTACGGTTTTAGACCTCCTAAATAGGTTTCGATTCTTTGTTTGTCGGACAACCCAAATACTCGTGTCGAGAAGGATTCCCACTGATGTGTGAATTCCTCAACGCTTCCAACCTATTGTAATCTGGTAAGTTTACTGAAAAATTCATCTTCTTTGATACCTTGAAACCTATTAAAAAAATCATTTTTGAACAAGTTCCAGGTGTAGGCAAAATTGTCTCTCTTCCACCATAAGTACCAATTATAGACATTCCCTTCCATATGCATTGACGCATATTTGAAGGATGATGGGTACAGATTGAATATTGTAAATGTCGAAGTATTCTTCTGCTTTGTTTAGCCAAGCAACGCATTGGTCTTCACTTCCATTGTATTTTGACAACTCTATTTTTGCCTTAGGTGGGTACACTATGTAAGGGTGATATTGATTCCCTTTTGCTTTATGGTTTGATGGTGGATCGGAACTACTGGATGACGTAAGTGACATATTTGAACTGCTTTGTTGTTGGCGGTGATTTTTATCTTTTTTATTCTCTACTATCTTACTGATAGCTTCTATTTGGCTGTTTAATTGTGCCTCCATCTTTGGCAGTACTTTTGTTTCTATCTCTTGCTTAAGCGTCGCATTGTTAATCTTTATTTCTTTTTGCAATTCTTCTTGATTCTTGGCAAGTGCTTCTTGTGTGAAAATATGAGATGAGGCATCTAGCACATCTAGACTGTCGACTTGGTCTTTTTTTTGCATTAATCTTTGTAACATTTCGATTAATGTATTATGGTTCTGCGTCATTTTTTAGTCTAACATTTTTTGTTCCTTGCTCATAATGTCGAACTTGTCATCCATTTTCTGCTCCATTACTTCAATGACTTCCTCTTTAATTTCTTTTTTAAGTGCCTCCTAGCTCTTGGTGATTATTTCCTTGAAAGTTTGGACATCCTTCTCTATTTTCTCGATTTGGGCTTTTAACTCTATCATCATGCTTCTTAAGTGTGGTGGTGAATAATTGGACCCAATTTTTTTTATTTTTATGGGTGAAAAGTTACCTTAAGATTTAATAATAATAGTAGTAATAACTATTATTATTTTGAATTGGTAGGGCCTTTAGAATTTTTTTTTAAAATATACTTATAATAATAATAAAAAAAAATTATATTATTATATTATGTTTTTTTTTGTGTAATTGTGTGCAGGTCGTTGGAGATGGACGAAGGGACAGGAGTGACGGTGCTGGGCAGAGCTGGTGTTGGAGATGGTGACGATCGAGGGAGAGGAACGTAGCCTGAAGGAGGAGGGAGGGCGTATGGCGCAAGCGGAGGGTGGGGCGTGGGGAGGAGAGGGCACTATGTGGGGAGCAGCGGTTGGAGGAAGAGGGGGCGCTGCGTGGGGAGCAGCGGATAGAGAGACGTGGGGCGTTGGAGCAGAAACGACGGATGGAGAGCATGCTGCGCGGCAAGCAACTGATAGAGAGACGTGGGGCATTGGGAGCAGCCGGGAGGATGGTGGGCATGGTAGTGGTGGAGGGGAATGGGGCACAGGAAGTGACAGCGCGCGGGAGAGAGGAGGATATGGGAGGGGGGCATGGATGCGAGCAGGACGAGAAGAGATAGGATGCAGTGAATGGGGAGATGTGAGGACGGGGGAGGAGTGAGTGGAGGGAGGAAGAGGCTGGGTGAATGGGAGAGAGTCGGATGAGCAGCGAAAGGTGAGAAGGGTGGTGGAAGAGGAGCAGCGGAAGAATGTTGATATGAGCTGAAACCGAGCTCAAAGGTGGACGCAGCCGAATCCGAATCCGAGTTCACCCGAGAGGTTGATGAGCCGAGTCCGAGCTCAGAGTGCAGGAGCGAATCTGCTCTGATACCAAATGCAGTGAATGTATCCGTTCAGTAAGTTAATAGTCGAATCTGACTCTCATATTGGATAATAAGTAAGAATAATATATTAGATGATGTTGATAAATTACAATAAGATCACCTTTTATAGGTCTTGAGTAAGCATAGTGAAGGGTTACGCCCTTTCACTTAGTAACCTAATAATCTATTAATTTATAATTAATAATATTAATTAAATATTCATAGCATTTGTAAGTCGTCCCATAGTATTATATATTCCATGGTATTGACCCATAGTATTGAGCATAGACTTAGTATATAAGTGTGTGTTGAGGCCAATAAAGGCACCGTGAAGTTATTTTGTATTGAGCTTGCTCAAAGGAGGTTGCCCCCTCGAAGTGGCCCGCGATCAATAAAAATATTTTGTGATCTGATATTTCGTTTATTTCATCAATTGATTGTTGTAGGTTCTTCTCAATTTTGTAGGCACCGGTACAAAATGGACAAGCGATACAAATGGGAGATGATCATGGATATTGAGATTCAAGACATGAAAGACATGATCATTTTTTCTAGTAAAGACTTAGTTTGGCTTGAAATTCATCAAGAAAACATGAGCATTGATTGCGTGGCTTTAGTTCCTTCACATAGAGTTCATGAATTTATCAAAGGGGAGGAAGCAAACCCCAGTGCTCCATGTACTTTTGTACAGAGACAAAATAAGAAACCATCAAAAAGGGCCAGCGCTGCTTTGCAATATGAACTGTAAGAATTTCAAAAGTGCATTATGTATATATTGGCATTGAAATTGCATTTCCCACTCATATTTGCTTACGTCTCCAAGTTTTTGGTGTAGTTATCATTGTTCATTTGGACCAGAGGACAAAAGAGGTGAGTTGTCCACTAAATGAAGGACCTCATTTGTGTAGAAGAGGGGTTTCCAGTTCCATTTCATTCTAAAGGTGATGGTTGATAATCCCGATATAGAAATATTGACTTACAACATGTATGAGCGTGAGGATGGGGAAGGATGGCCTTGTCATGGCCAACATGACACTTTAGGTGATGCAATGACCTTGCATAGGCCAAGGCTTTCAAGGGACATTGTTTCCTATGTAGAGAGTTGTTTCTCTCTAGGAGTGCCCATTGATACAGTTTATAAAATCCACATCTAGAGACATGTTGACATGGATGCAGCAACTCGGGATAGGGATTTCTTCCCATCCAAGAAGGATATTGTAAACATATACAATCATTTGTCCAAGGGAAATTATCAACTCCACCAAAAGGATGAAATGAGTGTAAATATTTGGTATCTGAAGCATCGTGGAGATTTTTTCTTTTACCAAAATCCCAATGGTACAGAGGTCCCTTTTATAATGGGAATTAAGACAAAGTGGATGTTAGATACAATTGTGAAGTTATCCCATAATATCTTAATAGCTATCGATTCTACATTCAGTACTAATAAGTATGGGGTAATTCGAATGTAAATTATTGATTCAGTATACTTTTTTAAGTTGTATCCATTCAATATTATTGCTTAGTACTTATTTTTGACTTTACGTGTTCTTTGAATATGACAGTACCAACTGTATAAACTAGTGGCATTTGAAGAACAACAAAGTGGGGTGCCAATTTCATGGGTGGTAGCACCATAGAACACATAAGAGGATATTGCACTATGGTTGGAGCAGCTCTACATTTGCCACCAAATCCGTCCTCATTGGAAATCCAATGCCTTCATGGTTAATGATGCATTGGCTAAAATTAGTGCATTGAGATAACTTCACTTTTGTTATGTTATAATGAAATTTTCATTTATTATAAGAATGTCACACTAAGTTACTGATTATGGCAGGAGGATCATAGGGTGTATTGTGATATTGTGTATTTCGCACGTTAGGAGTGTTAGGATAATTAATACTCCAATATTTGTACACCTTAGTATTATTTCCCTTTTCCTAGTATTGGATGATGTTGTTGACCCCCTAGTGGTGTGCAAATGTCATCTAGGACACATTATCCACTTGATGCACCCTACATGCATGATTTTAGGCCATGCAGAGTCAGTTCCCTACATTTTAGGAGCTAACTCAGTGATCTGGTTCAATCCACCTGAGTTCATGACTCTCTAAGTGGGGCTTTGAGATTTGATTGCAACTTATTGTGATCAAATGCGGCCTCTCTAGCCAATTTTGCATGAGAAAATCATTGATGCACCCTTCACGATCAGTTAACTAACAATAGCTTCAATCCAGTGACAATCAGTTGAGTTTGGAACCTCCAGAGCACTATAGTGGTGATATTTCATATGCTAGACTGACATGGATTCAAATTCCTCCTGGGTAATCGAATTATCTCAATTGTACTCTATTCTTTGACTGTACATATTAATGGAATATGAAACCAGTTTTGATTCACATCATAGTTTCGTTACATGTTTGATTTTACTACTCAATTCTTGCTAGATTTCACTACAATTATTCTTCCTTTCTAATTCTTACACTATGAGATTTTCTCAGGCTCAATGATCTGTTGTGTTATAGAATTTCACATGGTATCAGAGCTCAGTAGAGCTATTTTATATTTGTTTTGAGAATTTTTTGCGGGATTTTGAGAAGTTTTAAGTGCAGCAGTAGCACTTTTCATTCATTCCAATAGTTATAGATGGAGAATTTGAATTCTCCTTTTACACCAAGAATCCTAACACCCTTCAATTATTTTGATTGGAGAGAAGATATGCAAATTATCTTGCAAAACAAGATTATGTATAGGGTCACAATGGAAAAGGAGGTCAAACCTCAGGCAGCTATTGAGAAAGCAAAGTACCTGAACAAGTTAGATGAGGCTTTTGGTTTATGTGTATTCATATTTCTAGAGACTTTCTCTTCCATCTTGATGGATTGAAAACCCCAAGGAAGGTCTAGCGGAAGCTTGAAACTCTATTTGGAAAGAAATATGAGCTAAGAGGTCACATTTTGGAGAATTAATTAATTGCTCTTCAACCCATCAATTTCGAAACCATACGGTGATTATTTTCAAAGTTCAAGTCCTTGGTTATGTAGTGCAAACAATTTAGAATTGACAAGAAGGATGAGCAGCTAGTGCTATCCATCCTAAGCAATATTGGTCCTGAATTTTCAATATTTGTGTCTATCTTTCACTCAAAGAGATTGTCAATCCCCAATTGGAAATTCCTTCTTTAGATGCATTCACTAAATCCCTCATCCAAGAACAAGACAAACTGATTCAAGTGGGAGCTCTAAAATCCTCTAAGAATCGGGCTCTTATGGTTGGGGAGTGAAAAAATGAGAAGCTAAAGGCATAAGGGAAAGGATAAGAATCAATTTGAATCCAAACCAAAGGAAAAGCCTAATCCATCAGAAGGAGCCTCCATCTCCAAGAAGGATAAGAAAAATAGGTTTGAGAAGACCAAGTGTACCTATTGCAATAAAGGAAACCATCCAAATAGTTCATGCATGAAGAATAAGATAGATCAAATGAACAAAATTATTGAATAACACAACATTGCCCTCCTAGAAGGTGCAAGGAAGAATGATTATGGAAGTGAGACAGATGATCATGAGAGATTCCATGCATTGAAGGATGGATTCTCACAATCATAGGCCTTCCTCATTGATTCTAGAGCCTCCAACCACATGGTTTCCTCCAGAGAATCATTTTCTTCTCTAGATCTCACTGATGGTCCTACTATTCACATCGGAGATGATTCATAGATCTCTGCTAAAGGGAAGGGAACAATACAACTAGAGCATGGAAATTTCAATAATGTTCTATATGTGCCTTCTCTTGCAGGAAAATTGTTATCTGTTTATCAAATGACACACACAAGTTCACCAAAGAAATTTGTTTTTGGGCCTGACATAGTTGAGATTACAGAGATATAGACTAGGAAGCTAATAGCTAAAGGTGTTGAAAACCATGCCTCAAAGGCATATGAGTTCTCCCATTTTTTTTCCATATTCACATCAAATTTCCCTCTTAACCCATTCCAATGAGACTAGCAGAATTTGGCAAGAGAGGTTCGAACATCTCAACTTCAAGTACTTGCAAGAGTTGCACAAGGAAGATATGGTTGAAGGATTTCCCGACATAAAATTCTCACTAGGAATTTGCAAAGGATGCTTGGTATGGAAGCATCCAGAGGGAAAGTTTGATGTCGGGAAGTCAAAGAGAGATTCTTCCACACTTGATTTCATACATAGTGATGTCTCAGGACCAATGGCCACCAATTTTATGAATAGACCCAGATACCTTCTGACCTTCATAGATGAATACTCTAGGTTTTGTTGGATCTATTTTCTTAAGCAGAAGTCTAAGGTATTCAATACTTTCAAAGTATTCAAGGCCTTGGTTGAGAACAATGTTGGGAAGAATATTAAAGCACTCAGATCTGACAATGGAGGGGAGTACATCAATAGAGAGATGTAGCAGTTTTATGCTTTTGAGGGAATCCAGATGCAGCATTTTGTCCCATACACACCACAAAAAAATGGTGTAGCTGAGAGCAAGAATAGGTCATTGAAAGAAATGGATACCTGACTACTTGAAGCAAGGGATATTCCACCATATCTCTGGGCAGAAGTAGTGAATTTTGCTTCATACATTCAAAATAGGGTACCCCACAAATCTATGAATGGGGTCACTCTATTCAAAGCACTGAAGGGACATAAACCAGATGTCTCTCACCTGAGGGTTTTTGGATCCAAGGCATGGGCTAGAATCCCAACTGACAAAGGAAAGGCTATTCAACCCCAAAGTAGAGAATGCATTTTATTAGGATATGCAAAAGATGCAAAAGCATACAAATTTATGGAGATTGTAACCAGGAGATGTTTCATTGAAATAAGTGTCCAGTTCAATAAAGATCCATTGCAAGATCTACAGTTAGTTGAAAAAAAGGTAGATCTGATCTTCCTACTCCATTTGCACCTGATGAAGATCAGGATTATGTCTCTTCTTATTAGGACCAAATTGAATCAGATCCTGATGTTGAGAATGAAGATCAAGCAGATCCAGATCCAGAACCAGTACCTGATCCCAATCCATGGCCAAGGCCAAAATGGGCTCACAAAGTCCTTGAAGATGCTGGGAACACAGATGGAAATCCATCTGAACATAGAAGAACCAAATCTCAGCATCAAGATACAAACCTTGCACTATTTCATGCAAATCCACTTCTCCCAGAGAGGTGCTACAAGATGGTGGGGTTTGATCCACAATCCTTCAAAGACGCTTGCCATGATCCAAGATGAAAAAATGAGGTTCACATTCACTACATTAGGGAACTAGTGCACAACAGGACCAACACACTGCATTACTGTCCTACAGAGGAGAAAATTGTAGACATTTTTACAAATTCTTTCACTCATAAGATATTTTCCTATCTCGGATCTCTGCTTAGTGTGAATCCTACTTGAGTTCCCCGCTGTTCATTTTTTAGGTTTTTTTTTCCATGAGGTTTTCCCCATTTCCTTAGTTTCATGGAAAGTTAGTTTTTATTATTGGTTGTATGGGTGACCTTTGGTCTCAGTTACCAGGGCCAAGGTTGTCTAAGTTTGGATTAAGGGGGGTTTTAGGATAATTAATACTCCAATCTTTGTCCACCTTAGTATTATTTCCCTTTTCCTAGTATTGGATGATGTTGTTGACCCCCTAGTAGTGTGAAGATGTCATCTAGGACACATTATCCACTTGATGCACCCTGCATGCATGATTTTAGGCCATGAATATTTAGTTCCCTACATTTTAGGATCTAACTCAGTGATCTGGTTCAGTCCACCTGAGTTCATGACACTGGTGGGGGGTTTGAGCTCCGATTGCAACTGAATGTGATCAAATGCACCCTCTCTAGCCAATTTTTCATGAGAAACTCACTGATGTACCCTTCGTGATCAATTAACCAACAATAGCTTCAGTTCACTGACAATCAGTTGAGTTTGGAACCTCGAGAGCAATGTAGTGGTGATATTTCCTATGCTAGACTGGCATGGATACGAATTCCTCCTGGGTAATTGAATTCTCTCAATTGTACTATATTCTTTTACTATACATATTAATGGAATATGACACCATTTTGTATTCACACCTAATTTTATTTTCATGTTTGATTTTACTGCTCATCTCTTGCTAGATTTCACTGCAATTCTTCTTCCTTGCTAATTCTTTCACTGTGAGATTTTCTCAATCTCAATGATCTATTGTGTTACAAATTTCACACAGAGGGAAATTGGTTAAAAAATGTGAATCAACTTGCCACAAATACAAAAAAAAACGAATGAGATTTTTTGTGAGTTAGGTTGCATCATGAAATACACTTTGAATGTTCAAGTGGATGATGCAATCAATAAATTTTTCATCAAATTCGCAGATGAACATAAGTTCTTATAGTATTTCCACAAGAATTGGGTTGGTGGTGATAAGATTCGTAAGGACACAAAATCTTAGTAGTGTTTTTATTTTTGTGTTTCATAAAGATGATATAATTGGACTAACCCAGTTCTTTGCATCTAGGGATGTGGGCAAAAGGTTGCCGAGAGTTTCCTCATGCAAATCAGGAAACCAATAATGTAGTTGAGTCATACCATTTTATTTGAAGACAAAATTTATATCTAATCGAAGGAATAAATGTGCTCATAGAATGGATTGGTTGTTGTATGTTCTCCTAACAAGTGTTGAACCTTGTTATCGATTTAAAGATACTTTGAAAAAAAATGGATATCTAAACAACTACAAGAAAGATAAGAAGTTTGAATCATCAGTGGAAAAAGCAAGTAGAATTCCATATAGTGATTGCTTCCCTCATGAGATCACAACCCATGCTTATTAGGTGAGAAGTCAAAAAAATCATGATAAGAGATACCTTGTCACCTAGTATCACACGAAGTTTATAGCGTGTGAATGTCCATGGTCT
This sequence comes from Larix kaempferi, assembly GCA_027924585.1. Classification (NCBI taxonomy): domain Eukaryota; kingdom Viridiplantae; phylum Streptophyta; class Pinopsida; order Pinales; family Pinaceae; genus Larix; species Larix kaempferi. The sequence goes on from BSBM01001162.1 coordinate 855,933, forward strand.
ACTCGTGGAATCATTTGAAAGCATGCAATAAAGGTCAACTAGCTATATTTCCACTCAGGAAATTCAGAGTCATTGCTTGGTCAAGATGCAATGGATAATACATTCAATGACACTCTTAAAATAAGTATAGAGCACCAGAACCATGATGAAAATTCCGACATGACTCTTATGCCCATTGGTATTGTTGATTCATACACTGAGGAACTTCATATGGCTAGAGAGGAGGTTTTTAGGAAACTACAGGTTCTTCAAAACAATCCCCCTACTACTTTGAGCAAGATGAACCAATTGAAGGGTTTGCTTGATAATTTTTTGGATGATGATTTTGAATTCATGCCTTGTTTGGATTGTCTTGATTCATCTTTGAAGAGGAAGAAGACTTTCCTTAGCCCTGCAAAAATACAAAGAAGAAGAAAACAAAACAATGGTTTGGAAATTTATTTGAATGTCCATGCATCTGAATATGAACCATTTGATTTTTGATACCTCAACGAGCGGGGATGTCCTTGATCAAATAATGCATTCCCTATGGATCTGGGTTAGTTTCATATATTCATTAGAGTAATGATTTTGGATTAGTGTATTTAATCATCACCATTCTTTAACAAGTGGTGTGTTGATGTTTGCAGTGACGCAACAATCCACAACCATGGAGACAAACCAAGGCCAAAGGGAGATGCAAGGCCATCCAAGTAGCCTACCATGACATGTACATTCTATGAATACACAATCTTTAAACTTTTTTATATATCTGATTCATAAACTATAAGTACTATATTTCCATTCATATTTTCAGGTGTTAGTGTCTAGTTTCTTTCATACTTATACCTACAATTATCTTATGAATGCAAGAATGTTATGTAGGGGAATATGTGGAGTCTAGTTTGTATAACCTTTTCATGGTATTCATTTGGTTCCTATTATTTTTGTAAGGTTTGCATGAGCAATATATTTGTTTGCATGAGCAGTATATCCTTTTGCAACCTTAGACATATGCATTCTTTTTCTAGACATTGTTTTTAAGGTTTCATAAGCCCTTTATTCAAAGCCATTTTTTGGAATCTAGATGTTGACAAAACACAAGTTAGTTTTCAGATTAATTTAATTTAATTTTATGTTTATATCTTTTTCATATCAGCTTGATGGAATTTTGTTTTCTTTGATGATATTAATGGAAGGAATGTTTTCTCTTGCATGCATACTAGGGAAATTCCAAGCAATTTCGGTGGGGGTGGTTTAGTGGTTGCCGCTCATCCATGGAATGATTTTTTGGACTTCTAAAATTTTATATTGTATATTCAAAGCCATTTTTTGGAATCTAGATGTTGACAAAACACAAGTTAGTTTTCAGATTAATTTAATTTAATTTTATGTTTATATCTTTTTCATATCAGCTTGATGGGATTTTGTTTTCTTTGATGATATTGATGGAAGGAATGTTTTCTCTTGCATGCATACTAGGGAAATTCCAAGCAATTTCGGTGGGGGTGGTTTAGTGGTTGCCGCTCATCCATGGAATGATTTTTTGGACTTCTAAAAGTTGTATATTGTAATTAGGACAACTACAAGGTGTAACGTCCTTCACTGTGTTATGTACACTGCTCATAATTGTGACTCCACTATAGAGGCTTGGTGAAGCAACTAATGGTGTTATTTTGGAGTTTTTTCTTCTATATCTATTTTATCTATTTGGCTGATTTTTTGTTGGGTATTTGAGGTTCATCATTGAAAGTTGTGACTACTTTCCAACATTTGTTATAATGACCATTTACATGAACTTGAGACATGCATCCTTGAACATGACAACCATGAGGAGCATAACATACTCTCCTTTGAAATATGTAATTGTCTGTATCGGGATGGAATTTTATCCTTGAGATGATCATGTAATTCACTTTATTTTATTCTAATATCAAAAATTTTAGTTATGCATTGGTTGGCCTTGTTTTGATGTTGTTCTTTACATTGCAGTGGATTGTCTTATCTTTCATAGGTTTTAAATGGTTGTGATAGTCTTGAGATAAGAGGCTTTACTCATATGGGGGTTTTATGTAAAGAAGTGAGTTTCCCTTTAGAATTTAGGGTACATGATTCTTTGTAAGTTAAATATGTTTATTTAATATATCTCTCAGAATTTTTACTTTGTATAGTATTTATATTTAGTTTATGTGGCAGAGAAATGTTCAAAATGTTTTAAATTTTGGAAGTATAACAATTTTTGAATAAAATTGATTTATGTTTTTTTTTATCAACACAGTTATGCAACGATGTAGAAATCAAGTCAAAATCTATATGTTGTTGAAAATTTTGAAAAACATGCAACCCTTACAAGGCAAAAAATTGATGAAGGTAACCCATGCCCAATCATATAAATTTTGGGGGTTTTTAGAAGATGGATTATTCCTTCCTAAAAAATTCTAGAGAGGCTTTAATTAATCTATAAAAAAGGCATCATATACACTATCAAGTAAATTAATTAGTGAAAAAAATCCACCTACTCTCCATTAAGATTCTTTCTCAAATGTGGTAGGAATCTTGCTGAAAGTTATAGTGCCACATCTACCAAAAATCGGAGCAAATGGATGCATGATTTTTGAGATAAAAGACAAATGGATGTAGGTGACAATGGCGTTTTTTTGTCAAATTACAAATTTATTTTGGCTGAAATTTTGCGTGGTTGTTCCCTTCATTATAGTACATCTCCACACAAGAACCAGTCATCCAAGTGTCAATCTGAGTCTAACTGAGTGTAACTAGTGTAACTGAAGTGTGTAGCACTGATATAGGGAAGGATAATTAGTGGAGGGCGCATGGGAGGCTTAACTGAAGTCAGAACAAGTCATCTAGTCAATCTGGAGGTGCAACGGAGTGAAACAGTCATTCAAAAGTGAAACTAGCCTCAAATCAGGGAGAATCGGAGCTAACTGAGTGTAAACTGAGGTGGTAGGTGAAGAAGTGCGCCCTTCTCTGGAAGTAGGTGAGAAGAAGGCACCTTCCTAACTAGGAGGGCTTAAACTCTAATGTAAGAAGCTCTCGAGTGCTAGAATGAAGTGGCTAAGGTGCTAGAAGCATCAACCTGGTGACTGGGATGCATGCAAACCGTAGAATTTGCATGCAAACCCTAATTGCATGCAAGGTTCTGAAAATGATGATGTGGATACCCGAACACCCCCCCTCAAGCTAGAATATGATGTGCAAAAAATAATGCAGGGCCCTAGTAACTAAGACCAAAGGTCACCCCAATACAATAATCCAAAAAAAATGCTAAAAATAAGCTAAGTGAGGAAAGAGGGAAAACCCAATGGGAAGAAACCCCCCCTCAAGCTAAGAACATAATAATGGATCAATCTATCTCCAACATGATGGAACTCACCCCCAACAGTGAACAGAGGTAAGAGAAATTCTTCTCAGTGAAGCTCTTGGTGAAGATGTCTGCAATTTGCTCATCAGTAGGGCAATATTGCAGAATGATGGTGCGATCATGAACCAACTGTCGAATGTAGTGCATATGAATCTCAATGTGTTTGGTCCTTTGCCGCTGAACTGGATCTGTGGAGATCTTGATATCACTTTGATTGTCACAAAAGAGGACAGTCGAAGTAGTGCCACCAAAACCAAACTCGGAAAGAATACCCTGCAACCAAACTGCCTGAATGCAGGAATTGACTGCCCCTCGATACTCTGCCTCTGCTGAAGAAAGTGTAATGGCTGCCTACCTTTTAGCTGGACCAGCAAATAGGGCCATGACCAATCATGAAAACATAACTGGAAGTGGACTTCCGATCAATGCTATCACCTGCCCAATCTGAATCAGTAAAACCAATGAACTCAAGCTCAGAATCTGCAGCATAATGTATGCCAAAAAGTTTCGTACTTTGCACATACTGCAAGATATGCTTGGCTGCCCGCAAATGATGCTCATGGGGATGCTACATATACCTTGACACGGCACTCACAGCATATGAAATATCATGCCTTGAGTGTGTCAAGTAAAGTAGTGAACCAATCAACTGTCTATACATATTGCAATCTGCAAGCGGTGTAGAATTTCCCTCCTCAAGACTGATTCCTGAGAGGAATGGGAATGGGGCTTCCTTAAATCCAGCCATATTAAACTTCAATAACAGGTTGGAAGCATAATGTTTCTGAGATATAGTGATCCCCTCAAAATTTTGAGCTATCTCCAAGCCCAAAAAGTGACTCAGCAAGCCCAAATCGCTCATGTCAAAAGCTAGATTTAAGGTAGTTTTTAGCTTGTTTATTGAAGTAAGAGTGCTACCATTAATGAGAAGATCATCAACATAAAGTACAATAACCAACAAATTTCCTTTAACTTGCTGAAGATACACATTTGGATCAGATTTGCATCTTTTGAAATTCTAAGAAAGAAGGAAGGAGTCCATCTTTGCATACCAAGCTCTTGGGGCCTGTTTTAACCCATACAAAGATTTCTTCAATCTTCAAACTAATGATGGATCTGATGTGTAGCCTTCTGGATGCTGCATATATACCTTTTCAGCAAGGTCTCCATGTATAAAATCACTCTTCACATCCATGTGGTGCACTTCCCAGTGCTTGGATGCGGAAATGGCCAAAACAAGGCGGATGGAATCCATCTTTGCAACCGGTGCAAAGGTCTCAGTGTAGTCCAGTCCTTGGACTTGGGAGAAACCTTTTTCCAGCAAACTTGCTTTGTATTTGCTGATAGAGCCATCAGCAGAAACTTTTGTGCGGCAGACCCATTTACATTTGACTAATTTTCTTCCAGGTGGAAGAGAAACTAGCTCCCATGTATTGTTCTTTTGAAGAGAACTGTACTCTTCATCTATGGCACTTTTCCATCTCGTATCTCGGTGAGCATGATAGTTTGTTGTGGGATCTGAAACAGTCATCAATTAACAAATCTCAGGAAGTAATGGATCAGAAATAGAAAGAGCCATACCTGCTCTTTGAAAGTCTGCTCTTGTTCGTCTTGGATCAGCAGGATTTCCAATGTTTGAACCAGCAGATTGAAGAGTGTTTTGGGCCCACTTTGGTAACGGAAGAGGATCATAATGGTCGGATTCCAAACCTGATATGTCATGATCATCATGTGCTGCTAAAATATCAAAAATATCAAAACTCATACCTTCATTATCGTTGCACGTATCTTCTTCCGATGAAGGCGGTGAAACGACAGTTTCTTCCTCGACTAGTTGCAAATCTTGAAGCGGTTCTTCAAATTGCACACTGCGCTCTATGAATATAGTTTTGGATCTTGTATCCATGAGTTTATGTGCTTTTGATTCTTCCCCATATCTTATCAGTATTCACTCAATACTTTGTGGATCCAATGCTCGTCTCTTCTTGGAAGGAATTCTAGCCCATGCAGTAGAGCCAAAAACTATCAAATTTGACACATCCGTTTTGTGACCAAAGAATGCTTCGAAAGGAGTCATACCTTTCACGGATGAATGTGGAACTCAGTTCTAAATGTATGCAGCAACATTGATTGCTTCAGCCCAAATATTTGCATCCAAACCTTTTGATTCAATCATGCAAGTAGCCATCTCTTTCAGTGACCGATTTTCCCTTTCCGCTACACCGTTCTGCTGGGGTGTGTAGGGAACTGTATGTTGGATCTGAATTCCGCTTTGGGCACAAAGTTGCAGCAACTCGGCCTTGATATATTCTCCACCATTATCAGATCTAAAATCTTTGATCTTGCTCTCAGTGGCGGTCTCAACAGAAGCCTTAAAATCCTTGAATTTTCCAAGCACTTCTGACTTGTTTTTTAGAAAAAATACCCATGTAAAGCGGGAAAAATCATCAATAAATGTCAAAACATACCTTGAACCATTTAATGACATGTGGGGAAACGGACCATTGATATCGAAATGTATCAGCCCCAAAACTGTAGAAGCTCTGCTAGCTTTGTCGTGGTCGAACCTGTGCTCGGGGTGCTTCCCAATAATGCAACCAGTGCATATTCCCTTTGAGGAACGGAGTTGTGGAAGACCATCTACCATGGATTTATTTGATAACAGAAGAAAATACTTATAATTAAGATGTCCAAATATTTCATGCCAAATCCTACTAACCTCATTACCATGTGTGCGAAGAGCAGTGGGCTTCGCAAGCGGAATAAAGTGAGAAAACTCATAGCATTTTGCAGTGTGGTTCACCTTTCCGACTGCAACAAGTCTTCCACTTTTGATATCAAAAATTTCAACTGTATTAGGGATGAATGTAACTTGCTTCGGTTCACCAGTGTGTGTCATTTGATACACAGAAAGAATATTTGAAGCCAAGGAAGGCACATAGAGAACATTCTAAAAGCTTCCATGGTCAACATGGATTGTACCTTTGCCCTTTGAAGAAATTTTTGAGTCATCTCCCAAATGGATGGGGATGGAGCTGTTTGGATTGAATGAAGAAAAATAATAAATATTTGCAGCCATATGATTTGAGGCACCGGAATCTATCAAAAGAGTAGTGGGCTTCGAAACAGTTGCCATGAGTGCTTGTCCTCTTTCATGATCATCATTCCTATCCTTCTTCCTTGCACCGTCAGGAAGATTAATGTTATTATTTTCCAAAAGGAGGGCCATTTGATCTATAGTATTCTTCATGCATGAACTTTCGGGATGAAAGCCACGGTTTCAATAAGTACATTTAGATTTTTCCTTACCGGCTTTGCCCTTTTGCTTGAATTTTGAACTGGATGGTGCATCCGTCTGCTTGCCTTTCTCTCTTTGCTTGTGAGGTTCGAATTTGGGCTTCTCTTTCTTTTGCTTTCCTTTACCATTCGAATTCTTGGGTCCTTGAACAAATAAGGCTGAATCTTTGGAGCTTATGGACCCCATTTGAATCAACTTATCATGCTCTTTTGTGACGGACTCAAAGAAGGCATTCAAGGTAGGCATCTTCCAATTCGGGGTAGTTAGCCGACCAGAATTGAAAGTAGAGGCAAATACCGAATAGTCTTTACCAAGCTGGGTGAGAATAGAGAGGATCAATTTCTTATCCTCTTTGATAACTCCACTGTTCTTCAACTGCAATGTCAAGTGCTTGAATTTTGTGAAAAACTCATTGATGGTCTCGAAATTCTCAGGATTAAGAGCAATCAATTCATTCTCTAATTGAAAATCCCTAAGCTCGTCATGATTTCCAAAAAGTGTTTCAAGTTGCTCCCATATTGCTTTTGGAGTCTTCAATCCACTGAGATGGAAGTGAAGATCTTTGGAAATAGAGAGGCAAAGAAGACCATAAGCTTCATCAAGCTTGTTGTAGTGTTTTGTTCTTTCTGAAAATTGGCTTGGCTCCAATTCGAGGCCAATAGTGACTCTATAGTATCCTTTTGAATGTAACATGATCTCCATATCTTCTTTCCAATCAAAATAATTGAAAGGGGTGATGATAGGCTTTGAAGAAGAGTATTCCATTGCTAGGAGTGAGTGCACTTTGATGTAGAAAGACTTTCCAAAGCAAGGTAGCGAATGCAATTGGAGGAGACAATAACCTGCAAATCACAATCAATACAAGAACATTGAGGTCGAACAATCCACCCTTTTAGAGTTGCATCACACCTGGGATTGGAGATCAAGCAATGTTGACTGGGTCCAATGTATCAATTCCAGGATTTATTGGAAATTCAAGCTTATGGAGTGGTATTGGAAGTATTTTCAAGCTTTGCATGCACAGAAGCGAATGCTCTTGAGATATTTCATGCCAAAACTTTGTAATTTTGAGTAAATTCACTCAAATATCCTTGTAGATCACGTGTAGAAAAGAAATCTTGTCCCTACAATGGCTCTGATACCATGTAAAATTAGTCACAGCAGATCTAATGAACAAGTAAATCAATCACAACAGATGAACATAGAAAATATGGTGTAAAACTATGTAAAACATGCATCAGTGCTCAATATCCCAATAAGGGTGAATAATTACAATACAATCATCTCACAATGACTGAGCAATTTGAATTGACAAAGGAGGTCATTTGAATTACTGAATGGTGTAGCTTGGCTCCAACTAGGAGTCCTCATCATCAATCAGTGGTGGTCATCAATGCAGAAGAACCAGTCATCCAGGTGTCAATCTGAGTCTAACTGAGTGTAACTAGTGTAACTGAAGTGTGTAGCACTGATATAGGGAAGGAGACTCAATGGAGGGCACATGGGAGGCTTAACTGAAGTCAGAACAAGTCATCTAGTCAATTTGGAGGTCCAACGGAGTGAAACAGTCAATCGGGAGTGAAACTAGCCTCAAATCAGGGAGAATCAGAGCTAACTGAGTGTAAACTGAAGTGGTGGGTGAAGAAGTGCGCCCTTATTTGGCAGTAGGTGAGAAGTGGGTGCCTTCCTGACTAGGAGGGCTGAAAATCTAATGTAAGAAGCTCCCGAGTGCTAGAATGAAGTGGCTAAGGCACTAGAGGCATCAACCTGGTGACTGGGATGCATGCAAACCCTAATTGCATGTAAGGTCTTGAAAATGATGATGTGGATATCTAAACATAGATATCGAGATAAAGGAAAATTGGTTGTAGGTTACGGGGGGCAAATTATCCAAATCTATGTAGCGGAGTGGTGTGAAATTTACTTAGTTTTTTCATCTCGGTACAATGCTTATTCATTCCAAATTTCATGTGATTTGGATGAATGGTTTTTGAGATATGTCCACTTCACGTTTTTTACAAATGACTGCTTAAAAATTAGTCAATCTATTGTTCAAGGAACTATAAATTGTTTAATGTTCAATTGATCTTGTAGTCCACTAAGGTTCTATTTAATTTAAATAAGTTAGGTTTAGATTTAACATTGATGCATGAAACATTATGATCTTTATTTTATTGTGTATAAGGTCATTTTCAAACCATTGTTAATATCATCCTCCTCCAACTCAACCTAAGCATTGAAAACTCTACAAAGATCATCTTACAATTATTCTAGTCAATTGATATTATGTTAAATTGTGGTCAAGCAACATCTATGAAATGGGGTTAATTGTTATGTCAAAAGTAACTTTTTACAATGTATTATTTAATTTTGATATTGACTAGCAAAGCATTGGAATGCTCTTGACTTGGGTAATAATTTTCTGAAACTGATATTATGATGAAAGGTTGTTCAAATATATTTTACAAGCTTTAAATCATGTAGATGTTTCTCTTAAGTGATGAATCCTTTCTCATAGGATTGTACCTATGAAGTACACTTATGAAGAAACAACAATCAATTTGGCCTTGAGTTTATTCAAGTCAACAATGGCATAATTGAAAAAGGGTGATGCAATATTTACTTAACATCTGACAACAACACCCTAGAATTCAATTAGCAGGTTTATTGCAAGGAAGAGAGATGCACCTAGCATTATGGGATCCTATTCTTCATTTATTTGTGCATCACTATGTAGTTCAAATTCGTTAGTCGTATCATAAGGATGAGATACTTTAATCAATCATGTGGCATGAAACACTATATTCAATTCTACAATAGGGTGAAGATGCACTCTATTAGTTCCTCTTGTTGTGCTTCCCCGCCAAATTTAATTTTAATACTTTGGATTCTTGTGTGTGACCATTGGTGGGTTCTCCATCTCAACACTTGTCATAAATTTGTCTATTGGTTAAAGGTATAATTTCCCGATTGTGAAGGCACATCTCCCACACTGACATGAGAAGGCTCATCATTTATGTCTTGAAGGTATCCTCCTCCTAGTCCAATAACTTATTTTGACACAACTCTAGACTAGTTGCATACTAATGCATCCTTAACTAGTGCTTGGATGAGGCCATGGTGAGAGATAGAGCACTCAAACACCCACCTTGGACTCCTTGAGCCATATGTTGATTTAACCATGATGAAAAATAAGGAATCTTGGTTGGTTGATTATAATTATGATGATAAAAAATGAAAAAGTGATAAGAAATCACATTTGACAAATGACCTTCACAAGCAATGTACTTAATGATGGATCATATCATTGCAATAATTGAATACCATAAGTTACACCAAGATGAATCATATCAATAGAAATAAATGCAAGCTTTATATAAGTTAATATCTCATAAGGAACCCCAAAGTGAGATATGATATGTTGTATAATGAAGTTTATCCCTTTCTCTACTCAAACATTCCTAAGTGGATCAAATTCTTCCCATCTCATAAAGTATTTGTTAACAGTAAGGATAAAGGCACAATCATCACTTAAAGGTTGGAAAATTGGCCCAATAAATCCATGTCCCATCTTATGTATGGAAGTTCAACTTCAATAAGATTAAGAGGCAATGTTTTTTACTTTTATTTTTCCATGAAGCGTTGTATGTCTCACACTTTAGCACCAAGAAATGAGAATCCTAGCATAGTGTTTTGGGCTAGCTGAAAGACCCACCTCGCACCCCAAAATGACATTTTTCGAGGACGATTTGCGGTTGGTCCAAGGAAAGACACCAGGACAACACTCAAACTTCTTCTTGTACGACATATCATACTACTTGCAAGCAAAGGATTCAGTAAACCTTAGCATCCATGTCCAATGGACATAAACCATTGGTAAAAAATGGACGGTTGAGTATCCAACACACTTTCATTAGCCAATACTTTGAAACATATTAACTCCTATAAAAGGGGTGGTTATGTTACAACAAAAACATGTGATAGGTTAACAATATAGCCTACTCGATTCCATTCATTGTTTTCATAGGACTAATTTCAATGTCATGCTCTTGCATATGCAATGTTCACTTGGAGCATGTACTATAATTCAAATCTATTTGATTCAGTGTAGCAACTAAGGGGGACGTAGGTACAAAAACCTAATTGTTTTGACCTTAGATATAATGTCGGAATAGTTCCAAATATTAAAAGAGAAGCCATGTTTTTATACTTCATAATGGTTCAACTAGTGTGTTTTACATTCTTTCCCACGAAAGCAATCAATTTCAAGTTTCCTTCATCATCTTTCTGCAATAAAAATGCAAAAATGATGTCCTCTTAAATGTTTGTGTATATAAACGAAAGTACCTTGAATAATTCAAAATAATAGAGAAAGTTGCAAAGGTGATAGAAAGTTTAGTAGAAAAGAATGCTTCAAATATTGGTATGTCCCATTAGTTGATTTAGGGTTTATGTCAAACAGAAGGAACTTATGGTTAGGGTGTAATACTTCCAGTTAAGGTAATATTATGCATGTGTCTAGATTCTTTGTACCATCTAGTCTATAAAGGAGAAGGCGGAGGTGTAGGTTTTATTCATTCAGTTTTTTAGAGTAGGAAGCCGTGGGTAAAGGATACAGTTTTGAAACTTTCAATGAAAATCCTATCTTGTTTTCAATAGTAATAAACAATAATTTGATTTAAGTTTCATATATGTGTACTTTCTACTACTTTCTTCCTCTTGATGTGTTTCTGATCCTAGTAAAAATAAGATCGCAGTTTTGATAGAGAGTTCAGTTTTTCTATTTTCCTAAGTAGGTAGTTTAGAAATTCCAATGAACTGGCCTCTCCTGTGGGGTCCTTTTGTGCTTCCATTTTGATCAATATTTTGTTTATTACCTTAATTCCTTTTTCAATTTTTGACATGGAAGGAGTTAGATCTTCAACAATGCAGGCTTATTGGTCAATCTTCCCACCCATAATAGCAATATCAATTGCTCTAATACTAATGCAATGAACCTAGATCCCTTGAAATAATATATGTTCACTTTCAACCAATAAGACCATGATTCCAACAATAATGAGCAGCAAAAATAAAACCTTGAATTGTTAAATGAGAATAATATAAGAGTGCAATCAACTTCAAGGTCAACAATGATGGCAATCTATTGATTGAAGATGAGGATTATGTTAGGATATTCCTATACTCCATCCTAGTCCCACCAGTATTTTGATCATTTACATTTTCATTCATGCATGCACCTTTAGGGTTTGCATGCATTTTGCATGCATCCTAGTCATCAGTCCAACACCTAGCCCTCAGTTAGCCAGCCCCCAGGAGCTTCTCACTATTCAGTTTTAGCCCTCTAGTTGCTTAATGCGCCCTTCTTCCTTGATTTTAGGGATCAACTCGCCCTTCTTCACCTACCAGTCTAGTTGTCTTCAGCTTACACTCAGTTACACCTGCCAAAGTTAGTTTGACTGATGGTTGACAGTTACTTGAGCATTGATGACTCCACTGATGATGATGAAGACTTCCAGTTGTGCTCCAATGATCATGAGGACACCTAGTTGTGCTCCAATGACACTCTATTGATCTTATGATCACTCTGAGAGGCTAATTCAAATTTCCACCTTGGGCATTCGAATCCTCTCTACCATTGTACTATTTATTTGTCCATATTGTGATTAATTAACAAGTGTGTGTGAAGTATTATTGCTTCTATCTGAGTTCTACTGTACCATATTATTCTGTTGCTCATTATATTGTATTGTTCACTCTTCTTCTATTTTCCTGCTTAATCATAATTACTCTTGTGAGGTACACATCATCTCTTAGATCTGTTGTGAGGATTTTCACAGATTACACATCAAGACTTGGCTAACTATCTTCATTCAAAGCTAAATAGAAACCTTGAATGGACACTAAGAAATCCAACCTTCAGTTTTCTTACTGACATATTAGCCATTGTACTCTTTGAAGAAGCACCACAAAATTCACATTCGGAAAAGCTCCCTTCATAATGTTCAAGCACATTTATATAGGTTGGAAAATGAGTCGAATTAGTTGTTAAGAAACAATACTTTAACAACATTATCCTTAATAACAAGTAACAACATGACTTTTGTCTAATGCTTAATAAAGCTTATCCCAACTAAAATTATTGGTCTCGTAGTTCTCAAACATTTGTAGTTATATAGTTTTTAATTCTGATTAGGTGGGGAAACTACATCCATCTTTTTTATGTCACTGTTCTCATTTAAAGCTTCATAACTTGACAATGTTTTTCTAACTAAGAGAATTGTTTTCATTTAGAGATTTAACTGACTAATTACTTCACTTTCTCATCCAACACTTCATATCCTTGATAGTACTAACATACATTCCCCCATCTTGCTCATAATTGGGACATTGACCACCTCTGGAGCTCATCTTCCATGGTTCCATCAATTTCAACTGTCTTTGTAAAAACTAAAAAATTATTTCAGTTGAATCCCAATTATGGACAAGTGGCATCATAAAACCAATATTTATTATCCATTATAATCTTTAAATACTTTCCACGGACTGCATAAAACAAGGTCAATTGCACAAGTAAATATAAATATTCATATCTTTTTAAGATTCATGCCAACCTCCCCTTATTGTTTGTAGGTACTTTCCACAGACTGCATAAAGCATGGCCAGTTGCACAAGTAAAGAAAAATCTGCAAATTTTCCTTAGATTCAAGCCAAACTCCCCTCAAAAGCAGGGCCTATCATCTATGTAGGAGCATGAATTCTTCTAGTTGCTTAGGGGTCCCAACAAAAACATAAGGAGGTGAACTTGTTGGTTACAAAAATCATATGATAATTCCAGCTATCTAAATTGTGTCCAAATTCTTCAAGCATCAACATGTGTTCACCATAAACTTTGAAAGACCACAACGAGGTACTGAGCTCTACAAACTTCTCAACAGAATAACTATTCAGAAATCTAGTTGGATTCGATGTTATTCATAAATTGTGAATCAAGATATACAAAAAGGCATTACTGTTCAATACAAAACATATAGCACCACATGTCACTACCTAAGAGTCCAATAATACCATTGCATTGCAATAATACCATGAAACATTGTCATAAGCACATTGTTGCTACACTTCAATCTTGGAATAATCATAATCACATGAAATATTTTTTAGTTTTCCATATGGCATTTACAGTTCTTTTGATGTTTTTTTTTAAGTTCACATTTTATTACATGTCAAATAGTCAACTTTGGCATGTTTATAAGGATTTAACATCATGCATGTAATGTGATATCATCAATACAACACATATCCTCAGCTCAGTAATGAGCATGGCCATAAAGCCTGCAACGTGTTTCCAAACAGAAACCATAAAAATCATAAATTTGTCATTTTATTTGAGCATCCCTGCATGGATATCATCGAACAAAAACCATATTCACAACGATAGGTGTCATGAGAGAACGAATGCCATCAGAGAAGCTTAAGATTCCAAACACATAGTTCTTCATAGAGGATGCACTGGGAGTAGACGTGACCTTCAAGTCCACTCTGATGCCAATACTTATTTCAAATGATAATAACACAAATTGTTATGGAGACACTTTCACATCCACCCCTAGGGGGGAATCACAATGGTTGTGTACATTGAATCAATGGGACTGACATTTGTTAATGTTCGGACTACATACCTCGAGCCATTCAATTTGGATATTGCAATGGATGGATAGTTGAGGTTGATAATGAGTTCCAATTTCAAATCCGAGGGACAGACAAAGGATTTGTTCCTAGATATGTTATTGATCTGAGTTTTCTTGTAGACAAAATAGCAAAGGAATAGAAAATGGTCCTTTGGATCTCTCTTATAGACCAGACTAGCGTTCATCGCCTTCCCAATATTTATCTCCCTAGTTCCCAAGACAAATGTTGTCATGTAGAGGAGCCCGTGTCATTTGTCATTTGTGCATTTGCATTATTCATTGTGGTTGCTGCAGAAATGGAAAAAAATGAATAAAAAATAGGGCATCTGGAATTTGGCTTTGAGGCTTTTAAAATTGCTAATAATTTGAGCTTCCTAGAATCATACCTATAGTCATGAGAATAGATTTGATTTTCGAGATGCTCCATTTAGGGTTGACAAATTCCAAGAATGCAACAGTTCCGCTTACATGTGGACAGGCCATGGATGTTCCTGAGATTATAGCATAGGGACTGGGCTTTTCATCTAAAGGGGGATCGCTATATGGAGTCTCCTGAGTCCACCCGAACAATATCACTACAACAAATCCTAGAATTGGCATCCCATTTAGCATCCCTTTTTAATGTATTTTATTTTTCATTGAGTAGTCGAAGTAAATGCTAAATGGGATGCATCATGTACAAAACATAAAGAGTCTAAAATATCGTCCTTTTTTTATTCCTAGATAAAATCCTTTCTGATGTCTAAAATAGCGCCCATTTTTTTGCTTCCAGAATAGTGTCCAATTTTTCTTCCTAAACAAAGTCGAGGTTTGCTTCCTAAATAACATCCTATTTTGCTTCCTAGAGATCGTCCTCTTTTGCTTCCTAAATGACGTCCCCATTAGCACCCTACTTGCATCCTTAAAATCGCCATGTTATCATTTATGTTTGCATCCACATTCGCGCCATATTTGCATCCAAATTAGCATCCATATGTGCTACCACTTTAGCATCCCATTTTGCACCACGTTTTACTTCCAATAAGCACCAATTTGTGCTTCTAATTTTGTACCAATTTTTGCTTCCTTTTTTGCATCGTGTTTTTCTACCAAAATGGTGCCAAATTTTTCTTCTATTTTTGCACCATATTTTGCTTCCTATGTAGCGCCATGTTTTGCATCCAAAGTAACATCTTATTTTTCTACCATATCAACGCCATGTTTGGCTTCCTCATTAGCATTAAGTGTTGCATCCTTTTTAACGCCTACTTTTGCATCTCTATTGATGTCAACATTAGCACCATGTTTTTCTACCACTTTAGCGCCCAATTTAGCGTCCATTTTTACTCCCACACTATCGCCACATTTTGCTTCCCATTTATCTCCTTGAATTTCTTCTTATTTTGCTTCCTCATGAACACCGCATTTAGCTTCCCATTAAGTATTTAATTTTTCTTCTTTGTTGGCCACTAGTTTAGCTTCTGGTTTGGCTTCTACTTTGACGTCCAAAATAGCATCAAAATTGACTTCCAACTTAGCGCTAGGTATTGCATCCAATGTTGCTTCTATATCTATGACATAGCGGGATTTCATTAGCTCATAGTTTTGCTTCCTGTTTTTCTTCCTTATTAGCACCAAATTAGGCTTGCTATTTAACACCTACAACTATATCCAATTGTGTGCTAATATATTTATTATATCAAATTATTATAATTATTTCATTAATTTCAATAGTTCTCATATATCATTTACTTCATAGTTCTGAAATAACATAATGAAAAAATCAAATTAATTGTAGATACCATTATTGAAAATAATTGCATAGCATTTATGAACAAATTTAGCACAAACAGACAACATTTATCCAAAGTAGTAACATCATCATATATATTAATTTTCCATGAAAAGATCATCGACAACTTCCAATATAGATAAATTTACAATAAAATAACGATAACATCACAATTATCTTTCATCAAAAGAAGTGAAATTATAAAACATCATCACATCAATAACCTATCATACATATCATCATATTAAGGTTAAAAGAATAAGTGAACGATATATATAGTGAAAATACAAATATCACAAGAAATATCTTTTTTAATATCCATATATAGAAATGTCAAAATGATCAAGGGTAATCAAATTTTATATGTCAACATAAATCCACCATACAAATCAAAATGACCCATAATTTAATATGAACTTGGATCGTCACAAAATAACAATACGTGTCTAGTAGCATCAAGAAAGCAATAAATATCCACAATCTCAATAGTACCATCAATGGATACCATCATCATCATCATCACCACCACCATTATCATCATCATCATCATCACCACCACCACCACCATTATCATCATCATCATCATCCTCATCCTCATCTATCCCAACATCATTTTCATCTAATCCATTTGCATCATTATCAGCAATATCTTTCTCTAGTACATTGGTGACAATATAATCTAGATCATCTAAGGAGTCATCTTCACCATTTTTCTGCAAACAACAAGAAATAATCAATTTAAAACATTAGTATTAATTTCAATACATAATGCATATTTTGTGTTATATTGCAAATATTAGTGTGATAATTTATGCATTCTCACGAGTTTTCCAACCATGAATATAAACATCATCTCTTCAACAGATAGTAACCACAAATATAAAGTGTATCCACAACCATGCACACACTCACACATAGACACATATGTACACCATAAATTTTCATATCACAACAGAACAAGACATAGAGGCAATGAAAAATAGACATCCCAGTTATTATATATAAAGTGAAGAAAAATATGATATCACATATACTATTCGCTTCGAACCATTTATTTTCCTATAGTTGTTATATAATTAAATCTCTATATATAACATGTTATTCAATCTATATCTTTAAGAGCATATTAACCATGGTTTTCATCTCTCAATCAAGTTCATGAACTGTTTACATTTTTAATCTAAAAGTAAATTTAATATAACATGCTTGATAATATCCCCTCGTAAACATGGCTAAAAGAATATTATCATAAATATATATTTTTAACATCTTAATCATATCATTGGTATAATAATCACAAAGCTTTCAAATATTCATTGGATTCATGTTATCCAGGTACCTGCAAGAGGCAACGAAACTCAATTTTGTTACTTGGAATGGTTTTTATGCCCCTCGTTGAATTTTCGCCTGGTATCCCTGAATGGCCTTGGGAAGAGAGTTGAAATTTGCAATAAACCAAAAAATGAGGCTTAGATGGTAAAATCTTCAGTTTCAATGGATTCTTGATATCTTAACACCTCTAGGGACACCCCTGTCCAGTGACTTCATGGACCAAACGGTATTTATTTTGATGGTTTTCTACACTAGGTTTTTTATCAAAGACGTGCAGTGCAACTTTTGCACGATGGGATAAGATGTTCTAAATGTGCCAAGTGAGTGCATGGGAATCGTGGTCCTCTCTCCATTTCCCAAATACACCTGCAAGATGTAACATAACTCAATTCCATTGCTCGGTTTGTTTTTTATGCTACCAGTTGAAATTTGTCCTGTTTCCCTGAATGGCCATGGGAAGCAAGATGAAACTCGCAATAACTCAAAAAACATGGATTCGATGGACAAACCATCGATTTCCTTGGATTCATGACATCTGGGTATCACTAGGGACACCCTTGTCATGTGGCTTCATGGACCAAAAGTTGTCTATTTTGATGGTTTTCTAAACTAGGGTTTTTCTAAGTGACGTGCAATGCAATTTTTGCATGATATTCTAAGATTTTGAAAAATGTGTTGAGTGTGTGGGAATCGTAGTCATCTCGTCCTTTCCCAAACACACTTGTAGGAGGCAACGAAACTTAATTTTTTTGCTCGGTTTGGTTTTTATGCCCTTGGTTGAAATTTGTTTGGTGTCCCTAAATGGCCTTGGGAAGCGAGACAAAACTCACAATAACTCGAAAAATGTGGCTACGATGGAAAAAAAGCCAATTCCGTTGGATTTGTGACATCCGAGTACCACTAGGTACACCCCTTCCTGATGGCTTAGTGGACCGAAAGTTGTATATTTTTATGGTTTTCTAAACTAGGGTTTTGTTAAGTGACGCGCAATGCAATTTCTGCACGATAGGCTAATATTTTGAAAAATGTGCCAAGTGAGTGTGTGGGCATCGCAGTCATCTCATCCTTTCCCAAACACACTTATAGGAGGCAATGCAACTCAATTTCGTTTCTCGGTTTGGTTTTTATACCCCCGGTCGCAATTTTCCTGGTGTCCCCGAATGGCCTTGGGAAGCGAGATGAAACTCATAATAATTCGAAAATCGTGGATCTGATGGAAAAAATGACAGTTCCATTGGATTCTTGACATCTAAATACCACCAAGGACACCCATGTCTAGAGGCTTCATGAACCAAAAGTTGTCTATTTTGACGGTTTTCTAAAATAGTGTTTTGCTTAGTGACATCCAGTGCAATATTTGCACCATAGGCTAAAATTTTGAAAAATGTACCGAGTGAGTGTGTGGGCATCGCGGTCATCTCGTCCTTTCCAAAACACACCTGGAGGAGGCAACGAAACTAAATTTCGTTGCTCAATTTAGTTTTTATGCCCTTGGTTGAAATCTGTCTAGTGTCCCTGAATGGCCTTGGGAAGTGAGATGAAACTCGCAATAACTCAAAAATTGTGGCTCTGATGGAGAACCGTCAATTCTGTTGGATTCGTGACATCTGAGTACCACTAGGGCCACCCCTTCCTGGTGGCTTCGTGGACCGAAATTTGTATATTGTGATGGTTTTCTAATCTAGGGTTTTGCTAAGTGACGTGCAATGCAATTTCTCCACGATAGGCTAAGATTTTGAAAAATGTACCGAGTGAGTGTGTGGCCATCGCATTCATCTCGTCCTTGACCAAACACACTTGTAGGAGGCAATGCAACTCAATTTCGTTGCTCGTTTTGGTTTTTATAACCCCGATTGCAATTTTCCTAGTGTCCTTGAATGGCCTTGGGAAGCGAGATGAAACTCACAATACGTAAAAAATTGTGGCTTCGATGGACAAACCATCAATTCCATTGGATTCATGACATCTTAGTACCACTAGGGACACCCCTTCCCGGTGGTTTCATGGACCGAAAGTTGTATATTTTGATGGTTTTCTAAACCAGGTTTTTTCTAAGTGACATACAATGCAATTTCTACACGATAGGCTAAGATTTTGAGCAAGGGCACACCAGGGATTTTTTTCAAGGCCCATGTTATTATATATGGTTAAATAAGGGTCTTAGGTCATAAATTTTTTCTCTAATCCCATGGTCCATGTGCAAGGCCTCAAACCACCACACATACCCTCCATGAGGAATCATTAACCTACAAGTGGGATATGATAGAAATTTCCCGCTTTCTAACACTTGAAATGGTTCTCAACGCCTATGTCATGGTTTGATGCTAAAATACCTGGCCATACACTATAACATTCATATATAGGGATTATGATCTATTTGTGGATTCATAAACCACCATACATACCTTATAAATGGAATCTTCATCATGTTAATGCGATATGATCCTACAATGGGGATGCTTCTTGGTGTCCAAGCCAGGGTTGATAAAAAAATACAATTTATCAGCCCATAACATTTTTCTTTGGATCTCATGGTCCATACATGGGAACTTGGACCACCACACAAGTCCTACAAAGGAAATATTTGGCATATGAGTGAGATGTGGTGTTTATTTCAAAGTTTGTCACACCATGGATGGTCTTCAAGGATCATAAAAAAATTTAGGGTTGAAAATCAAGGTCTTGAGCCATAACATTTTTTTGTAGATATCATGGGCCATGCATGAGGACACAAAAACCACATAGGAAATGAGTAGGAAATATAAGTTGGTTGTGGAGCCTGATCTTCTAGTCTCATAAATGATGATTCAGCTGTGTTTGAACCCTAGGTTTGGTTATGATCCCGACACGATCCCTAGGGGGTCCAGGGGAGTGTTGACACTCCCTTGGCTGGGGGGGGTGGGGGCTAGTAGGCCCCCGTCGGGGGTTCAGGGGAAGCGCCCCCGAGAAAATTTTTTGGGGCTATTTTCGCCAACAGTTTACGGGCCCATGGTTTTGGGTAACCCGTCGTATTTTCCCATTGTATTTCCCTTATAAAAGAAAGACATTGTAATATGGCTAGGGTTGATGTATTAGGTATTATGCATTGTAAATATCTCTGATATCATGAAGAGAGACTGTGAGAGAGTGTGAAGAGGAAGTGCAGCGGTTGTGTTGCAGGTTGTATCCCTTCACTTTGTTGGACGGTATAATAATAAGGACTGGAAATTTCAGCGTGGATGTAGCTCATCTTGGGTGAACCACGATATATTGGTGTCTCTCTTGTAATGTGTTTGTGTGATTATATTTGCATTTATGTTTATTTTTATTGCTATGCAATCCTATTTTTCTAACAATATCATCCCACGAGTGCATTATGGTGGTGATTTTGAGGTTCTCCTCATTATGAGGATGGTACCTAGGGTAAACTAGATTCCACAACAACTCAAGGATTTTTCAACATTCTCATTAAGGGATCAACATGTCACTTACAATAATTGAACTTGCATGGGAAGAATAACACTCCTCACAATTGCATGGACCATACCCAAATGACAACTCACATATTTCCTATTACAATAATAAATCGTAAATTTTGTGGCTCTTTCAATGACAAGGTCACTTTTAGGGTTGGTTTGGTCAAGGATGCCCACATGACCATTCAAAACTACTTCACTTAATTGAGGGGTACATGGATAACCCCTTCGCTCTTTCTTTCTCCCTACATGCTTTATGCACTTTTTCTAGATCCTTAGAGAAGAATTTAAACTCCACTCTTTGGAATATAGGAAATGGGCTCTAAACTTTCTATTTATGCCTTTATAATATGAAGGGAAAAGCATGGAGTGGTTTTTGTTGTACCCTTTGCATCTTGGGTCCCTTTATCCTCTTTCCATGTGAGTTTTGACAAAATTTGGTGTATAACAACATTATCACTTCTATTGCTCATGAAGAAAATAGTGTTTGTGTAACATAGGCTCAATTTATTTGTTATTTTATTCCTTAATAAGACTACACACTACATAAATTTCTCAATATCATTGCATGAATCATGTTAGACTCAAGTGGTCGTTCGTTTTTACTTTTTAGTAGGATCTTAAATGGTTCTCATAAATTTGAACCCGTATTGACTCTGGTTTTCTATTTTTAGATTCATTCTACATCTACAATATATAGACATGAAGTGTTATAGACTACACTCTTTCTTTCATGAGTGAAACCTTGGACATGGTTCATGATAAATGTGATCCATGTTGGAATATTCTCACCATCATTTTTTATATTTGCATGCATGCATGCATCCAATCATCATGCATGCATCCATTCATCAGTATGGTAGTCTCCCCGGCACCTGGAGCCTATGTTCAACCCCCTAGAACCTGTTTTTATCCCTCGGGAGCCCTCCTACCTACCTAGTGCACTTTTTTTCCTCACCTGGATGACATATGCACCCTACTACACTACTTGGATCACTAACAGTCAATTGCAACATTTATTAACTAGTTTATTCATTTATTGCTCAATTTAACTTCCTGTAGATTCCTGTTGTCTCTATCGGAGTGCCACTTGACCTACTGACAGCCTCATCAGCCTCATGCACCCTCCTTGGAGTCTCCATCCCTTGATTTGTGCTCACATAGCTCAGTTAGACTCAATTAGACTCATTTTGACTCACTTTTGACTATTTGTGACTATTACCACTGATTGGATGATGTCTCCAATGCTATCCAAGCCACACATTGAGGAGAATTCGAATCACCTTTGGTTAATTCGAATTCACTTGACAGTATTGTATTGTATTTAGTTTTTCACAGTGTCAGCTTACAGGTGATGTATGATTACATTGCAGATCTTTCCATTTATGTGTTCATGAGTGATAATTGATTCATTTCTTCTTCTTTCTTCTCTACAATTCTAAGTGAGGCTTGTGATATTTTCTCTAGCTGTGTGATCTTTCATGTAGATTTACACATGGTATCAGAGCTAGATTCGGCTATTCGAATTGCAGCAGCAACAGTTGCAGCAATTATTTGAGCATTTGTCTTTCATTGAGCACCAAAAGCCTCTGGATTTTCACAACAATTCCTGGTGCAAATGTCTTGAAATCACTGGAGAAATCCAGTGAGTTCTAGCCAGGTGTGAAGGATCCAGTCACATGTGCTCGTTTTCCTCAGGCAGTGTTCAATTCGAATTGCAGCATATCTCCATCAACAATTTCTATGTTTTGCAGGTTATCTCCATCAGTCGAATTCATCTTCAATTTGACTTCAACAACTACCAATGGATCTAAAACTGAATTCATTCAATTATGTCGAATGGAAGGCCAAGATGGAAATCTTCATGAATTTCAAGAGCCTCTCTAGAGTATTGAATGGGACTGCAGTCAAACCCACTGGTGCAGTAGAGAAATCCAAGTACTTGGATAAAATTGATGAAGCAGTAGGATTGTTGCTCCTCAACATTTGCGAAGACCTCCATTTTCATTGCAAAGATCTAGCAACTCCAAAAGAGGTTTGGGGAAAGCTCGAATCTCTTCTTGGACAGAAAGATGACTTGAAAGGTCACAAATTGGAAAATGAGCTCATCTCCTTAAGCCCTTGCAGTTTCAACTCCATCAATGAGTTTCTTACCAAGTTTAAAAATCAGATTTCACAATTGAAGAGATATGGAATAAAGAAGGAAGAGAAGCAGCTCATCCTTGCCATACTATCAAATTTGAGCCCTAACTACTCAGTATTTGTCTCCACCTTTCAAACAACGAAGCTATCCATCCCAAAATGGAAGTTTCCAAGCCTTGATGACTTCATCCAATCTCTCACACAAGAGGAGGAGAAGTTAATTCAAATGGGAATGATAAAACCCAATATGGATTCAGCACTTGCAGCTGCTGAGGTGAAGAGAGTGAATGGCAAGGGCAAGAAAAAAAAATTTGACAGAAAGTCGAATGATCAGAAGCAAAATGAGGCTCCCTATCAGTCAGAAGGGGCTTCGAATTCCAAGAAGACCATGCATTCTCAAAAGGAGAAATACAAATGTACCTATTTCAATAGAGGATTCCATACTGAGAATTCTTGTATGAAGAAGACTATAGACTTGATGGCTCAGTTACTTGCAAAGAATAACCTTCCAGTACCTGCATGTGCCAGGAAGAAGGAAGCTGGACCATCTAGATATGAGGACAAGGAGAGATGCCATGCTCTCATGGCAGGTGCATCAAGATATTCCTCCTTAATCACAAATTCAGGAGCATCAATACACATGTCTTCCTCCAAATATCTCTTCACTGGTTTCGAATGCATTGTTGGCCCTTCCATCACGTTGGGGAATGATTCCGAGGTCTCCTCTGAGGGGATTGGAAGGATCAAACTTGATCATGGATACTTCTCAGATGTACTTTATGTTCCTACACTTAGTACCAATCTACTTTTGTTCTACCGAATGACCCATACTGGAGAGCCCAAGAGGGTGATATTCTCTCCAAATGAGGTTGAAATACAAGACATGGTTTCAGGAAATATCATTGCAAAAGGTGTTGCAATCCACAAATCGAAACTCTATGAGTTATCTCACTTTCTTCCTCTCTCCAAGCAGTCTTCTCTTCACATTCATGCAAATGAAGAGAATAGGATATGGCATGAAATATTTGGGCATCTAAACTACAAACACTTGCAATCCATGCAAACTCAAAAGGTGGTTGAAGGTCTACTCAATCTCAAGTTTTCCCAAGGCATCTGCAAAGGTTGCTTGAATGGAAAAGATCCATCAAAGAAGATTGAGAAAAATATGACTCATTGAGAAGTGCAAATGCTACATCCAGATCCACAAGAACCTGAAAATATAGAACCTAAAGATCCAAATCCCATTGCTAGATGGGCCGCCACCACTACTCTTGCTTCCACCATTGGTCTTGTTGGAGATAGATCTAATCACCAAGATACAAGAGTTGCATTCTCTCCCACAGATCCATTTCTAAATGAGAGATGATTTCTTATGATTGGATCTGATCCAAAAACATTCTTTGAGGCCTCCCAAGATCCAATATGGGTAGTTTTTATGGAATAAGAGTATCAATCTCTTCAAAGAAATGAGACTTGGGAGCTTATCTCTCTCCCTCCTGGGAGGAATCTTGTTCAATGCAAGAGGATATACAGAACAAAGATGGACTCAGATGGAGTCACAAGCAAGTATAAGGCTCGATTGGTTGTAAGGGTTTTCTCCCAAGTTCATGGGATTGACTATTCTGAGATATTCACACTTGTTGCTAAGATGGATTCCATCCGTCTTCTTCTTGCTCTTGCTGCATCCAAGCACTGGTGAGTTCATCACATGAATGTAAAGAGTGATTTCCTTCATGGAGATCTACAAGAGGAGATCTACATGAAGCAACCAGAGGGGTATATTGATGATCCTTCACTTGTGTGCAGATTGAGGAAGTCCTTGTATGGGCTTAAGCAAGCTCCCCGAGTTTGGTATGCCAAGATGGAATCCTTCTTACTTTCACAATATTTTTAGAGATGCAAATCAAATTTGAAGGTCTACATGAGACGTGATGGTAACTCCCTAATCCTTATTGTTCTTTATGTTGATTATTTGTTGATTACTGGGAGCAATTCTTCATGCATTAGATCTATCAAAACTGCTTTGCACAACTCCTTCTCTATGTCATATTTGGGACTACCAAAACAGTTTCTTGGTCTTGAAGTCACTCAGAGTGATTCAGGAATCGGAGTTGCACAGTCCAAATATGCTTCAGATCTAGCACCTGACAATGAAGATGAGCGAATGGAAGATCCAGATCCACAAGAACCTGATGACCTTGCACCTGATGATCCTCCTCTTCCGAGATGGGAATCAATTACTCTTAGATCTGCTAGAGATCTTGTTGGTGATCCACTTGATCAAAGGAGAACCAGATCTGATTTTTAGAATGGAAGGTTTCATCCTTCTCACATTACTGATCCATTTCTTGTCGATCGAACCTTCTTCGATAAAGAAGGTCACTTGCCTCCTTCTGGGGTGAGTGATGCCATGCTACATTAGCATCCTTCAGAATATTTTGAGGGAGGGATTTCTTCCCACTGGGTTTTCCCTCTTTCCTCACTTTATTTATTTAGATTGTTGTATGCGGTGACCTTTGGTATTAGTCACTAGGACCCTACCATTAGTTCTCTCAATTGTTTCCTCGTAGTTTGGCTTGCGGAGGGGTGTTGGAATATTCTCACCATAATTTTTTATATTTTCATGCATGCATGCATCCAGTCATCATGCATGCATCTACATGCATCCATTCATTAGTATGGTAGTCTCCCCGGCACCTAGAGCCTATGTTCATCCCCCTAGAGCCTGTTTTTAGCCCTCAGGGGCCCTCCTACCTACCTAGTGCACCTTTTTTTTCTCACCTAGATGACATACGCACCCTACTACACTACTTGCATCACTAACAGTCAATTGCAGCATTTATTGACCATTTTATTCATTTATTGCTCAGTTTAACTTCCTGTAGCTTCCAATTGTCTATATCGGAGTGCCACTTGACCTGCTAATAGCCTCATCATCCTCATGCGCCCTCCTTAGAGTCTCCATCCCTTGATTTGTGCTCACATAGCTCAATTAGACTCAGTTAAACTCATTTTGATTGACTTTTGACTATTTGTGACTACTACCACTGATTGGATGATGTCTCCAATGCTATCCAAGCCACACATTGAGGAGAATTCGAATCACCTTTGGTTAATTTGAATTCACTTGACAGTATTGTATTGTATTGTATTCATTTTTTCATAGTGCCAGCTTATAGCTGATGTATGATTATACTACAGATTTCTCCATTTTTGTGTTCATGAGTGATAATTGATTCATTTCTTCTTCTTTGTTCTCTGCAATTCTAAGTGAGGTTTGTGACATTTTCTCTAGTTGTGTGATCTTTCCTATAGATTTACACAATCCAACTCTAAATACTGGATTCATTGATATTATTGCCTCAAGAGAGCTCCATTGGATTTACAGTGGCCTTGAATATGTAAGTTAGCATCATTTTCCTATAATACTTCTGATATGTTTCTCTATTATGAATCCTACAAGTCCTACAAAGGGAATATTTGGAATATGAGTGATATGTGGTGTTTATTTCAAGGTTTATCACACCATGGATGGTTTGTAGGGTTTATAAGATTTTTTAGGGTTCAAATTCAAGGTCTTGAGCCATAACATTTTTTTGTAGATCTCACGGGCCATGCGCGGGGCCACAACAACCACATAGGAAATTAGTAGGAAATCTCATCCCATGAGTGAAAAATGGTGGTGATTTTGAGGTTTTCCACATTAGAGGTTAGTTTTAGTGCTTAAGACATGGTTTGGTGCCAAGATATAGGTTGTTTGGACATAAAATTTTTCCTTGAGTCTCATGGGCCATGTGTGGGGCCTCAAGCCACCATACTTTGGCATGTGAGAGGAATATGGTGCTCATTTAAAGCTTTGGGATGCTAAATGTGGTTCTCATTTCCCAGGTCCAATGCCAAAAGACAAAGTCTTACACCAATATTTTCCTCTATGGCTCATAGACAATGTGTAGGGCCTTAGTTATCACATAATCCCTACATAGGAAATTTTTAACCTGCAAGAGGAATACGATGGCCATATCATGATTTGTAACACTAAGAATGGTTGTTATGAACAAAGACTTAAATTGAGGCGCTAAGTTGTTACCAATTCCATATAGGGATCATGGTCCATGCAAGGTCTTCTAGGCCACCATATAGAGCTTCTGTAAGGAATATTTAACATGCTTGGGTTGTATCCACCCGCTTTATTAAAGGATCATGCTTTAGAACCAAGTATGTCAATTTTTGTAACATTTCAGGAGGTGTTATTTGTCCAACCATGGATGCTGCAAACAAAAATAGCACACTGACTTTATGAAGTTACACTTTATCTTCATTATATTATCTCACAAAATAAATACCATGTTAACATTATAGGAATAGATGAATTTAGCACATAACTATGCTTCGGGCTAGTGTCACCAAAGGTGCATAATTGTACAATTATGACTGGAAGATATCAAGGTTCTAGGTGGATGCATTTCAGTCTGTTGACCACTAGTGATAAATGACACAGTGTACCTATGGGCATCAAATATGGCTACAGCCTCATGGGGAGTATCCTGCAACATATGCCTCAGCCTAATAATTCCATTTTAGTACCTTGAATAAATAGACTTTTGACACAATGAAGAAAAACACAGTTTTAACTTTTTAATTGAGAGTTGATACATTTCTCATAGAAGTTGTGACTTGCTCTTTCAATTACCCTCCAAATAGTGCTCGCCAATTATCACTCCACCCAAAGAGACTCCTCCATTCGTTGTATAAGCACTAAAAAATAAATGGGAAACATTTCAGTAATTTTCCATGTTCAGCTCTAATGAAAAGGTCATTCAATCAAGTTTTTGCAACTTACATGTAATGTCAAAAAGCTCATTTTAAAGTCAAATTTTAAACTCGATATTTCTTGATAATTTGATAAAAGGAAAAAAATCACAAGGCCTTGTTTTCTAGTGACAAATTGAGCTTAGTATTAAGAGTCTGAAAACAATTTTGTTTCATGCGATGCTATGGTAAATACTATGCTATTTTAATTATGTTTTCCAGCAGCTCTGCAAGCACGCCTACTATTTAACTTTGTGGTATCCTTATCCCTAACGAAGAGTGTAGGCTCATCAAAGCATAGTTAGTAAGGCATCATAAAATTATAAATTCTACAACGAAGGATGACAAGTATGATCTTTACAAGATTATTTCGTTGTTGCACTTGGATGCAAATTAGTGGATTTATTGTCTCATTTCTTGCACAATTGCAATTCAAAGGAACATAAATCTCAATCTTGGTATGTGTTCCCTTTGGTAGGTACTAACCCATTTTGTCAAGATAAATGTGCATCGTTTACTTGCAGTGAAAACAAGCACAAGGAATGGCAAAAGGAATGTGGAATGGAAGGCCCAACTTTTCTAGGAGACAAAAACTGTTGGGGTGAAAATTATATGCCGATGTCAGTATGAAACATATATTGGTAACCACAAGGAAATGAATATACTAGTCAAGCACCCTTTCATCTAAAACCAGTAGATAAATCACATACATGATCAAATACTAACATTAAAGATTGAACATACAAGTAATACTAGATGACTACATATTAGGCTTTCAAAATGTGCCTAACATTATATTGTCAAGCTTACTTAATTGCATTTTACAATTAATTTTTATGAAGGACATTTTATGGGAATCACCAAATTTACTTCTTGGAATGGCTTAGAGTTGTATCAGTAGCTCTGGGTACAAACAGTAATCAATCAACGAGGGGAAACATACCCCGAATAAAGTTGTTCCTAAAATGGACCTTGGACTATGTAGAATGAATACGTTTTTTGCAAACCTCATAATTTTGTGAAGCATGGTGTCTTTTGGTATCAGAAACCGTCGCTATAAAGTCTAATGCAAAAGCCAGAAAATGAATACCACTAAGCTGTAAACAAGAATACAAATCCAATTTCGAAAAGAGCAATCAGTTGGCTGAGCATTAAATCGTATCATAGATATAAAAATCAAGAAAATTGGCTAAGCATTAATTGTTGTGTGTGAAGTTCTGTTCTAGAAAATTTGTGCACCATTTGAATAATCTCAACCATCGCAATAATCCCCTCGTCGACCAGGAACCCCGTCCATCCGATTGAAGTGCATGCCTCCGCTTATCAATTTCCAAGTCTATTAAGTGATCAAGATATGTCGGAGTTGACAAAGTTGATGCTAGATACTGTACGTGCCGCCCGACCACACCAATTAAAGAAGAAACCGAATGCCACGGTTGGCCACGTGAGCATGGCGTTGCATATCTTCAAATGTCCGACCAAGATCTTAGAATGCCGACTGCTGTCGATGTTTCCTTACCGTCGGAACCAAACACTACAAAACTGAGTATCAATCATATCTATCTACTTAATCTTTGCTCGACCACACCGACTAAACATCATTTGTCGGTAGTCAGGCATTTTAAATTTGGTTAATAAGTTTGGTCGACTAATGTATTTTTTTGGGTCGAAGTATGACTTGGTCGGTATCTCAATAGTTCATTGGTCGTCGTTGCAGAAGAGGATAGTCGACCACTGTTGTGAGAGGATGAGACTTCGATGGACTATTACCAGATTGAAGATGGAAGCAAAGCATAGGCCATTTTCAACACAATAAGGAGCAAAGCATAGGGATACTTGTAGTAGACTAGAAGGTCATTTCAAGAAGTAGGCCATTGTCCTGTAGTTGTATATTTTTTCAATCAAATTTCATCCCAATCACATCATGAACAACATGCATCATTCCATCCTTAAAGATGATATTTGGTTGCAGGTAGGACATTATTATCAAGGACAGTGATTCTAGGATATATGAAACTATTTGATTTGAAAGCTATATAATGACACCATCTTGAATTTGAAGAAAATGATTTGGCAAATGCTAACGAGCTACGACTTGAAAAAAACCAGAGACAAGCTTAGAAATTGTAAAAAAAAGGATGGCAGCCTCATTGGTTCGAAAGGGAGACCTACCAAAAAAATTATAAGTAAAGAAAATTCTTTTTGGGAAGATTTTATGGACATATTTGAACCAGGATCTTTATACCTATATGGTAAAGAAAGAAATATATCATTTGACAGATGAATTCTTAGCAGGATGACAAGTAGATCATAGCATAGAAAATTTTCAATGATCACTTGACAGCCAATAAAGGGAGTTTTGTGTAGGCCTTTACAATCCATTAGCCCAAGATCAACATGCATACTCAGACTCCAAGGCGTTGTCCTTTGTCTTTGGAATTGCAGGGATATGTTTACCTTTTGCACAAACCTAGAATAATGAATGAAATAGCCATATGTGAAAATATTTGAGGCTTTGTGTTAGCAAAAATTGTGGGCAGTGGTATTATAGGGCTATTCTAGGCATATTATCATTTTTTATTGATGTATGAAGGTAGAAACTGGGACAAAACATGCCTAGAGGTGTCCAACATTGCACATAATTGCTTCTCATTGCACATAATTAACCTTGATTGTTGTTTTACCACCAACCTACTCCTTTTCATGCATAGAACTCATGTATCAAGGATGTCTATTACTTATTTATGGCCGAGGCATGCCCAAAAATGTTCAGAACTATCTCAATTGCTTCTTTACCCATAGGCATGCCCATATTTGGCCATGATGACCTTCTACCACTGCCCTTCAGGCACATATTTTCCCGATACTTATTACAATGCTTCCCTTGTTTGGACATGATGTGCCTAATTGCTACTTGAAGGCTCAAATATGCCCATATCTGATGACAAGGGTTTCTTTACAGGGTTCCCTCTCCACAATACTACAATCTTTAACCTGATTCCCAAAATGCCATGAAGATAACACCTAGGTCAATTCCATCTTTCCATCACCCTGTCACCCTCATGGAAACATAAATGAAAACCCAAGCAAATAGGGGGGTTATCAGGGTGAACTATGCATGATTTCTTTTCTCTCTGAATTCATAAAAACAGTCAATAACATTTTAGGGCATCTCTAATTTGGGTTTTAGGAATATCATGGAGATAAAGTATGGTTTGATTACTTCACACCATTAAGCATCATAAGTAATTTGTCTAAGTATAAAGCTATAAAATAGAACCAATACAAGTAAGTGACATTGGATGTATTTATGGAAACCAACATTGGTAAAGTGCACAATTAAGCAATCTAAAGGTCTTGGTAACATGAGCATAAACCATGCAAACAACATACTTCAATAACATCCATCATACCATTTATCCTTTTTGCAACATCATTCTATGCAACCTTTATCAACATCCTATAGAAGGAACAGGTCAAAATAGTAGAATAGAAAATACCAATTGGATCTTTCTTGGGTCCTTCCTAGAATGGCATGTAGCTAAGCAATTAAAGTGTGAAACAATTTCACAAATGACAATAGGAATGGAAAATAGACGAAAAATCAATGTAACCACAAAGCATATACATCCAAATATGACAGTAATAGTCAACTTGATGATGTGGACTAGTGTTTCATCATTGTTCCACCTTTGCTAGGGTCATGGTAATTTTATACTTCCATTAGGTCACCAATACATTTCAGAAAGCGAGAGTTGAGAGGAATCTTTAGCTTAAGACTTTCCAATTCAATTTCTTAGGAGCCTTCGAATTTACAAAGGATCAATTCTGTTCATTCTACCCGCTATTTTCTCAGCTGCAAAAGAGTTCCTTGACATGCTAGTTGGATGATGATGAGGTATGGTGATTGATGAGATTAGATGGTATTGTTGGATGTGGAAAGGATTTAGGTGTTATGGGATAGTCCCAATGGAAGCTCTATGGTTTCTTTGTGATGATTTCATTGTTTTTATTCATTAATATACTTTACCTTACTATGATGGATTATTAGAATTATTTATGTAATTCTAATTCTTTTCTTTATGTCAAGCAACACATCAAAACTTATTCAATTGTGAAATAAATGTCATAAATTATCACCATGAATATAGATGCCATAATTGAATTTATTTATAATATTGGTTACATCAATTGGAATTTGCATATTTTTGGATACTAGGGTAAAGGACCTCAAGGAAATCATTTTCATAAATCAAAGGTAAGGTGTTATAATTGTAGCTATATTGGTCATTATGCAAAAGATTGTAAGAAACCTCCTAACAAGAAATGACATAGAGGAAAGTATCATGCTTCAGCTTCTACAGAAAAAGAAGAGCCACAACAAAAGAAAACTAAGGCTGAGACCAAAGAACGTGATCAAAGAGAATGCTACTTGGTTTCAGCACTCTCAGGTTCCATCTCCATCTCAGCGTATTCTTGGTGGATAGATAGTGGTACCACCAAGGATATGACTGGATTCAAGAAGGATCTTGCAGATTACAAGGCCAATAATTTCAATGTGAAAGTCGAATTGGGAGATGGAAGTACCTGTGCCATAAAAGGAGTTGGATCAACTTCCTTACAACTTGATGCAGGTACATTGATTCAAATTGAGGAAATTTTACGTGTTCTTGGTTTAAAGAAGAATATTCTTTTAGTGGCAGTTTTAGAAGACAAGAGGTTCTCCGTAGCCTTCTCGTAAGGAAATGATTTGGTGTGGCCTAAGGGTGGAAATATGAGCTCAGCCATTGTGATTGGAGTCTGTGAAGGTGACCTCTATAAGGTTTTAGGACATGTTATTAAATATCTAGTTCATGACCCCTGTCAAATTTAGAGATCAAGAGGGAGCCAACTATGCTCTTCAATCCCCAACCACATGGGATTGCATAAAAGGAAAGTAGATATGTGATCTTCCATCACTCCAATGAGTCTTCTAGTGAATCAGATATGGAAGTCTATGAGATATATAGTTCATAGGAGTAGAGGGAGAAGTCCAAGAATCCTTTAGTTGATCTCATTGAGGAGCCTATTAAGAGGCTTCAAGGGTGCTCCAATGTGAGCCATGTTAGTGATTTAGGATCATCCACTTATGTGGAGGAATCCAAACATCAGGTTTGGAAATATGATATGATAGAAGACATCCAATCGATAATGGATAATGGTGTGCATAAAGTAATTCTCAGACAACAAGGGAAGTCAGTTGTAACTTCCAAGTGGATCTATAAGATCAAGTTTCTTGCTGACATTCAGATTTGTTTGAAGCTCTCAAAAAATCCTATATTCTATGGCAGGTCGAGACACATCGAGAGGAAGTACCACCATGTCAAGGACATCATGTAGAGACTTCAGTATGTTTTGTCAGCTAAACAAATTACGAGTGTGTTAACTAAGCCTCTTGCCACGACTAAGTCTGGGTACTTCTGAGACAAGCTTAGTGTTGCTGAGAATGTCTCTCTTGCTAAGAGGGGGTTTTAAATTTAATGTCGATACAAGAGCCATTCTCTTAGAGGATGGAACCCTAGTCAGTTAACCAGGGTTCCTGGTCAATTAACCAAGAAGAGTAGGTTTCTAGAAGGTACCCTAGGCCCCCCAACAGTCTACAGGGGTTCTTGGTCTGGGACCAAGCAGTTTGATGCCATGGAAAAGTCCCTAGCATGTGGCTAGGGCCCCTATCTTTCTCTAGGGTATTCTAGTCTAGGACCAGATAGTTTCTTGGTCACGAGGACCAAGTAGATCCCACAGGCTGAGACAAAGACATCCTGGTTTGGGACTAGATAGATTCTTGGTCTAGGACCAAGCAGTTACTGTAGGTACATACCTGGTCAGTTAACTAGGTGGATCTTCGTTAGTTAACCAAGATGATGATGTGTGATTTCCTCCTTTCCTAGGTCTTTGAGATAGTTTAGCTAGGTTGTTCCATCAATGGACTGACCACCCCTTGATGAAGTCACTAGAACTTGACTTCAGGAGCAGTCAGGAAGACCACATGATCACATAATCCAGCGTGGACCTTCCTTATACAGTGATGATGAACTTTCAAATACTATATGGAACACTTGTACATTTGAGAGAGAAATGGGTTGTATCCCCACCTTGTTTGTATACCCTTGATCTTCCCACCTTGTTGTTCTTGGTCTTGTGGTTAGAAGGTTTACCACCTTGTCTTGTTCACCACATTGTCTTGTGGTTAGAAGGGTTGTCTTCCCATCCTAGATCTATGGGGGCATTGTTTGTGTTGAACCCTTGTTGGTCCTTGTGCTAAGTCATCCTACCCTTAACCATGAACTTGGTACCCTCACCTAAGACATCATAATATTAATCTATATTTTATAAGCAGTGACCCTCCTTAATGTATGATGTCTTGACCCTAGTACCCACTCCTAAAGACTTCATAACATTATTTTATATTCTATTTTTATGGTAACCCTCCTTATTTGATGAAACCCCAAGTCATTGAAGAATTATAAGAGAGACCCTTCTAGAAGTCTGTAAGAGACTATAAAATCAAGTCTAAATCTTCATTTGAGATCATCAAAAATATATATCTCATATCTGATTTGAATGGAATTGTTCTAGAGCTTATTGAGGATAATGTCAAGGTTTCTTTGCTGCTACTAGGGTTTAATTTTTGTACTGTCCAGCTGTTGAAGTTATT
Organism: Larix kaempferi; assembly: GCA_027924585.1. Lineage (NCBI taxonomy): Eukaryota > Viridiplantae > Streptophyta > Pinopsida > Pinales > Pinaceae > Larix > Larix kaempferi. The sequence goes on from BSBM01001162.1 coordinate 890,486, forward strand.
GTCTATCCTAAAGTCTGATTCGTTACCTCTATTAATCAATATGCTGACTATTTGTGAGGGTGTCGTGGGATGCTTGTTGGGCTGTCACCTTGCCATGGGCTGCTTGTTGGGTTGTCACCTTGTCGTGGACTGCCTATTGGGTTGTCACCCTACCGTGGGATGTTAGAGATGGCCACTACCTCTATTGGACTAATCCACTGCCATTAGTGGAATGTTAAGAGCTGGTCGTTGCTCTTTTTGGGACTGTTTAAGGGCTTCTTGTTGACATGTGAGCAAGCCGCAGCTTTAGGGATGCTAAGCTAATCCACCGTGGATTGTTAGAGCTGGCCTCTACCTCTTGTGCATAGTTTTAGGGTTGTCTATTATGTTTTGTGGAGTCCATCAACCCCTATGGATTGTTGTTTGGTCTTCCTATTGTGTACTGTGGAGGCCGCTACCTCTTGTGAAGTTTTTAGGGTTGCCTTTTGTTGCTTGTGAATCCTGCTGCCTGTTAAGACCTTGTAAGAGCCAGATCTACTGTTTGATGGGCTGCTTGTGGAGATCACTACCTTGGTTGGGTTAGATCTACTCTGTGTAGGGATGACTGTGGAAGTTGTTTCCTGCTACATATACATAATGATGATTATCTAAACTTTTGATGCAGTTGCACACGAATAGAACTAACATAGATCCATCTTAATTTTGGATATACCAAGCATTGAGAGGGATCAAATACCTGGAGGTGAAAACTTTCCCTCAAGTTTTGCACTCGAAAAAAGGTTTGCACTCGAAAAAAGGTTTGCACCTAGAAGGATTCGATCCCTCTTGGTGCTTGCTAGGTCTAGAGTTAAGATGGATCTTGTAATTGCGAAAAAAGGAGCACTTTATTTAGATTATTTGAGTTCCCTAATGACAAAAATGAAACAAGAAGTTGGCACATCAAAGGCCAACGTGTGCACTACAATGTTATTCACAATCTTGCAATTCCATCGCCTGGTAGAGATAACTAGAGCAATTTGAGATAGGTCACATATCATCATAACAAAGAAGAATGATGCAGATATTTTACAAATATGCATTTATATCAGTTATCCACTATATTTTTAAAAAGGAGCAAAATTCTGAAGTGATGTCTTTCCAGGCTTAGAATACAACTCTCTGCAGAAAACAAAGTTTTTCCATCCACAAGCTTCATGAATGTTTATCTTAGTAAACATCAAGCTCAAGGGTTTTTACCTTAAGTATCCAAGCTTATGGGCATCGTAAAAGGCCTCTTTTACAAAATCAAGAATAGTCATCAGTTATAGTGCTTAACAACGTTCATTGAAGAGTTACATGCTTGTATGTTTTAGGCATACATGCAAATACTCAGTAACCAAGAATAGCTCACCATGTCTTGCAACTCTTTGAACTAACAAGACAATGGTATTTTCATGACAAGATTCATTTCATGCTTGTACAATTCGAATTCACTGAACCTGCTCTTCACTGTGTATATCATGATGGTTGCTTCTGAGCATTTGGTCGATGTGAAGGGAAACAAGCAAGGAAATAGATGCTTTTGACCTTTTCAATTGAGTCCCTAGTTTCTTCTTCCTCAATAGTAGTTTCAACTGTTCAGTCTCAAGTTTCAATTTTTCAATATCCAATTTAAGCCTTTCCAATTCCTTGTCTTTCTTACTCCTAAACCTCTTCCACTTCAAACACTGTTTCTCCAATTCAAATGCTCGAGCTTGAATACCCACTTTCTGCTCTGCTAATTGCATGGTTTGATTGCTCAACCACTGTCGTTTCTGCCATTTTGTCCTGGTTCCATCTTGCAACACACCCATCATTTCCTGATTGAAATTGTATTTGGTATTCAACCTTTCTCCTTCCAGTGTGATGCATTAGCATTGGGAAAGAGTTAAAGTCTGACTTATAGGAGGTTCAAAAATGCATTTATGAAGGAAGTGGGATTCCAAAGTTTGAATTTTAGTTGACTTAGGATAGTGAATAAGGAGAGACTCAATCTCTTCTTTCCATTTAATAGCTATAATTATGTTATCAGGTAGTAAGTTAGAAGAATACGGATTATTTCGATCTTTACTTCAATTAAACTCTGAGATCCTATTATGGTGGATCTAAACTTAGCTGAAGTTTATATAACTATTTGATCTTTAGATTAGAAATAAGGGGGAGTTAAAGAAATGTCAAAGACTGTGTTGAATAGATAAAGAATATTATGCATTTACACATATGCATACATTCCAAATTCATTTCAGGTTGTGTATGTTGGTTTATATAGTAAAAACCTCATTTTTTTCTTAGATCAGTTAAGACTATATCGTGTTTGAGATCATTGCAGGTATTTCATTTAGTTGATATTGTGTTTTGCTAATCCAAAGAGAATATTGAAGTGGTGTGAGTCAATTTTTTTTATTTTAATTCATACCCAAGTTACAGAGTATGCAAGCCAAAGAAACGCACTTGGTTTTCTATCTCTTAATGTTTGATATTAAACAAGTATAAAACTCAAACACATTCTATAGGACATGATTAGTTTGATTTGGTAAAGGAAGAATCTCAGTGATTGGTGGATCCAAAGATCAAAGAAGACTGTGCATCTTGGCATTTTTATCACTTGGATTCTGTAAAATGAAGGTATTATGTAAGCAAATGTACTCTTGTAGCACGTTGATATTGTACTCTTGCAGTGCATATGATTTGTTGTATCACGAAGGTATTCCTATAGCAATTGTTCTCTATTCTTTATTATATTGAAATTACATCAATTGGATACCCAACGCACTTGTGAGGTCATATTTTATAGTCATAAACTTAGATTTAGATCTGGGAATATTTTGGACTTTTGTTATGAGTGGGGCATTGCAGAACAGGGTAATATTGCCTCAATCTAGTGAAACAAGGATTCTAAATATTAATTAGATCAGAATGTGTGGGATTGGGTGTTTTCCGTTAATAGATTTGAGAAAATATTCTTCCATATCAATTTCTGTGGTGTGAATGTATTCCAGTAATACTTGATTATTCCAATAATACTTGTCATTTGCTAGCAGATCGTTTTTTCTGTGTCAATTACTCAAATATTGATATCTGAAAATAGAATTCTAGACAGTTTATTAGAAACTAGTCTGGAACTCGAATGTTATTGAATTTGTGATGACAGGAATTAGAAGAATGAGATAGAGGGTTATGAAAATGAGTTATGTTTCACATAATGTTCGTGTTCTATAAATATTTAAGGCTTCCATTTGTATGAAACGAAACCTGTACCTCTCACCTACACCACAGTGTCTCGAAATACATCCCCTGAATCATCCTTGGCCTTTTCATGAATTCTCCAGTTGCACCCTCAATCTCTAAACCCCCCTCATTCTCGTCATTCTCCTCGTATTCTGCTTCATCCTCCTTCGTGTCCTCATCCATATTCTTTTTCAAAATCCCACCCTTCCTCTTATTCATATCGTTGGTACAGTCAACATCCTCAACCACGTACGAAACTACAGTAATCAAAATCCTAATAATGTCATTAGTCCAGTTCATTCGATTCCACAAGGAAGAACCTTTCTTGCCCATATGGAGATCTGTTCCATCCTCAAAATCCTATTAATGTCATTAGTCCAGCTCATTCGATTCCACAAGGAAGAACCCTTCTTGCCCATATAGAAATAGTTCAAGATGTGCTTGATGGAACATACTAAACTTCTGATGGAGTTGTATCTTGTTCATTGTACTGATTTATATTTAGTTCCAAAAGAATCTCTGCCTAAATGGTGAAAGATTATATCTTGCCAAGGATTAAAACAACTTACAGGAAACAGAAAATGATTTTGAGTTTTTAGCATGGTTTGCCACTTTTGGAGCAGGGAAAAATCCAAAGAAACAATTTAAATTTAACACTGAAATGACATACCTAGCGTACATCTTTAAGGTCCCACGTTCTTCAATCAAATAGGACAAAAGCCGAAACTCAAAGAAACATCACAAGGCAAAAGTCCAAAGAAACATTCTAAAATAATCACTAAACTTTAAGCCCAAAGTAGAAGGGAAAAGGAGATAGAGAGACACAAAAGATGGAAAATTTAGAGTCTTGGCCAAGAAAGCAAAATCAAGAGCTCATGGGTAGTTCATGCAATTTTAAATGACTTTGATCCATCATCAGAGTGGGTTGTGGAGACTCAAGAACCAGTATTTGATAATGAGGGGTGCTATTTTGGTTATTTGCACCCATATTTTCTATCTATATGAGAAACTTTGCATATTTGTGTATTAATGGTTTGGATTCATATGTATGCACATGAATATATATGTTTTTTTACAAAATATGAATATTTTATGTATTTTTTAGTCAACCGGTTTTTTACCCCGTTTTTTTCGGGTCCGGTTCACATTTTGGGCTTCGCCGGTTCGATGACCAGTCCAGTTTCGATAACATTGGATCAAATACCTGGAGGTGAAAACTTTCCCTCAAGTTTTGCACTCGAAAAAAGGTTTGCACCTAGAAGGATTTCATCCCTCTCGGTGCTTGCTAGATCTAGAGTTAAGATGGATCTTGTAATTGCCAAAAAAAAAGCACTTTATTTAGATTATTTGAGTTCCCTAATGAAAAAAATGAAACAGGAAGTTGGCACATCAAAGGCCAACGTGTGCACTGTAATCTTATTCACAATCTTGCAATTCCATCCCCTGGTAGAGATAACTAGAGCAATTTGAGATAGGTCACTTATCATCATAACAAAGAAGAATGATGTAGATATTTTACAAAGATGCATTTATATCATCTATCCACTATATTCTTAAAAAGGAGCAAAATTCTGAAGTGATGTCTTTCCAGGCTTAGAATTCAACTCTCTGCAGAAAACAAAGTTTTTCCATCCACAAGCTTCATGAATGTTTATCTTAATAAACATCGAGATCAAGGTTGTTTAGATTAAGTATCCAAGCTTATGGGCATCGTAAAAGGCCTCTTTTACAAAATCAAGAATTAGTCATCAGTTATAGTGCTTTACAACGTTCATTGAAGAGTTACATGCTTGTATGTTTTAGGCATACATGCAAATACTCAGTAACCAAGAATAGCTCACCATATCTTGCAACTCTTTGAACTAACAAGATAATGGTAATTTCATGACAAGATTCATTTCATGCTTGTACAATTCGAATTCACTGAACCTGCTCTTCACTGTGTATATCATGATTGTTTCTTCTGAGCATTTGGTCGATGTGAAGGGAAACAAGCAAGGAAATAGATGCTTTTGACCTTTTCAATTGAGTCCCTAGTTTCTTCTTCCTCAATTGTAGTTTCAACTGTTCAGTCTCAAGTTTCATTTTTTCAATATCCGATTTAAGCCTTTCCAATTCCTTGTCTTTCTTACTCCTAAACCTCTTCCACTTCAAACACTATTTCTCCAATTCAAATGCTCGAGCTTGAATACCCACTTTCTGCTCTGCTAATTGCATAGTTTGATTGCGCTCAACCACTGTCGTTTCTGCCATTTTGTCCTGGTTCCATCTTGCAACACACCCATCATTTCCTGATTGAAATTGTATTTGGTATTCAACCTTTCGCCTTCCAGTGTGATGCATTAGCATTGGGAAGGAGTTAAAGTCTGACTTATAGAAGGTTCAAAAATGCATTTATGAAGGAAGTGGGATTCCAAAGTTTGAATTTTAGTTGAGTTAGGACAGTGAATAAGGTGAGACTCAATCTCTTCTTTCCATTTAATAGCTATAATTATGTTATCAGTTAGTAAGTTAGAAGAATACGGATTATTTCGTTCTTTACTTCAATTACACTCTGAGATCCTATTATGGTGGATCTAAACTTAGCTGAAGTTTATATAACTATTTGATCTTTAGATTAGAAATAGGGGGGAGTTAAAGAAATGTCAAAGATTGTGTTGAATAGATAAAGAATATTATGCATCTACACATATGCATACATTCCAAATTCATTTAAGGTTGTGTGTGTTGGTTTATATAGTAAAAACCTCATTTTTTTTCTTAGATCAGTTAAGTCTAAATCGTGTTTGAGATCATTGCAGGTATTTCATTAGTTGATATTGTGTTTTGCTAATCCAAAGAGAATATTGAAGTGGTGTGAGTCAATTTTTTTTTATTTTAATTCATACCCAAGTTACAGAGTATGCAAGCCAAAGAAACGCACTTGGTTTTCTATCTCTTAATGTTTGAAATTAAACTAGTATAAAACTCAAACACATTCTATAGGACATGATTAGTTTGATTTGGTAAAGGAAGAATCTCAGTGATTGGTGGATCCAAAGATCAAAGAAGACTGTGCATCTTGTCATTTTTATCACTTGGATTCAGTAAAATGAAGGTATTATGTAAGCAAATGTACTCTTGTAGCACGTTGATAATGTACTCTTGCAGTGCATATGATTTGTTGTATCACGAAGGTATTCCTATAGCAATTGTTCTATATTCTTTATTATATTGAAATTACATCAATTGGATACCCAACGCACTTGTGAGGTCATATTTTATAGTCATAAACTTAGATTTAGATCTGGGAATATTTTGGATTTTTGCTATGAGTGGGGCATTGCAGAACAGGGTAATATTGCCTCAATCTAGTGAAACGAGGATTCTAAATATTAATTAGATCAGAATGTGTGGGATTGGGTGTTTTCCGTAAATAGATTTGAGAAAATATTCTTCCATATCAATTTCTGTGGTGTGAATGTATTCCAGTAATACTTGATTATTCCAATAATACTTGTCATTTGCTAGCAGATCGTTTTTTCTGTGTCAATTACTCAAATATTGAAATCTGAAAATAGAATTCTAGACAGTTTATTAGAAACTAGTCTGGAACTCGAATGCTATTGAATTTGTGATGACAGGAATTAGAAGAATGAGATTGAGGGTTATGAAAATGAGTTATGTTTCAGATAATGTTCGTGTTCTATAAATATTTGAGGCTCCAATTTGTATGAAACGAAACCTGTACCTCTCACCTACACCACATTGTCTCGAAATACATCCCCTGAATCATCCTTGGCCTTTTCATGAATTCTCCAGTTGCACCCTCAATCTCTAAACCCCCCTCATAACCTATTCCTCATTCTAAAATATATTTATAACTTACACGAAATAGTGGTGTTTTTAGCATTGAATAAGGTATCAAGAATGATTTATGCATACCTAGATAAATGATTGCAGGGGTGGTGTGTAAGCAGGTGCAGGAATCGTCATTGTGGTTTTAGCCAGTCAGGTCGGCAGGAGGATGGCACCCGATATTACTCCTCCATTAGACGTTCTCCATTCTCATGTGGCTACAACGGTTTTAACTTGTCCTTTTTTCTATAACTTTAAATCTTGCTCTGGAGGAAGGGAGGTGAAACAAAAGATTTAATTTCAAAAGTGGCAGAGTTGTGCATGAAGCCCGCCAAAATTTTTGTTTGGGAATAATATTTATATGGTGGTCTTGTTTACCCTTTATATCATCATTCATCCCCTCCATGTGAAGGTTTCCCAAATGGTTCCGAGTTCCATGTCAAGGTTTGTAAAATGGTTTCTTAAATTTAAATGTAATGTAATTACTTTTGTTTTTTATTTTTAATATAAATATAGTGTAATGGCTAGTTTTTGGATGTATTTCCATCATTAGCCTAAAGCCAACCTAATCGGAGCTTCATTCTTAGGATTAGGTGAAGTCGAGAATCTCATGCTTGTTTCCTCATCAAAGGGGTACATTAAATGTATTTGTAGACTTCATCAAATTATTTTTAAGTGGATTAATTGTAATTACGTTGAATGGTAATAATTTGTTGTCCATAACTCTCCAAAAATATAATATTACAAGAAATAACAAATTAACACTAGTTAATTCAGTGTAATCCAGACATCATTCCCATATGGTCTATTAGGGGGTTCTGCACATTTTTCATATAAAAAACAAAATTTAGGATTTTAATATGAGAGATCATATAATTCTTATCAAGACAGTATCAAAACAATGTTGCATGGACACCTCACACTCTTCTGGAAACCCTTAAGATTGAAACACCATCATATAACAATAGAATACAAACCCATGCTAAGTCAATGCTTGGTTAGTCACTCAACCATCGGTTTTCTTAAAACATTCTAATTTATCACCAACCTCCTTTATTGTCAAAGCTTTAAAAAGGCCTTGGTGGACTTATGTCCCATCTAAATCCATCATACCTAAGCACAAATTTGAGTGACATCACTAGCTTGATGGATTTCATCCATTCTTAGGATGAGATGAAGCTAAGCTTCTCATGCTTGTTTTTCTCATCAAATTATTTTTGAGTTCATTAGTTGCAATTATGTTGAATGGTCATAATTTATTGTTCATAACTCTATAAAAAGGTAAATTACAAGAAATAACATATTAACATAAATTAAAAGAAATAACATATTACCACTAGTTAATTAGTTGTAATCGACAGATCATCCCCATATGGTCTAACAAGGGGCACTATAAAGTTTTGATATGGAAAAAACAATCAAGGATTTTAATATGAGAGTCATTTATCATATATTACATTATATATATGCACTTTATGAGAAACCCAATTATAAAAATGACAAACCATATATGTTGGTGATAAGATAGAGTTGTGGTGTCATCCACTTGCACCAAAGCCCCCCCCAAAAAGAATCAAAATAGAAATAATTATATATTGATAGATTTTATATATAATCCGAGCTACATAATTTTCTCTTATCCCTTGCAAAAGTTAAACTAGGTAAACCAAATATTGGAGGATTCATAAAGGCTAAGATGATTAGGGGCATGAAGCTTTTAACTAGGCATTGAATACCTTCCATAGTGTAAAGGAAACCTAATCCTAAGAATGGAGCCAACGGACACATCCACCAACATCTAGAGTTGTAGGGACCTCACTGGATGTCTTGAAAGAAGAAAATGTTGTCGAGTGACACAGGGGGTCTTTCATGAATCCATCTACAATGTTACAATTTACTAAAATTTAATACCACAAATGGATTCAAAGACCCACTTGTAACACTGCAGATGGATTCAGAGACCCCCTAGGGTGTTAAAATATAGTAAACTGTGACAATTCATTGTCAAAATTGCAATTTTTCATTGCTGAGTGACACAATTAATGTCACTTAGGTCTCTAAATCCATGTATAATGTTATAATTTACTAAATTTTAACACTGAAGATGGATTCAGAAACCCCCTTTATAGGGGGGGGTCTCTGAATCCATCTACAGTGTTTAAATTTAGTAAGGAGTACAAATTCATTGTTAAAATTGTAATTTTCCATTGTCGAGGTGACACAACTTAAAAATACTAACATAAAAAACCAATTCATAGTCTTAGTCGTTGTGAACTAGTCATATTTGTAATCATGTGACTAAATTAGTCATTTACGTTAGTCATTTTTATTTTAGTCACTTGTTATCTAGTGATATATTTTGTCCCGTGACTAAATTAGTCATTTATCTTAGTTACTTTTAGGTGGTTCACTTAAAATTGCCCAATTTTGGTCATTCATTAACCTTGAAAAAACCGTGGTGACTAAATGTTTTAGTTGCCTAGTCACTTATCTCTCATTTTGTACTAGTATATGCAGGACATTATTTCTTAGAAATAGAATTGGAATTCATATCTAATCAGAATTTAATCAATACTTTAAAATGGTGGGTTTTCAAGATTTGGTTTATGAGGTTGAACATATCACCTATCAGAACTTCCTAGTTCATTCTAGGGTTTGGGGGAGGTGCATTACTATGTAAAGAAGATACCATTGACTGTTCAAACTAGTGAGAATTTATCAACTTGAAAGAGCTTACTTGGGGAGGAAACAACAACTTTACGCCGATTTTTTCTAGCGCTCGAGCTTCCAAGCTCTTGGGAGTGGCATCATCACTAATGTAAATAACGCATCTTAGATGAAGGTCATTTCTTCCTTAATTGAATTGACAACGCACCAAAGAACCCATTCACTGCCACCACCATCATTTGTGTAGGGATGGAAAAACCCACAACCCTCTTCTGCTTCCTCCTCCTGATTATTACCATTAACCCAATGAAGCTAAACAAGCATTACTGTCACCAAAATGGATTTGGTGATAGGATTTCAAGATTTGTCACCAAAATAATTTACAGTGATGATTTTTCAGAGCCCGCCACCATAAGTGACTTTGGTGACGACCGTTTAAGGTCCATCACAGACATGATCGTCACCAAAAATGGATTTGGTGATGGGATTTAAATAGTTGCCACCAAAAGCACTTATAGGGAAATTTTTTCATAGCATGTCACCATAAATGACTTTGGTGACGACCATTTAAGGTACATCACAAGCATGACCATCACCAAAGGCCTTTTTCCTTGTAGTGATAATCTTCATCATCATCCTCGTTGTCATCGTTGTCGTCATCATCAAGTACATTATCAACAAAATCATCATCACCATTGTCATTATGGTAACTCATATGCCATTAGTGTTCATAATCACTTGTCACCATTAGGAGTCATGTCATGCAATTGTTAGGGTCGTTTAGATGTCGTTACAGTCATTTCGGTGATAGTAGGGTCATTTAGATGTCGTTACAGACATTTAGGTGCCATTGGGATCAATCAGGATCTAGAAGTGCTACCACATGCATAATCATCATTGACAACAACATCGTCATCGTAATCATACAATAAATCAACATCATCATCGTCGTCATGGTCATCAAGTACATCATTGTCATCATCAATATAATTGTGATAATAATGAGAAAGGAACCCTACTTCCTTACAAAAATGGATGATATAGTCTTATAATTATCAAATCATATCCATGATCTCCATCATAATTATCATAATGCATCATCGTCATGTTGTTAGTGTCAATCAACTACCATTAGTGTCTATCAAATGTTGCTGGTGAAACTCAAATGCCATTAAAGCAATTTAGATGACATTAAGGTAATTTACCCCTCATTAGGATCAATCAAGATCCAAAAGTTCCATGATTACGGTAATTTAGGTGCCACTACGATAAATCAAGATCCAAAAGTACTATCACATGAATCATGATCATTGACATTGATATCATTGCCATCATAACCATCATCATCAACACCATACATGAGTGCATAAACATCATCATCATCATCATTTGCATCTGATCATATATCATCATGACCATAGTCATTCATCTCAACCTCATTGTTATCATCATAATCATCATCATCATTATCCTTTCCAACATGCATCATCAACATGATCATCCGGATGCTTTTACAGTGAGTCAAGTTCCATTAAGGTCACTCAAATGTTGTTAGGTATAGTTAGATGCCATTGGGGTCATCTATGGGATATTATGGTCACTCTAATGCCATTAAGGTGAATTATGTTTCCATTAGGACCAATCAATATCAAATAGTGCTATAATCACCTGCATCATCATTATTGACATTGACATCAACGTCGTCGTCAACATGCTATTAAATATTGTAAAAATCATCACTGCCATATTTATCATTGTCGATATGCATCAACATGTCGTTAGGCACACTATAATGTCATTAGGGTCCATAGGATTCCGTTAGGGTTATTTACGATTAATTAGGGTCTCTTAGTTTCGAAAATGGCAATTTAGGTACTACTTCTGTCAACATGCCTAGCATTATCCCTAGCGCAACATTGGAGTTTTCCTGGCACTTTTTCTAGCGTAGTTCCTTTCGAACTTCCTAGCACAATTCTGTTATGTCCTCAAATAAACATAGACTAGTGTGGTTTCTAGGTGATAGGAGGTCTTTCAATTTTTCATTTTTAGATGCATTTGAGGTTCTTTTTCAAGAGTTTGAAGTATGTAATGAAGTTGAAATAACATTTGATGTTACTTTGTCTCCAAGAAAGAATTTTTCGGTTTCGGTAGCTTAGGCGGACAGGGCAATTGTTCATTAGCTACCGAAAACCCAGCTTTCGGCAGCTCACAGTGTAAAGGTAAAATTACTCAAAGCTACTGAAAGGGAAGGCATGTATCATGTATCATGGAGCAGTTTTCGGTGGCTTAGGCAGATACGAAAGTTGTTCATTAGCCACCAAAAAGGGAAGGTTTCTGGTAGCTTACAATTCAAAGGCAAAATTGTCTGCAGCCACCGAAAGCAAGGGCATTTGTAAACACTTTTCTGGTAGCTTACGGGGTCAAAGGCTGAATCATCAGCTACCAGAATTAAGTCGGTGTCGAACGGTGGAGACGTCTAATCAAGGGTTTAGTCGTGAATTAAAGGGGATCCATCATTGCTTAACCGTTGAAAGGGTCACTTCAAGCAAAAGCACGATCTTCCCCAAGGTAAATCCTGCTACCATCATAATCTCACCCTGGCCGATCGAGCCTTATACCTCCTCGTCTACCGATTTTCTAAAGACTGTACCTCTAGTGCAATCATGCGACAGTAACACGTCATTAAACCATCATGATTAAAACTCTTCAGTTCACATCCCTCGAAGTCAGGTTCTATAAACCGCGCCACCCTTCCTCCTTCACTCTTACCATGTCGTCGAACTCACCTTTTCCTTGATTTCGTATCATTCCCTCAAGCCCGAGTTTTAACAACAGGTGTCAGGAAGCAGCTTACAAAATGAAGAAAAGTGGAGGAGTGGTCCTCAGGAAAGAGTTAAACGACATCTATTACCTAGAAGTGCACCTCGAGGTATGTCGACTCTTCAAAGACGTTGGTTGTTATAATTTTTGCAAAAAACTGCAGGGATCTCATCAACAAGTGGCTGAAATGTTTTCTCTCACATTTGATGGTAGAAGGGCGGTAATTGGCAAGGAGGAATTCCAGGTAGACGAAGCCCTCATATCCGAAGTAACAGAGCTTCCAGCAACCGGAGAAAATTGGTTCAAGACCACAGTTACAAAAGAATTCGAATTTCTATCCTATATGAAACCTGAGCATAGAATTCTGGTGTGGAAGAAGGATATTCCTATGTCTTATCTTGAGGATAAATGGCAGCATCTGTTGAAGTCGATTCTGGTTTACATAACCTGTGAAGGTAGATATAATAGGGTGTTGATTTACCATTTTAAATTGATGAATCATTTCGCTGGCAGGAGCCCCCTGAATCTCCCTTTTTATCTCCACAAAACCCTGACTAAAATGGATCATTAAGTTAGAGCCCAACCAACCAAAATCACAGGTAGGCTATACCACCATGGTTTGATCAAGCTCATAGTTTCAGAGTTGCTGCAAAGGAGAAACATGGACTGGGCATTCTTCCTTTTCTGGAATGAGTTCGAAACGGAGTTGCAACCGGAAGGTGAAAAGAAGTCTTCCACTCGTAGAAGTGGAAAAAGGAAGAGCAGAGCTATTTCCCCAATTGCAGTCAATCCCCTTTCCTCAGCTCCCAAAGTGTAGAAGGATAAAAAGAAATTAGAGTTCATTAGTAAGATAGAGGAAGAGGGAGCTGGTCCAGAAGGAAAGAACATCCTCAACCTGCCATACACAGATTCCGAAGAGGATGAACATCCAATAGCTGAGGTAGGATGTGAATATTTGTTTTCACCTACACCTGAGGGAGAGCCAAATCAACAGATTGCTGAAGCATCAACCATCCAATCAAAGAAGTCCTCATCTCAGAAGATTAATCAACTGTTAAGACAGGTGTATGAGCTCAAATACTTTAGAGGGTGATCAAGGAGAAGAATGAAAGGTTGACTAAAAGAAATAATGAGTTGTATTCCTCCTTTCAAGGGTTAACCAAAAAGCATAGCAAGTTGAAAGGGAGGAATATAAGACTGATAAGGGACAATATCAAATTGAGCAGGAAGGTTGAGCTTCTGGGAAATAAGGAAATGACTCTGAAACTCCAGCCTAAGGAGCACTCAGACCTTGACACTTTAGCAACAGCAGCAATTAGTTTTTTTGACACTCCGGTTTTGGCCCAGGATGAAGAGAAATCCAAGCAGTAGGAAGATGAGTAGCAGAAGTCAGAAAACACAATTTTGTCAAAATTTTTGCAGGCTAGATCAAGCACAGTTTTCGGTGGCTTAGGTGAACATGGAAATTGTTCATTAGCCACCAAAACTCCAATTTTCGGCGGCTTAGGATATAAAGGTAGGACTCTCCCAGTTACCGAAAGGAGAGGCCAACTCCAAAACATCTAAAGGTGCCTCAATGGCTTAGGAAAACACGCTAATTGTTCATTAGCCACCGAAAGCTGGGTTTTCAGTAGCTAATAATTTTAAACCTAGCCTTTCTAGCTACCGAAAATGCAGAATAACGCAGAAGTCTATTTTTTGCACCAAAACTGACTTTGCTGATCCAAGCATCTCGAGGGAATTTTCTAATGATGGTTAAACGTTTAAAAGAATCATGATCAATTTCCTGATCCAAACTGAAGGGCGCCAACAAGGTGAGAAGAGGAATCTTCTTGTTTATTTTGGGAAAAACGGCCTGCAGATTCTCCAGGCAGCAGTTTTGACCTCACTCACTAGCCTTCGAAGGCCCATTACAAATGTCGAAGATAGGAGGACTGGCAAGATGGTGGTTACCTTTTGAATGTGGGACTCTTTCACACTTTTCAGAAAGTTGTTTTTAGATAGCTATTTTTAGCAGATTCGATCCAGTTTTGCAGGATCTTGAACGTTTTTGGAAAGGATATAAAGCCTGTGACTTATGTAGAACAAGGGTTCAATTTTGGAGACTTTTTCACATGTTGTAATCTCAAACTTCTTATCTTATATCAGTAAAACAAGCTTCTTTCGCCATTAGTTGTTCAAATTTCCATCTTCTATCTATTCTGTGCTTGCATTTGAATGTTATATTCATGCTGTTATGTTTATTTAAGCCTGATGACTGTGATCTTATCAATGTATTCATAAGCTTAACTCTGCAAGTATTCTATAATTATTGTAATCTGACATTCATATATACCTTCATGTATGATTCTTCTAGTACAATAGTTACTTCTCCACACGTTCGTTTATTTACAAACCGTCTGAGCATTAGTGGTTGAAAGCCTTGTCCATCTGAGCGCATTTAGACATGTTTTGAGTGAATGAGGATTGATTGAGTCATCTAACTTGATCCACCTTCTTATATTATTGAGACATTGGTTAAGTTACCAAACTCTTTCTATTAGAACCTAGAAAGACTCCTGGAGTGATAACAAATTCCATACACTATTCCTGGCGATGTGCTTGGATCTATACCTGGCGCTATGTCAGACGTTTTTCCTGGCACAATTCATGGTGTAATTCCTTTCAGAATTCCTGGCACAATCGCTTGCTCTATACCTGGCGCTATTCTGGACATTATTTTGAAGGCTATTCTGGATGTAAAATGGGATGTTATTATGGACGTTAATTGGGATGCTAATTGGGACGTTAATTGGGGCACTAATTGGGGTTCTAATTATCGTCCCAATTAGCGTCTACTTTTTAAAAAGGATGAAAATAATGCCATTAAAAGCACCATCTCGTGGAAAAGAATCCACTTTGTACAAACAATGATGAAAAATACACTAAAAGTGATAATGGACACTAAAAAGGGAGCTAAAACAGATGCTAATCATAGGGTTTTGTTGAAGTGTATGTTTTCTCCTAAGTCACTGTTGCTGTCAAAACTGATTTTGTGTAGTCTTTGTTCCATCAACAGGGTGTCGAATGCAAAAACAAAGTATTCTAGCTCGAGCAGTGGTGGAAGTAGGGTGGAATATATTCAATGAGTAGGAAACTTCGAAGACTACGTGATGTGGCCATGCATTAAATGCATTCGGTTATCCTCCTTTCCCAATTCCATGTGGACCCCTCCTTTCTAACTGTCGTCGTCGTCATCCCGAGGAGTTAGTTGGCGGAATCTGGTGATTGGATGGATTGGATGATTTGGCCAAACAGGAGCAACGATGAACGAATTCTGGGCCAAATCATCGAATCCGTAGCCTACTCCTTTCCTACCCTCTAGATCTTTGATGTCTAACATGGTATTTGGATTTGCTGAGTTTATTTTCCCCCCTAACTTTCTATCATATCTTGCCCTCTCGAATTGTGATGTTTGACATGGTTTCTGGATTTGTTCATGCCCTCTCTCCACCATTGTTGGTGCTTTTTTCATACGTGCCACATGGCCTTCCTCACTGCATGCATCCTACCTGGTGTATTCTCAATTCCAGTCCTCTGTGGGTGTGCATGCCTGCCATATGCAATTGTGTACTTAATCACTCAATCACATAGGGTATTTATGTGTCATGCTGGAAAACTATTATGTTTTCCTTTTTTTCAATTTTTTTATTGTGATGGACTGTGGAATACGCCATCACATATGTAACTTGCTAGTTTCTTTAATTGTAACTGTTTCCAATATCACTACCCCAACAAAAACAAAATCTTACTGCTCTAATTGGTTTTTCGTCATGTCATGATGTAATCTTCGGTTTCCAATTAAATTTTAATTTCTTTTAAAATAATATTTAACTTTTTAGTGGGGTAGCTCAATCTCCCAATATCTATTAATGTTGCAATCAATTTACAAGCACGATGTAATATTCAGTTTCCAACTCTAAATTGACACATGAATTTCATAATAGAGGATTTGGTCAAATTAGTCACTTCCAAAACATGGGTAAAACTAGATAAAATTTTGTCAACACAGGATTATTTGTAAACCCAGCGTTAGCAACTATTGGTTGTGATCAGTTGATTCTTGACATTTAATAAATCTGCGAGTATTTTGTATATTTTTCAATGTGTAGGTTTCAAATTTTGAATACAACGAGTATAACAATTGATTGAATTTAACATATGACCATTAAAAACATTAAGCTTTAGTTGTCACTAACACATTGGTCAAACTAGTCACAAAATCCTTACAAGCAGGTTATGGTTCCAATCTCACCTTTATTAATGATTTATATGTACAATCATGGTAACATGTATTTATATCTCTATAGCCACCCATGGTTACATGCATTTATTTTTCTTTCCTTGCATACAAATTCTTTTGCTTGATATGTCTTTAGAATTCTTTTCTAGGACGGGTTACATTGGAAAAGGCACGACGTTTTTTTATGCTTCATGTACTAATTACTAGCACAACCACATTTTTAAAAGTAGTTGATGTACGTCGATCGGCTTATATCAACCATGGCTACACATTTAAAAGTGGTTGATATACGTCGATTGATGTATATCAACCACTTTTAAAAATGTGGTTGTGCTAGTTGACGACCGACATGCGGAGAATGAATGGTGAATTATTATTATTATTATTATTAATAAATGAAAACATAAAAAAATAGTTGACTTCAATAAATGGTTGACTTAAATCCAATATTGACTTTTAAACAAAGTTGACTTCAATCCTTCATGATACTAATTAATATCTCAAATAAATTATTATTATTGGATTATTTACAAATATTATATTATATATTATCTAGAAAATGGTTACCAGTTTCACTTGAAATCACATTCTTTCATTTTCCATTATATTTGTAACATAAAATCCATTTCCTCCCAATAATTTCAATCTCGGCATTTTCTTAATAATTTCAATCTTGGCATTTTCTTGAAGTGGTTAATGTAAAATACATTCCTTGATAAACCGCAGGGCTTCAAAATTTTGTCTTTCTACTCTAGTAACAAAATTGTGGATTAATTTGCAAATTAAGAAAAACAAAGACGGATGGTACCAAGCATGATGTTCACTAGTTCTTTTGAAATCTATGTAAGTTGCATATATAAAGGCAATTATGATGTTCACTAGTTCTTTTGAAATCTATGTAAGTTGCATATATAAAGGCAATTATATAATGCTTGAGGTTTTATATTAGGTTTTCTTCATATAACCATCAGTGGTATGTGTGACAACAATTGTTCCATGAATCTGAAAAATGATAAAGAAAATGAAGTCAGTGTTTAATTTATCCATCATGCAAGAGAGCATACAAGTATTTCTTGTCGTTGTTGCTATATGACAACTTTCTTAGTATAACTTTATTAGTATCGTAGTGATCCCTGCGTTGGAAGAAGCATGAAAAATAACCTATACCAAAGAAAATAAGAAATTCTTATTTTTTTATTATTCGTATTTTATTGTTCATCCTCAACTATGCACTTATTTTAATCTTTTTAATAAATTTATGTGTATATTTGACACCCATACTTTATAGCACCATGATGTCTTAGTCTTGGCCTTGAGCACCATGATGTTCTTTATCTTAAGAGGGAAAAACTTACTCTGGGTTACCTTAGTGGTCTTCTTTCATTCATTTTCCATAATCATCTCCAATATAACACAATTTTCTCACCACATACATATTTTCTTAAAACTCATTGATTTTCAAGTTTTTTTTTTTTTAATCGAAAAAATCATCTTTCTGTTATTTCGAAGGAATCAATGAAAGCTTGAAATACAATCATTACAATAGGGCTCAATAAGAGCATCATATCATTTACAAGAATTGAACCTGGGTGGGGAGGATAACAATCTTTTCTCCCAACCACCCAAACTACAACCAATGGACAAATTTGTCTTTCAAGTTATCATGAAAATGTAGCAAATTCCTCGCATATTGCTATAAATTTTCAAAGCTCATCAATCAAACCCCTTCCACGATATGATGCACCATGGGGATTTACCTGTACTTTTAAACCCTAACATATGGCATTGGATGAATGTTTCCTCAGACTCATGCTTGTCCCTCGGTCTTTCTTTCTTGGCTTACATTCCAATTGTTATTGAATCCATTAAAATTCTAGGCTATGCAACTTGAATTTTATCTAAATGAACTCTAGAACATTTATGATTGTTTTTTAAAGTCCAATTTGAAATTTCGTTGTTAATGTGTGAGATGTTTCTTTGAAACCTGCATAAAATCACAAATTATACAATCATAAGTTAGATTTATTTTTTCATTGTTTTCTTCTTGCATACTCCTACATAGATACTTCCATGCAATGTGAGAATAACTTATTGAACACAGTACAATTTCACAATATGTGCTTTGGTTTCTTCTTGCTATTTATTTCTACAAGTTTTTTTTGCAAAAATGTTTAATGTTTTTTTTCTAGTTGTCTTACTTTTGAGATGAATGTATTTACAACTAAGCTAATATTCTGTGCGTTTATAAGAGCAAAAATTCATTAATTCACGATTGTTTTAAAAATAATATCTATTGAGTTCAATTGTTTTTTAAGAAATTTAATATTATATTCTATTATATTAATATTAATTTATTAAAAAATACTTTTTAAATAATAATGTTTTTCATGCACTTTGTTGCATTGAGTGTTTGTGTTTTTTAATGGTCGTTTTATTATATTTAATTTAACAGTTTTCTTTAATTTGCAAGGGTGACTTGTGGTTTAAGAAACTGGAACCCAAGGGCATTTAAGCCGTCAATGATCACAACAAGCTTGGGCCACACCAACCATAAGTATAGTTGGATTTTTTTGGTGTCTCCCCCCACTATCGTCGAGTTTCAAACCCTGGGCCACCTAACAAAGTGAACTCCTTGAAAAAAAAAATTAATATTATTATTTTTATTATTCTAGTTAATTCCTTTACCAAAAGCTTGATATAGTTCTCTGAGTGGGTGTAGATCAGTTGGTGATAAGGCATATTGTTGAGGCACTCCTTGTAATGGTGTGGGCTCAAACCTCGAATAGCATGTGCATATGTGTAGGAATAATGTGAGTGCACATAGATATATAATGATATAGGAGCCCTACCCTACTCTAGTTGCCAATTCCCCTAACAAACTATATTAAATTGATATTACTTTAATTAAATAACTTTAAAAAATAGTTCATTACCTTTAATCTTATCTTTAATTCATGATCTTCATTGATTTACTTAAAAATGAATTAACGTTACTTTATTTTAATATTATTTTATTTGTAAATATCACTTTACTATTCATTATTTTTCATTTAGTTCTTGATTTATTATGTTTTTAGTTGATACATTTAAATGTAGCCTTGAAATTGTTTTCTTTCATTTTAATTTTTATTAAAGTTTTGAATTTTTATGCTAATTTGTATTAAAGTATTGGTAATTTTTAGGCTAATACAAATCTTTAATTTTATTACTATGACTGTATAGTTAATTAATTTGTATTAAAGATTTTTTTTAATCTAAATTTTATAGTGTATTAAATTTTTAGTTTTAAATATATTTCAATTAATAATTTTTATTTTTATTTTTTTATTTAATTTCATTTTAAGGTGAAATAGAGATTATATGTTCCATCCTTTTGTATTAGTTAGTGTTAATATTTTATTAGTCCCTGCCAAGGCAGGGATTATAGCAATGGGTTCATTGTTAAAACTAAATTGACTTTTTATTAATTTTATCAATTTAATAATTGTTTTACAATGTTATGTAAAAAATAATTATTAATTTTAAATTTTTAAAAATCATAAAATGTTTTTTAATTTTTGAAATTAGAATTTTTGTTTTTTATTGGTTCAAAGGTTTGATTTGACAAAATACCTCTAATTGGAGGTGACAATTAGTTTTAAAAAAAATATTTAAAATTTTTTTATTTAAAAAAATTTCTCAAATTGACACATAATCATAAATAGTACATATACTAATTATTTTACAAATACAAAAACATCATAATAACATCTAATAATACACATAATAATATTATATATTATTATATAATTATGAATAATATATATATTAATTATTTAAAAAAACACTCAAGATCTATCATGGGCCTCTATCCTGGGATAAATAAACATGCACATCAAAGCAAACAAAAATCACCTACCACATCCGTGGGTCTCATTATTATAAAAACAATAAAAATAATATTTACATTATTAATAAAATTGCAGTTAGTGAGGGTGGAAGATCAAGCCATGCATGAGAGAGATGGGCCGTCCATTAATAATATTATATTATTAATGAAATTTCATTGTAAGAGGGTGTTTTGTCGTTGGCTAGAGGAGCATAGTTAGGATCTTGTTTTATGTAGGGGATTAAAGCAACGGTTATTTTTTCAAATTAATATAATTTTTTTCTTAAATAATAAAATCAGTAATAATAATAATTATTACAAATAAATTATTTAATTATAATAAATAAAACTGATTATTTTATATAATGTAATTTTTCTTAAATAATAAAATCAGTAATATAATGTAATTTTTCTTAAATAATAAAATCAGTAATAATAATTATTATTACAAATAAATGATTTAATTATAATAATTTTTACTAACAAATGGAAATAGAGCTTTGCTGTACCTGTCTCTTTAGAAATTAATGATAAAAAATAGTAATTAACCATGTAATATATTTGAACTATAAAAATTAATAATAAACATTATGCCATAGTAACCTTTATCCTTATTTTATCCTATTTATATTTTATAATTTATAATTAGAAATAAATTATTTAAATTATATTGTTTAATTAGTTTTTACCACATAATTATATATAACTAAAATAATATAATCCATATAAACTGTGCCAAATATTTATATGTGAAATCGTCAAAATTTTAAACAAGATATTAATTAATTTAAATAATCCATTTATAAAATAAATAACCATATAATAAAATAATAAAATATTAAAGTTTTTAAACAAAAACTAAAATTTTGTAAAAAAACAACACAATACAATTAATTAAAACAAAGACTTTATAAAATAAATAGCTATATAATAAAAATATTGAAATATTATAAATAAATAAACAATAATGATGTTTGTTTTTTGAAATATTATAAATAAATAAACAATAATGATGTTTGTTTTTATAATTTGTTTTATGTTTATTTAATTTCATTTCTATCAACATTGAGTTAGGATTAAGATAGATAAATATTTGTAATTGATCATTAAATCTAATAAGTGAAATTAGCATTAAAGCTGCTTTTTACCTGCCTATTAAGAAAAAAATAAATAAATAATAAAACTAATTTTCAAATAAATAAATAAATTTTGCATTTGATAATAAAACAATTAGTAAAATAAAAAATGTTTTGTTGTATGCTAAGGATATATAGCTCAAGATTATAGTTAAAATAAAAAAATGTTGTTATTATATGCTAAGGATATATAGCTCAAAATTATAGTGATTATATTATCAATTAATTATAATTATCTTAAAAAATGATTCTTAATTTTATGATTCATATAAGTTTAATTGAAAAAGTTAAAAGATTAAAAAAGATTTTACAATTCAATTAATATATTAATAATATTAATAATATAATTAATAATTTTTCATATATAATATTTTAAATATAAATTATAATTTACTAGCAAACAAAAATCTAGTTAATAAAATTTTATTTGTATAGTATTTTTATAATAAATAAGCAATTAGAGTTTCCATTCCACCATATAGCTGCATACATCCTTCCGAAAGCTGCCTTCCCCAAAATAATCACTCAATTACTATAAACATCAAAACAAATCCAGTGTTCATCCATATATCGAGGCTTTGTGCATTTGATTGGGGCCAGTGGTAGTCTTTTTTTATTGCATTAACTCAACCTATCTTGTACATGCTAAATGACTAATTCCTTTAAAACCAAAGATATAAATTAACTTTTATTAATTCTTTTTACAAAAATTTCCAATGACAAATAAACATATCATAAATATTTTCTTTTTCAATAAACATATATTATATCTCAATTATAAACCTAAGTTTAAAGCAGGACTAGCTGCTTTGCAGCTATTTCCCTTGTTTGTTATAAAGATAGGTGAATTTTAGATTAAAATTTAAGCATAATCTTTTAGAAATAAAAATTATTCATTTTCTATTAAATAAGAAGATTTGAATTGATCATTTTTATCATTAATCATGTTTTCAAAAATTAAGAAAATAAAATAAATAATTTACTTTTTAAGCTAAGTAGGTTGTTGGAGATTTATTGTTTCTTGCCGTGCAAGTAATCAACATGCCTTATGTCAACCTACTAGGGGAGGGATTCTTTTTTGTGAACGGAACCACAAGTGGACATAGAAATTGTGACATCACACACCCAAAAGTGGGGTAGACAAAAATATATAAATATTCTTATATTAACCAAAAAAATACAAAATTGACCCTTATGACTACTGGGCCCACCACAGTTCATTAATAGCTTAATTAGGTAATTCTATTCATAACTCACAAAAGAAATTTACAAGCAGTCGTGTCCCTAACAAATCCCATAGTGTTCTGACATTACAGTAGATCACAATCCTTAAAACAACCTGCAATGACTTGAGCACATGTACATGCACTCCATCAACTCAACCCCAATGAATGGCATATGCATCCAAGGGAATTCAACCAACAGTCCCCATATATCCCATCAAACATCCACAGTTGAACAATCTTCACATACTGACCTGCACATTAAAGGGTGTTAATTTTCAGAATTTTCAATCTGATCTAGGATCTTAACTAAGAGAATAACATGTACAACATATCTACAACATATCTACATCATATAAATCATGGACACAATAATGCAAGCACACAAGAGACACAGAGTTTCACTGGGGAAAACCAAGAATGTGAAAAACCCCGCACCTTCCTCAGAGATAGATATAGCAATGATACAACCCAAGCATAAGAGATAGTCCTCCTAGCAGCAGCTTCTCCTCCTCCAAAAGTGCGCCACTCTCCAATGAGTGTGTGAGAGAGAAAGTGAATTGTCAAATAGAGTGCCTCCCGCACTCTATTTATACTTGATTTGACTTGCCTAATAAACTTTACTAGGTCAGCCTTAACTTAACCACATAACATAATGCTGACAGGGACGACCCCCACTAGGGTGGTCTAATAACCCTTTTACCCACATGACTCATACAGGGCCGACCCCATCAAGGTGGTCTAATAACCCATAAAGTATAAGTTACGACACTTGCAATATAAATGACGACACTTCCATATAGAGGATTAATAACATCTCTATAGGAATACAAACACTTATGTATAGAGGAATAATAACATCTCTATAGGAATACAATATACATAGGTGAAATACATTCCGAAGTTACAATTACATCAACACTCCCTCTTAACTAGGAAGGTATTTCTCGACACAGGTCTTCTAGCACAAGTCTTCTTCTTTGGATCATCGTCACTGGATCATCGACATCGAATCATCGTCATCGTCACTGCTGCTGCTATCTCAATCAATCTCTGAACTACTCGTCATAGGAAGTTCTACAGAGCCATTCCTTTTTCATACTAGATGTAGGTCCACCACCTACAGGTCTTCATCATCACTAGCCATACTGTGGAATTCTCAGGACTTATTACGTGCATCACAAAACCTCGCAAGAGCATCCAGGCTGTTACGAGCACACGGCTCTACCTGTCTGATCTCCCAGGGTTGTATTATATGTGACTGTCACAAAACCTTAAAAGAGTGTCTTGAAAAGAAAGATATCTAAAGAGCATCTGAGGCCTTTTTCATCCTGTCCAGATCTCCAGGACTTATTACATGTGACCCCTACCACAAAACCTTTAAAGAGTGTCTTGACTAGCAAGAACTCTAAAGAGCATCTGAGGCCTTTTTCATCCCGTCCAGATCTCTAGGGCGTATTACATGTGGTCATGGAAAAACCTTGAAAGAGCATCCCAAGACTGATTATGAGCACACAGCTCAACCTATTGGATCTCCCAGGGCTAGATTATATGCCATAGGACAAAACCTCGAAAGCGCATTTGCCAGATATCCCAAGACCAGATTACATGCCATAGGAAAGACCTCGAAAGACTATCTGCAAATATCCCAGGGACGGATTATATGTCCTCCCAAAGCAAAACCTCGAAAGAGCATTTGCCAGATATCCTAGGGCCACATTACATGCCATAGGAAAAACCTCGAAAGACTATCTGCAAACCTCCCAGGGCTGGATTATATGCTTATCTGCACAACTTGTTCCACGGCCACAGAGTATCAACCTGATACTCACCATAAATCATCCTGATGTACACATGATCATCCTGATCATCATCTCTGCATCGTCCTGATGCATGTCATCTGGAGAAACATCCTAAAGCTCGTCATCCATGATCATCCTGATCATAAAATGCATCCACTTGATGCATACCAAGTATCTACCTGATACATATCATCATACATGATCCACTTGATCATACAATGTATCCACCTGATACATACACAGATACATGATCCACCTGATTATACAATGTATCCATCTGATATATATCAACATACATGATCTACCTGATCATACAATGTATCCACCTGATACATATACAGATACATGGTCCACGCATCCAACATGATGCATATACATATACATGATCCAACTGATCATAACAAGAATCCAACATGATGCATATACAAATATATCAAGTATCCAACATGATGCATATACAAAGTAGTAACTGGAGCATCGTCCTGATGCTCATCATCCAACACTTACATCCACAGCCATGTGAGGGATCCTCCTCTCACCATGCTTGGAATGGCTCCAACAAATGTGTCCATAACTTCTTCCTCAAAGTGTCGTCAATCTGAAGAACACCAAGCCTCTCTCTGAAGTACTCGAAATTCACTCTGGCTAGTGGTTTCGTCAGCACATCTGCAACCTGCTCATCCATCGCAACATACAGGAGATTCACTGCTCCTCTCTGCACCATATCCCTGATATAGTGATATTTGATCTCAATGTGCTTCGACCTGTCGTGGAACACTGTGTTCTCAGACAGCTTCACACAACTCTAGTTGTCACAAAAGATACCAGTAGCCTCCAATGGGAGATCAAATAACTCAGACAGTAGCTTCCAGAGCCATACTGCCTCACAACTAACCGAACAAGCTGCAACATACTCAGCCTCGGCTGTACTCAGTGCTATGCAGGACTGCTTCCTGCTAAACCAAGAGATCACACCTAATCCCTTACTGAAGCAGCACACAAAAGTGCTATTCCTATCTGCAGCACTACCTGCCCAATCTGAATCAGCATAACCCTGCAAGTTAAACTTTTGATTCGCATCATACTTGAGCCCATAATCAACTGTACCCTTCAGGTACCTCAGAATCTGCTTTACAGCAACTAGGTGAACACCTCTCGGATCTGTTAGGAACTGGCTCAATGTGTTCACCGCAAAGAAAATATTTGGTCTCGTGTTCGTCAGGTACATAGAGGACCCAATCATCTGACGATACATAGTGACATCAACCGGCTCAGATGAAGCATCACACAGAAGCTTCAAGTTCGATTCCATAGGTGTGGTCTTGGCCTTACAATCCATCATCCCGAACCTCTTCAGGATCTCTACTGCATATTTCCCTTGTCCAAGGAAGATTCCATCTGCACTCTACCACACCTCCATGCCTAGAAAGTAGTTCATCATACCCAAGTCCTTCATCTTGAACTCGGCAGCAAGATTCCTCTTGGTATCGACAATCAATCCATCCTATCCTGTTACAAACAGGTCATCCACATACAAGAGTAGTATCACAGGATTGCCTTCCTCAACCTTGTAGTAAAGGTTGTAATTTGCTTTACTCTTAGTAAATCCCAAACTGGATAGAAAGTTGTCTATCATACCATACCAACTCCTAGGAGCTTGCTTCAAGCCATACAAGGCTTTCTTCAACTTGCACACATATGACTCCCTATCATATGTCTCAAAATCGACTGGTTGATCCACATACACTTCCTCTTCGACTACACCATTCAAGAAAGCTGTCTTGATATCCATCTGGTGTATCTTTCATTTCGTCATTGCAGCCAGAGCAAGTACTGATATGATGGAAGTGTACCTGGCTACAGGTGCAAAAGTCTCTTCATAGTTAATCCCTCTTTCTGGGAGAAGCCACGAGCTACAAACCTCACTTTGTATTTCTCCATGCTACCATCTACAGCATGGTTGGTCTTATAGATCCACTTGGAAGTCACAACAAACTTCCCTTTAGGCCCTGGGACCACATCCCAAACATGATCGATTGGTACTTCTCGACCATGGCATCCTTTTACTGTATCCCGTATCCTGGGAACTTCAGATTCTTCAATATCTTCAATAGATAGTTTGAACTTCGTTGTTGGAACAAATGTTGTAGTCCTTCTTTTGTAGGTGATGGGATATGATCTTTCCTACAAAATAAGTTAAATTGCATGATTAGAAACATCTCATAGTTTTCAGAACAAATTATTACACATAAAGAAATATGTCATATAGTCATGCAATTATTTTAGCCAATGCTTCAATACAACATTTATCCATATCCCGTAACTTTCTAGATGCCTTCTAATCTCTACCAGAACATTGTTAAGAGTGCACACAACTCCCGACATGTCAGCAAAGAGGTTTCATTCTAGATAAGTAGCAATGGAATGTTGTACAGTGCCATAGGCCACTTACCCAATACATATGCATATTAGTAGTATACTGTTCTATAATGCAATTATTCTAATATGCATAATACACAATCTAAGTCTAGGAACATAAGCATATACATCATTGATCAATGTTATTTAAACAAACAAATATGCAAGAAATTTCAATTCAAATACTTATCTTTGTTTGGTTTGTAGGGTGGACTCCCTTTCAATATTTGCTTCCTTGCAGGAACTATTGGAGTGTTCTCCCTCTTGATCTTTGCTTCCTGGATTACCTGTCCTTTATATCCATCCTCGACCACTATGCGTGCTTACTAGTATCATCATTGTGTTACCCTCGAGATCTCATACATAATCATACATTCATTAGTATAATCTCAATACTATCAAAACACAATAATCTTAAACATGTATAGTCATGATCATTTCAAGCACAAATAATAAGCATTAGCATTCAATTTTTTAGGGAAGAATTCTCTTACTCATGCATATTCATATTTCACCATAGAACTCTTCTGATTATTCATATCATCAATCAAGGTAAGAGACATAATATGCATAAAGCCTAGATTACTTAAATTTCTAACTTCATAAATAATCATTATCAATCATGCCATGTATACTTATATAAGAGATCCTAACACAAGGTAGGATTCTAACTTGATATAGGAAAAACATACCTGGATTAGCATGCTAACTAGTTATGTCTAACATATCCACATAATGTATTCTTGTTCTCTTGAATGACTTGTGCTAGTAACCTGCATATCTCATAGGTTAACCATTATACAACCAAGTTATACATACCTCATAAGTAGATATTCTATGTGATCCATGGCAATGGATGAACCTTTGTCTTCATGTCACCATGGTCATATGTTCTTGAACTAGAACATGATTTGTCTTTCTTGATGTACCTTTCATGTTAGCGGACAACATCAACCTCACACAACACCACAATGCATTAGTACAATCATAAGTGTGAAAACCCTAATCAATGAATATCTTCTATCGTGCATTCATAATTTTATTAAGGTGATACGACAAGTCTAAAGTTAATCAAGATTGTACTAACCTTAATGAAGACAAACATACCATAAACTTAATCATGAACAGATCTTGAAACATACCTGGATAAGTCATACCTATCAAGATTGCTTGTAATCTTCTTATGTAAGGCCTTAGCCTTATCTCCCTCTGAAACTGGAACTTATTCACTTATGCAGGTGACCAATCCATTCTCTTCTAGGATTAACCCAATCCACTTGATTTGCATAAACTGGATCTGGAGCTGGATTAGGGTTTGTCAGAGAAACCCTAAAAATTAAAAATTTGAATTTCAAACTTTTGAAATGATAGAAAGATGTGCCTTGATGAGTTGATCAAGTTGGTATACTCAGAATTTGAAAACTGCAAAGTTTCACCCCTCAAAATTGACTTTGAAACTTCTGGATCTTCTAGACAGGATCCCAAACTAGGGTTTGATAAAGCCCACCCTTCTGCCCAAAGAAAAGGTTCGATCCAAAGCTCTAAACTTCGATTTTTCTAAGGAGCTTCCAGCCGTGGTCACAGACTTAAAAAATTCCAACTTTTGCAGAAGCCCTAATTTTCCAATTTTCCGATCAAAGTCCTGAACTAGGGTTTGATCAAACCCAGCCTTCTGCCCAACCAACAAATTTGAACTTGGTCTCTAAATTTCTATTTTGATGAGTATCATTCAGCCGTGGTCTCCAATTACAAAAATTCCAACTTTCTCTGAAATCCTAATTCCCGGAGCCATGAATGAAGGTGCTCAAAATCGAATTCTTTTTTGATAGAAATATGCACCTGATTGTTTCTAGTGTAACTCTGAAATTATGAATCCACAGGGTCTGAAACGTCTACCTGTAGTATCCCGACCTGTCATCTTTCCAACCCCATAGGTCTGACCTCAATTGGATTCTCTGAGAGTGAGTTATGCCAAGTGTCGCAACGTGACGTGTTTATGGGATAAAACAGCAGAGCAAACTTGTACAGAGTGACACGTGTCACTAGTTCACTTTCGGCCTGTGAAAGTATAGTCCATTCCCTACCTGTCAATTTTTACGAAATTTAATTTGGAGCTTCCTAGCCCAAGTTATGACATTTTTTCCTAGGTCACCTGTTTATGACTCAGATCTGGAAGAGGCAGAAACCCTAGATTATACAGATCCTAAAACACAAAGTACAATGAATTAGAAGTTTTTCTTTGGACAAAGGGTACATGGGGATCTTTTCTTCAATCTATAAGAGTTTCAGATCCTGAAACATCGCTTAAATGGATTTATAGCGAACGTTCTATGATGACTGGTTTTTGCTATATCAAGCCCTAGCTTCGCAAGTGCAACAAGTGTCATAAATGCCATACCATGCCTTCTTTCACGCTAGCTCTGATACCATGTTAATTTTTATAATTTCAATATGATCTAGGATTTTAATTGAGATAATAACATGTACAACATATCTACAAAATATCAATCATGGACACAATAATGCAAGCACACAAGAGACACAGAGTTTCACCGGGGAAAACCAAGAAGGTGAAAAACCCTGCAACTTCCTCAGAGATAGATAGAGAAATAATACAACCCAAGCATAAGAGATAGTCCTCCGAGCAATAGCTTCTCCTCCTCCACAAGTGCACCACTCTCCAATGAGTGTGTGAGAGAGAAAGTGAATTGTCAAATAGAGTGCCTCCCGCACTCTATTTATACTTGACTTGAATTGCCTAATAACCTTTAGGTCGGCCTTAACTTAACCACATAACATAATGCTGACAGGGACGACCCCCACTAGGGTGGTCTAATAACCCTTTTACCCACATGACTCATACAAGGCCGACCCCATCAAGGTGGTCTAATAACCCATCAAGTATAAGTTACGACACTTGCAATATAAATGACGACACTTCCATATAGAGGAATAATAACATCTCTAGAGGAATACAAACACTTCCGTATAGAGGAATAATAACATCTCTATAGGAATACAGTATACATAGGTGAAATACATTCCAAAATTATAATTACATCAACAAAGGGCAATTCGAATTTCAGCCTCACCTACAATGAGTTTTAACCACCAATCCTTTCGAGTGCAATTAATGGTGACCAAACACTTAAATTCATCAAATCACCCATTAAAATCATCAAAGGAAACCATTAAACGCATCAAAGGAATCCATTAATCTATTTGAAAGCACAAAGGTCAAGAAATGAATTCTCATTAAACACATCAAATCTTCCTTTAAACTATATGAAAGCAAAAGGATTAACCACGAAAGCTTCCCAACCATTGGATCACACCCAAAACAATCTAGTGCACTCACTCATAAATTCGAATCTGCAATCTATGCCAATGCCACAACCTACTCAAATAAACCAGAACTATCTATTAAGGAGCAAGAATAATTTTGCATCTTACTTGTTGTCTATCAAAGAATTCGAGCTGCTCAACAACACTGCCAACAATGTTCCAACTAGCTAATATCTATTTCAACCACCCGGGGTAAGTAACTATGTTTTTTTATGCATGCTTCAGGTATTGCTCAATTTTCTAAGATGAATGGTTTGCATTTCAGGTTACATCTAAATCTATGACAGAAAATAAGATATGCCTTCTAAATCCACATGTTAGCTATATATTTTACTTGTCCATGTTTTCATGTGCATATTGTTCAGACTTCATGTTTCAATATATATTTCCCCTCTATGTTATTTGACGATGTTTCCTAGTCATGTAGTGCTCTAGAGATATAGAAGACAATGGTGCCAAGCCTTATGCCTCTATGCATCTAGTATGCGAAACTAAATAATGCACTCTTCATATATTTCAAAACATGCCATGACTCCACCCAATCTTGTTTTGCCAATGGTGCCAAGGCTTGTAGCATACAATGGAAAACAAGTGCATTTCCATATCTATGGCTCTAGTGTGCCAATATTGACAAATGCATACATAGCCAAAATCCACAGTGCAAAGGTGAATATAATACAATAGAAAAAAGCCCAGTTCTGCATGTATGTATCCACTAGGCCAAAACCATAAAACTGTGCATATAATCAGAACATGAAATTAATCCACTCAGTCTAGAAGTGGTTGTAATGCCAATGGTTCCAAGGCCTACAAAAAATAATGGAAACAAGACCAAGTTTGTTTCTATAGATTCGTTATGTAAAATATAAAATCCACTATGTATTTTTGTTGTACAAACAAAACAAACCAATCAATCCAGAACATCTTAGTAAATGCACTTTGTAATTCTTATTGTAGTGTGCAGTTTTATTGCCGTCATGACGAGAGTGTGTGCAGCTTCTCGTACAAAGTATTTGAAGAGGTTTGTTACCAGAGGTGCAGTGTTACAACATATTGGATGAAGATTCACATCAGGTGGATAGTAACAACATTGCTTGTAGTGACAATGGAGAGCATAATGACTTACCCCATGTAGATGATAACAACAACCCTTCTCATATGCTTGGATAGCCTAGTGAGATTGATGTTGTTCCTGCTGGTATTCATCCAACCAAGTTGCAAGTTGCAAGTGCAACCAAGAAGATAAGTCTCATAAGAGGGTGGAAATAATAGGATATGTTCACCGCAATTTATGATGTAGAATTCCATGGATATTCTATTCAAACAACCACCAAAAAACATGGTATTTCGACCACATCACTACACTACTAGATAAATGGAAAGACTCATACAAAGCGCCAAGGGACCCTTATGGTCATGACTATAGAAGAGGAGGAGGCGGTGGTTGTTTGGTGCAAGGAGATGGCTCAATTGGGACACAGACTAGAATTGATACGACTAAAACCCACTGTTGCTCAAATCTATCAAGGTAGGCTAAATCCATTCAAAGATGGATTTATGGGAAAATCATGGTAGGAAGGGTTTAAAAAGAGGCATCCAGATCTTGTGTTGCGAACATAAGAAGGCCTCAATAGGGACAGGGTTATAAATATAAGTCCTTAATTTGTGTCAAGGTTCTATGACACATTATCAGTTGTATACGAGAAGCATGCCTATAGTCCATACCATATATGGAACTGTGACGAAACTGATTTACAAGAAGCGAGAAACTGTAGCATGTGGGTAATTGCCAAGAGAGGGAGCATAAATATGCCAAAAATCCTTCCTAAGAGGAGGGATTGGATAACCATTATGTGTTGTTTAAAAGCAATATGTGCATCGATTCCAGGGTTCTATAAGGGTAAGAGTCAGTTGAAAAACTATATCCAAAATTGTGAACCAAGGGCATGCATGGCTGCACATCCCCATGCATGGATGACCAAAGAGTTTTTTATGAATTGGTTTTATCACTTTACAGCATATGTTCCTGTTGGCGTATCACCTGAAAAAAAAACACCTATTTATTTTGTATGTTCGTGGTAGCCACATATCCATACAAACCATCGAGGATGCAAATAGACTAGGCATTGACTTGTTAACTTTTCATGCACGTACTGCTCACAGGTTCCAACCTCTTGATGTGAGTTTGTTTGGGCCTTTCAAGAATTACTTCATATCTAAGAGAGTAGCGTGGATGGAAAAGAACCCCAGGATAGAGGTGAAAAGGTTTGAATTAGCCGAACTTGGAAGCAAAGCTTTTAAAAAATCTCTCACCCCATTGAATATCAAGGCAAGATTTAGGCGTGTTGGAATATGGCCACTAAATCATGATGCTATTATCCATGATACTAGGAGTGGCGAAGCATTTTATTTAAATGAATGGGAATTTGCAGATGCTTCAATCAACATGTTATCCCTATCTCAAAGAGATAGTATGCCATTGGGTGACAACAATGAGCAGGTCACTGCCACTCAATATGATCATGAACTAGATGAAGAGAACATGGGATTTTTTTGGGTCAAATGAATCTCATACAACATATATAGAGCATATTACTAATTACCATGTTGAGGAGAATGTGGTTGTAGGAGGTGAAGAAGCAGGAAGCACTGAGGAATAGTTGACAATGCCAAGCCAAGTTGAATGACATGAGTGGTTGGCAGATTCCATGATGAATATGAACAAAAATATTCTATCCAACACCAATGATCAAAGCCTCAACATGACTTCGCAACCAACATTCATAAACAATGAACATGTCTATTAATACATGGATGATGGAGGTGAAGAGGAACACCCTATGAATACTGAAGGACAATAGGGAGAATACAATGCCAATGAAACATCAACCCTAGTTGATCCTCTAGGTAACACAAAAATACTAGGCCAATTCCTAAAGCTACCAGTGGAGAGATTGTAAGCACATCAATTGAAAGGAACACCATATTATCTTCGAATGGGAAGGAGTTCATAACTACTCACTTCAGATGACTGCATTAACCTATTGGTAGAAGTAGAAAAAAATATGAGGGATATGGAGGCTATAAAACAGAAGAAGAGAGACTAGGAAAAGGAGAAGAAGGAAGCAAGGATTGTTGTAGCAGAACAACAAGGACAAGAAAAGCTTCAAAGAGTGAGAGAGAAGAGAGAAAAAGAGCACCAAAAATAGATGGAAAGGCATGAAAGGGAAAAACTAAAGGAACAACAGAGTCTTCAAAGTGATGGAGGTAGGATAATTACCAATGCATTAGATCCACTTGCATACAATCCACAACTCTTCCAAGACCTTATAAACATCCATCTCCTTCAATATCATCTACTTGGTATATATCCTCTACTAATTCATACCAATGCAAGGCTCTTTGTGCCAAATGCAATTACAACACCTCCAATCAATACAAGGGTATTTAACACAAGTCAGAACTATGGTTGTTCAATTCCCCCCCTTGGCTGCAATGTGGAAATTGGCCTCATCCTAGTATGGGAAACTCAAACCAATATAGTCAAGCAATGTTTGGCATCTTAATAGGTTTAGGTAATGCATACTTGGCTGAGGAAAATGCAGCAAGCTCAAAAGGTTTAAGCAATGCAGACACTCCATCTCATCAGCAATAGAGATATCATATACTTAGCCTCACCACATGGAATGTGGATTTTTGTAATATCCCAATTTTTGACCATATTGCATTAAAATTTTAAATGATGTAAATATCGTTATAAAATCGTGGTGAGGAGCTCAAGGCCAAGGCCCTGCCATCGATTTAGCATTTTATGCATCAACAATTAAAAATCGATGGATATGGTTCTCATGCTAGCCAGGCACAATAGAAATTACAACATCATGTTATTATGCATTTTAATAAAATACCCACAACTAGCTATGCGATGCAACAAGAGATGGGGGCATGATTTTTACAAGGAATAGGGAGGGAAAATATTCAAACTCTTGATCCAATAGTTTCATTCCAAGTGTCAATGAGAGAACACATAAACCCTCAACTACCCATATTGACCTATGCACCCAATCGTTTAATTCTTCCAAGAGTTGGTTGAGGAAGTTAATGCATTGGGAATGGAGAGGTATGGCTTCCCAATTTCGTGTATGGGAAAGCCATCAATTTGGAAAATTGTATTTTGGATTCTTGGGAAAGAAAACACCCATGAAATTGCTTCCCCAACCATTCTTCACCCATGGTATTTTATCCCTCACGCAGTCTGAGCTATCTAGGGCATTTTCCTTCAAGTTTTCGATCATTTTCCCTCATTTTCCGCAGCTGGGAAGTTGTTTTTGTGTTGCAGAGTGGATGGGAGGAAGAGAGTCACAATTTGGGGGTTTATAGAGGTCATTTATGTCCCTTGAATGTCCATAAATGTGTTCTGAAATCATTTGTTCTCTCCAAGGGTTGATTCCCCCCATCTAACAGTTCGTTTTTGGGTGCCCACGATTTTGGAAACTCATGGAAACCCCATTTTGGGAATCCCACAGTCAAAACGTTTTTCCTTCATGCCCAACATTTGTGTAAATACGTGTTTTTGCAATATAGCTTTGGCTTGGGATAGAAGTATCCCTTGATGTTGCTTGAATTGGGTGTAAACAACCAAGAGTAGAAGAGGATCCAGAATTGGCTTGATAAACCTAGTGAAGAGTGTAACCTTACTCAAGATCAAAGGGATTTGGATACTTTTATATGCACACCCTGAGAGTACTAGAAGGGAAGGTGTGGCTTGAGGGACTGTATAACAATGACGAGAATACTTCCTTGTTTTGGGTTTGTAGGTATTGTGAGTGGAAAGCTAGCTAGATCTTGTAGAGGGACCAATAGCTCTATGGTTGAGCTCACTAGCTTAGCAATTATTCCTTTCTACTACCTTAGAATCCTGATAAACCCAATTGTGGATTGGCTTGGCTGATTTTTGGTGTATATTTGGCTATGTGTGAGTCTGTTGTTCCATTTTTCCTTGTATAAATCATGCCCAGATCGGGGGTGGAAGTTGTGTTGAGAGATTAATGAGCACAATTGGCCTATGGTTGTGTGGAACGTTGCAGTTTCCTATCCAGTTGCTCGGGACTACTTCGTTTCAAGATAAGTACTCCCTTGTGTTAATTATACAATGTCTTTATTTGATGACTATTATGAATATGTTAAATGCATGCTAGATGGGTAGTAGAATTTTATTCCGGTGTGTCAAATTTAATCATGCATCTGCACACATATGCATTTTGTTCGTGTAATGTCCCCTTTTTGTTTTTTATTAAAATAGTGAATTTTTCAACTTTTTTCCCTAGTTCGACCTTTGACTAGATTTGATGTCTTGGTCTCCAAATTGCTCCAATTTCTCCCAAATGTTCTGAAAAGGTGTATGGATGATATTAAAACATAAATATAAGGTTCAGGGATGCTTTAGGACCTTCAAAAGACTTCTTCAACCTTCCTTTAAGTTATGGCCAAAGTAGGAGTTTTTTTACTAGCAATTTCTCTTTGACTAGTATTGGTCTCTTGGTCTCCAAATGACTCCAAATGCTTGTATAATGGGTCTGAAGGTATTTGAGAGGTATTAATACATATAAAAAAGGCTAATGTATGATTAAAAACCCTTAAATCACTTCTTCAACATTCATTTACAATATGGACAAAGTAGGGAAGATTACTAGTAATTTTGAGCTTCAAATCCCCCAAGGGTGGTGGACATAGATGTCTTCCCAAATGCTGTTAAAACCTTCCAAATTTATGAAAAGAGGTATGGTACTAATAAGTGGCTTTAATTATATCCCCAATGTATCCTTAATTAGTTCTTATGGCCTTCTGAAACTTCTTAAAATCATATGTTTTTATGCAAGATTTCACATAGGGGGAAAAGCTAGTTATTTTCACCATAACTTATGAAATTCAAATTTTAGGTGCCAAGGGCTTATGCTCTTTTAATGAAACTTATTCATAACTTTAATAAAACTCCATACATCAACAAAATCACAGAGAATAACTGATATAAATCGAAATAGTGTCTCTTCAAACTCCAACAACAAGATCTAGGGGAAATGGCATCATTTATGCATTGTTTGGTATTTTTACATAACTCCACTTAGTATTTCAACCTGAGAGTCTCATGAGCAGTAAAAACAGAGTATATATATCATATTACAAATATATGGGGTCTCAAGAGATATCCCAAAGATTTCATCACCTCAACAAGTGCGCCTCTCCTCAAGGAACAAGAATATGCCAAAAAATAGAAGAATGGTTGTAGAAGCAAGCTGAAAGAGATGTGACAATGAGATTCCCTATAGATTCAACCTGTAACAAAAGAATCCATTAAAGCTCCAAATGAAAGGTCTGAATTCCCTTTCCAATTAACAACTAGGATGGGAATCTTTCACCCTCGAAATTGGTGCTAAGGCAAGTAGAGTAGCACTCCACTAGCTCTCCTCTCTCAAATGCAAAATGAAAATTCTAAAATGATCAAAAGCTCTTCTCATGCTTAATTCATGTATTTTCTAACCAAACTTAGCCTCCTATGGTTTGAATTCCTCTCATTAGCTTCTAGGGATTTCCAATTAGGAAAGATTCCACATTATGCCACTTGTCTCCTAAGTTCCAACCTTCCACCTTCTCCCAATTCGAGTAGGAGTCTCTTTGGCTTCTTCAACTCCCCTGAGAGGCACCTTGGAGCCTATTTTTGGGCCTAACATGTAATATTGGTCAGATGTCAGCAATCATATATAAAATATGTCATAGATGTCATAGATTCTTCATCATTGTTGTCATAGGAGCTAGGGAATCTAGCCCAAGTGTCCACAAACTTCTAGTTTGGCTCTTCCTCTTCCATGGAGGTTACCATTCCATCCAAATTTGACCTATGATGTTAAATGCCATGTGTATGATCCTACCAACTCATCCAAGAATGTTTTCCTTCTCATGAATTCAAAATGGAAAGAGAGAGATGCCATGTGGCATTGAAAAATCAAGCTAGTGTGGGTCCCACATCCTCCATATGTCTTCAAAACCAATTGCCACCTAGAATTTCTCTTGAATTTCTTTATTCAACCTATTTATTAAATACTTGAACTATTCTAATGTATAAACATCATTTATTAGCTCCCTTATTACAATTCCAAATGTATCCATCCAACCTAGGGAACTAGTAAGATTGATGGGATTCTCTTGCTATGCAATTATTTGAATGGGGACATTACAGTTTGTATGAATTTGTACATTTTATGATGGGGCTGAGAAGTAGAAATAGCCCAGTTCTAGTGTCATGTTATCTCCCTTGCATTGGATGGATGGGAGGGGACGTGACAGTGTGGTATCAGAACCACAGGTTACAACATCGGGACTAAATGGGATAAGTTGAAAAGTTGCATTGGTAAGATGGCTTCTTGATCACCACTGATCAGTAGGAAAGTTTCAAAAAAAAATTCTAAGTTTTTGATTTATTTGTCTAAGTTTGTGTCGGTGCAAAATCAGAAGGGGCACCAAAACTATTGGCGAGAAATTTGAATAGTAACCGATATGTTTTGGTGAAAAAATCAAAAAGTTGTCGAAAAGGCATTTCGGCGCGAAAATGGAAATTTCGTCAGTCGACGATAAAATGAATTTCACGCTGAAACAGGTTGCGAAAAAATGAATTTTGCTCCGAAATGGGACGGCGACAAAGTGGAAAATGTGTTGATCAGAGGGACAATGAATTGTGTGTTGAAACAAGTCGAAGACAAAATGAATTTTGTGCCGAAACAGGTTGGCGACAAAATGAATTTTGCTCTGAAACAGTTCGGTGGCAAAATGGAAAATGTGCCGATCAGAGGAAAAATGAATTTTTCTCTGAATCAGGTCGGCCCAAAAATAGAAAATGCGTCGATCGACGATAAAAGGCCAAATCTGTCGAAATAGGTTAGCGCCAAACTGGAAAGTGAATCGATCGGAGACACAAGGATAAGTCTTTAGAAATAGGTCGGGGAAAAATGGAAATTCCGCAAAACAGGGAAATTAAGAAGTTTTCTAGGGATATTTTCGGGTGCCATAAATTGAAAAGTGCCATGGAACTTATGCGCCAGATTGCGTGAAATTGAAATATTTACAAAGTCTATGATTGACCCCCATCGACCCCCGGAGACAGCCATTGATTGTGAGAAAATTCTATGATTTGACAAAGTTGTCAATATAGGATTTTCCCAAATGCATGCAAATAATTTATGAATTTATGTGAATATAATGCAGGTAACAATTGTGTTTATGAACACAGTTTGCAAAACCATAGTCACATCAAAGGCAGTTAAAGCACTCCACATAGTGCAGTTTGGAAAATTTTGGTCTTGGTTGGGCCAAGAAGATCAACATTATGGATGATGCACAGGATCCCTATGAGCCTGAGAAAAATGCCATGGGGGAGAAGGTACAAGTTTAGAATGCTGAAACGTAATCCAATGGGATAAGAAATCAAGAGAATCCCCTAGATATTGCAGCCACGATGAGGAGCCTAAGGGTGGAGTTGCAGAGTTGCAGAGACGATAATTGTTGGTGTTCATTTTTGTCATCATTTTTGAATATCAAATACATTCTGATTGGCATTACTTTCACCATTTTTTAAGTAATAAGTCACTCTGTTTTCCATTCAGACCGTCAAACAGACCAGGTATGTATATATTTACACATCACATGTATTTTGGTTAAAATCGTCATTTTTGTGATTTATTAATGTTTAATTGATATTTCTTGGCCTACTTGACAAGTATATTTTGTTTTACAGGTTCTAGTTCTCAAACGGATCTCCACTGAGATGCATATTCGCTTTGCAAATAATCAGTTGCATTCATCCCACCATTAAGACCTGCATTCAACCCACGAGTTTGTTGATTGAGATATCTCAGGATGTTGAAAGACAAACCATCACATGGATTCTATTTAGGACGTGGCCCTTATGATGCGTAAGCTGATGTTATCGAAGATTCCCGTTCCTGTACACTCATCTCGACAACACACCCCTCTCTTCCCACATCAAGGAAGATTAGCGTTTCAGTGACCTCAGGAAGGATTGATGCCGTGGAACCTGGAAGATTCTTTGTGCGTTGTCATGAGCCATTACAAGGCCGATTATTTGGCTTACGAGCTATCACGAAATGTTAAGTAGAGCCATCCATTGGCTTATGTGTTGTCACGAGATATTAAACAGAGCCGTTTTTGGGCGTTCAAGATAGTCTGTTATTAGAGCAGTCGACCACTAAAAGGTCGACTTGCTTCCTCCATTGTAACGTTGTATAAATAGACGTCCTCGTAGCAGGGACGAGTTAGCCAAGTCAGTCAATAGTCAGTCAGTATTTTATCTTTAGTTTTTACCTATCTTTTTCAGCTGCAAATGGACACAAAAGAACTGTAACTCTGTCTTTTATTTAATACATCTCTGTTCCAGTTTCATGGAATTTATCAGCATGCGTGGTGATTGACTGATTAAGGCTCAGCCTCTGTTTGCTGAGATGGGCCCCTCAACAACCAGTGGTCTTCCATCGGTGTATATAATTTGTTTTGTCTTTTGCAGATAGCTATGTCGTTATGTATCTGCTCTGTACATGATGTCTTTGTTTTGTATGACGCTGTGCTGTTTATATAAATGATGTTTCTGTTTATGTTATGAATATCTTGTTGTTGTTCATGTTAATAATGTTTCCAGAATATAATTGGTGACCGGTCACACTTAGGTTCATTTGGTTCACTTAAATAGCTTAGGTTACATTTAGTTTATTTCGTTTGCTTGAGTAGTTTAGATCACATTATTTTATTTCGTTTGCTTAAGTAGTTTTTATTTTAAAGATTTAGTTTGCT
This sequence comes from Larix kaempferi, assembly GCA_027924585.1. Classification (NCBI taxonomy): domain Eukaryota; kingdom Viridiplantae; phylum Streptophyta; class Pinopsida; order Pinales; family Pinaceae; genus Larix; species Larix kaempferi. The sequence goes on from BSBM01001162.1 coordinate 930,964, forward strand.
TAGTTAACTTAAAGTTTAGTTAGCTTAACCTCCAAAACCTGCTCATAGTCAAACTGAAGTTCTGTAGTTCTTTTCTGTAGCAGTAGAATAGCTTCAGTTACATCTTAGTCTTGTTCTAGGATAAAATAGAAATAGCTGGTTTCTCCAATTTCAATTAACATAGATAGCTTCTTCTTATTCTAGCTTTTAATTAGCTTATTCATTGCTTCCCCTACACTGTAGGATCATATGCATCAGCCAGCTAGTAGTTAAGATCATCCAATCTTCTCTTCCCTTAGTCTAGATTGTTTTCTTCCATCCGGACTGTCATTCGGACAGTCATCCGGATCGGCATTCGGACCTCAACATTTCCTGCATCATTTTGCTTAATTAGAATTTGGTTTCTTAGGTTTTTCAAGTTGTAATCTCTTTCATCATTTTTAGGAGTCACTAAGACCTTGTTTTATTTCATATAGAGTTTTAATCAAGTTTTGTTATCATCTCTAGTTTTCATTCTCTCTTTCCCTTACTTTGCTTCAGTTGTTTTCCAAATTATATGTCTGATTCATTAATGATTTATGGTTACAGAATTTATCAGTTTCATTTTTAGTACAGTTTATTATATGTTAATTATATTAATATTAGGTTAGGTTTAGTAATTTCATTCTCCAACTCATCTCAATCTTGAATCATTCTTCTCATGCTAATAATGGATTCCTGGAATAGGACTCGATTCATAAGTAAAACATCTTTATCAAGTTTTCTACTTGCTTCTGAACGTAATATCTTTATCAAGTTTTCTACTTGCTTCTGAACGTAATATCTTTATCAAGTTTTCTACTTGCTTCTGAACGTAATATCTTTATCAAGTTTTCTACTTGCTTCTAGAATTCCTTAGTTTCAAGTCTTTCATTTACAAATAGGAGATAGGTCATTATGTTTAAAGTTAATTGTAGTTGGATAATCTTTAGCTTGCATTTATTTGTGGAAGTTAAATTAGATTTAATTCCATTTTGTTTTCTTGTTACATTTGAAAGCCACTTCGATACATTCACCCCTATTCCCATTACATTTGATACCCTTCCTCAGGGTCCCCAAGGAGAATGGAATTAGATGCTTTAGTAGTTTTGAATAGTTGTTGAAGTCATTAATAGTTTATAATTTTATTTAACTTAGTTTTATGTTCATATGATTGAGTTATTCCATAGGTAGGTCTTTACATTCTTCTAATTCCTAGATTAGAATTTGAGAATTGATTAAGTAGTTTCCATTTTTACAAAGAGTAGTTTGTTTTTGTCTTCTCTATTGTTTGATCATAGAATAGAGTAGTATAGTTTGATACTATTTTGATATGGTAGTTTAGGTAGGTTCAGTTAGTTTATTTGTTGTCTTTATAAAGTTTGATTCGGTTTTTCATTTTGAAAGATCTTTCGATATTTTCTTTATTAAATCTTTTTAAGGTATGAAAAGCCAAAACTTAGGTACCATTATACCTTAGCATATACTATGCCTCAACTCCAAGATTACCAACCCCTGTCGATAATTAAATATTAGGTGGTTCTTTGAGATAGCTCACACACCCAACATTTTGGCGCCATTGCCGGGGAGTTGTAGATAAATAGGTAGAATTCAGTCATAGATAAGTTGAACTCTCTTTTGAAATTTAGTTATATTCTTTCCTTTAGAAATAGGCTGGTGGCGGCTGAGCAGTAAGACGAGAGGTAAGAACTTGTGCATATGTTATAACAGGCATCCCCAAAACCCAACAGTAGTAGTTATGTAGTTAGAATTTATTTCAGTTATAGTTTGTTTTCATGAATAGGTCTAGAGATTCTCAAGGTAGATTTATTAAAACTAGTTCTCTTACTAAAATTCCTACTAACCTATACGGGGGGCGTGCCACCCCGACTACTAAATCAGCAGAAAGTTATCAGAAGACACCTAAATGGGATAGTCCTACTTGGAAAGAAAAATAAATCCTTTCTGGAAATCAATTAGGGGAAACCATAGGGACATTAGAAGATTATATTTATAAGGAAATTCCACTAAAAAGAACCTTAAGTTCATATAGAGACTGAACCTAGACCAGAGGAAGCTCAAAGGATAAAATTCAGAACATATTCACCAAGAAAGGAACCACCTAGGTCTTCTCTCTCTGGCAGTCAAATATTCATGGAGAATGAAGAATGTGCTTGTGGGAGTTACTCTAGGAGCAGAGGGAAAAGTGGAAGACACTCTTGAGAATTTTATGCTAGGAACCTAAAAGAAAACAAATCCGGTACCAGTGGGGTTACAAGGGTAGAGTTGGAAAACCTATTAGAAAACTTTAAATTAGATATTCTAGAAGCAATAGGTTCTCAACTAGATACACTACAAGCTAAAAAAAGGCAAGATGAGGAGTGGGCAGCAATGAGTGTTTTTTATCCTAGGTGTAGGATTGAACATCCTCGACAAGGATGTCCATGGAATAATGTCCCAGTTTGTCACCTTGGTTCATAAAAACATCCAACTGATAATTGTCCATCGTTTCCTAGAGTGCAAACCGTATACAATTTAGTGAAAACTTTGATGGACCATCTAGGAGGCCTTGGAAACCTCAAGCTCAACTATCATATCAAGGTCCATCACAAATTCCGCCCTATCCTTATCTACCTCCTTAACAATGGAACACTTTAGGTTGGCAGAATCGGCCACCACAGTACCCTCCTCAGAATGCTCAACAACAACAATGGCCGCATGGATGGAGAAGACTAGCCTATGCTCAACCTCCTCCTATGCCTAACTATCCTTACCCACCTAATATCCAGCAACTTATGCCTAGATTTGTACCTCCTTCGCTACCCCCTATACCAAATCAACTTCACCATTTCCAGAATAAGAATCCTCCAAGGCCCACAATATTACCGGCACAACCGATACCAAATTCTAACCATAAACCAACCCAAGCTTTTAATAGCGTCGGGTTGTTACTCTTCCATCATATGCCATTCCGACCGCACCAATACATGAGATTCAATTGCGGATTGGAAGAGTTATGCAAGAGAAGCCCAAGTCATCAGTTGTTATCCAGGAAGAGAATGAAGAATTTAAAATAATGGATGATTCTCAAATCTCCCTGGATGAAAATAGACATAGACTTTGTCATCAATCAATATCTAAACAAAATTTTGGGCAGAATGCCTTCCAACAAAAGGAGATGAAGCTGGAAAAAGAGGGAATCATTCCTCTTTCTTCTAGTCCTTGAATTATTTTGGGTTATCTTCATTTGTATATATATGTAAATATGTTTTTTTTTTCAATAATAAGAGTCATTTCTAACAACTAATTGCATTCTTGCAGGAAACCCATTGCTATGATCAGCTTATGAAATTTTGTCAATTAAAATAGGAAGACTCTTTCTCTTTTTTTTTTCTAAATTTCATATAACCTTTTTTGTACATATATGTTGTTTTTAAATAAATTTGAATCATCTAACAAGTGGTTTTGCAGTATGATTTCAAGAACCTCATAATCAACTCATGCATCCGAAAAGGGAAGTGATTCAAAAAGAAATACTTATAATCCTCTTTCTCTTATGATTATTGTTGAAATTGAAAATTGAAATATTCTCTATATCATCTTTAAACCACTTTCTTTTATGATTCTGCATATGGTATTTGATTCAGACATGTACATTTCTGATTTATCATCAGAACAGTTGCTTAAAGACCTATCATTATGATTTTCAAAAGCTCTATCTTATACCTATGGACTACTATCTCATCCTAAGACTCATTATCAAAACTTGTCTCTTAATCACTTTTAGAAGGTAGCTCAAAAGTGAATGATATTTCTATTTTTGTGGGGAACATTACTGACTTTTTATGAAGAAGATAGACTGAGAGGTCAAAGAATAGCTTTAGGTTATTATCTTTTGACATGATCTGTAATTTTGGAGATTATAAATAAATTTACTCGTAAGGATTGTTCTAAATTTTTTTGAATTATGTGTTTAGCAGGCTTAGCACACTCTAGTGCCAATCAAATTCCTAAAAAATATATATATATATCATTATACGAGGCAAACCCGCCGGGGTACTGAACAGGCTCGCTGGAAGCAGTCCATGCTAAGTAATATCTAAATAATAAGGAAGCTCGGTAAGTGAAAGTAAACCTGTCGGGGTACTGAATAGGCTCGCTGGCAGTGGGGCTATGCTTGCATGGTACCAAGATAAACCCGCTGGGGTACTAAACAGGCCTGCTGGCAGTGGGGCAATATTGGGTAAAATAGGTTTGGTTAATGCATCGCTATGCACATGGCTCATAAAAAACCCTGAGTATACAAACACATGTTTAGGCCAATTATTTATATTGTCATTAGAGAATAGCTGTAAGTTGTACTTGGGCCCTTTCATCTAATTCAGACATTACCTAGGATATGCCTATCCTAGAAATGGGACCCATAACTATAGAAGTCTCACAAATTCTACGGTGAACCTTATTTATATTCTTTGGATGGCAAGAAATCTTCACAATAAGTCACGGATGACTAATTTTCCTATGGCATTTTTCACATCAATTATCCTATCATTCTTCATATGGTCTTCTTAAGCACTGTTGTGATCTTTTGGATGAATGTACATGATTGAATCATCTACATTTACTAATTATATTTTATTTTCTTAAGAACATTATTACAACGTTTCTAGAATCTATCGTCAAAACTGTCAATTGAAATCACTTGAATATTAATCAATTTTTCTTTGATGGCTTGAGGACACGCCATATTTTTGGTTTGGGGGAGATTCAGAACTATTTTACTTTCTGAATATTGATGAACAAGTTTATGTATCCCTGATGAATAATAGGTGTTTTCCAGGATAATGCAAAAAGCAGAAAGAAGCTCGTTTGGATTAATGACAAATGAGAAAGAATGCAACTTGGAGTTCCAAAAAAGCAGATTTACAACATCTCTAATGTGCTGACAAGTTCATAAAATTCTCTGCATAATCAACAACAGTCAGATCCATCAAAACATGTTTTTTTTTTTTACAAAGGTCTGTATGAAGGGTTGAATGAAGGGTCGAATGACGCTCCGAATAAGCTGACGAACGAGGCTGAAGAGAGTATTGAATGAAACAATAATTATAATAATATTATGCCAAGGTTTTCGATTTTTGTGACATATCTAAGTAACTAATCATAACAAGGTTTGAATTTAAACGCCATCTTTTATATACTCATCAAATAAATTGGTCAATCATACATTTTGGGTGCTATCATATGATCCCTATCCTTCATTTAAAAGGGTTATCGTGCCATCTATCATTCATTCACTAAAACATTTATGATTTTTCATGTGTAATTATGTCTTTCATCTCATAAATAAAATTTATGTTCAACCTGTCCAAAGTTTTACTTTGGACATGGTTGACTACATTACAAACCATGTGAATTCATAATTACATAGCTCTAAGGTGGCAAACGACTCAAGGAAGCTCAAATTATGGCATATCACTCCTACATGTGAGATCTCCCTCCACGATCGTTCAGTCGCTCAAATGGCCCTTGTTTTAAACCTACCCCCTGCATAAATCCTGCCTCTTTCTGCTCATTCTTCATCCGCCCTGAACCTATCAAACCCTATCCACTGCAATTTTGTGCATTCCCTCTACCCAGCATCATCCGTCGACCTTTTCTCAAAAATTCCAACCTGTCATGAGCCTGGCAGTTACCAAGACCTCCTTCGCATTTTCGAGTTGAAGGCTTGGCGTGAGATATTCTTGCGTGCTAGATGGGGTCTGTTCCTTCTCCTCCTTGATGGTCACAACCACGAAATCTCCTTACTGTTTGCAAAAGGGTTTGATGGTAAGACAACCAAGGTCGGCCATCTTACCTTTATGGTGACAGAAGAAGCCATAGCCTCGGCCACGAAGCTACCCAGGGAAGGTGCCTGTTGGCACAAACACTTGTTTCTCCCACGAACGGCCCATAAGTTTTCCATCAAGGATGAATATCAGCATGTTGAAGTTGCAAAAGGGGTTCACAGGGAATGGGTTAAGCCTGAATACCTTGAGCCACTGATGGTCATCATCCATCTAATCACCTGGGAAGCTAAGTTTTCCATTTTCTAAGCCTGTCATTTCCGATTGTTGGCGCATTTCGTTGATAATCGGGCCCTGAACTTTTCCTTCTATTTCTTGAAAAGCCTAGAAAAAATGTCTAGTCAGGTTAGGAAGAATACCACTAACCCCTCTGGCAGCTTATACCACCATTGTTTAATCAAAATCCTGATCACTCATCCATTGGAAGAAAAGGGGAAAACTTGGGAATGCTTTATCTTTGAAACCCTCAACCCTCACCTAGTCAAGAATCCTACTGTTAAATCCCCTGTGTCACAGCCATGCTCGGTAGGTTGTCTTAGCTAACCAAAGAGTGTTGTGCGGCACTGCTAGGACGCTGCGTTGAGGGCTTGGCCAACTCAACCAACGTCCCTACAGACTACGCCTTTAACCTATGGAAACACTTTATCATATGTGCACTTAATTACTTGTTCAAATTAGTTTAGCCACTTGCCCTATCGACACCACAATTAGCCAAATAGAAACGCAGTGCAACCAAGAAGAAAAGACACAAGATTTAAGTGGTGGGTTTCCCAACCTGGCAGAGCCCTTTGATAATATATATAACATATTTTTTACATCAATGGAGTTGCCCCAACTGGCAGAGCTCCTGAGTGCTGCCCAACTAGCAAAACACCCCTTTACAGAATACAAGTAAACATCATGGACTGTTAGCAAGCCGTCCTATAGTCATGTGCGAACCCTCTGCTCAAGATCCGCACATTTTCCTTTCTCCCTATTTGATGATGTGAACTTAGCCTAGTGTCCTTCCTTTATACCTTGCCTCCGCGTGATTTCTGGACGCCCATCTTGCTTAGCGCGCACGCTAAGTGTGCTGCGACTTAGCGTGCTCTACACTTCTCGACCGACGCCCATCAAAGGGTCGCGCGCCCACACCCAAGGTGGGTCGGGTGCCCATATCCTGGCGCGTTTCCTATCCGATGCCACTAGAGCTTGCCATGTGCCTTTTTTCCTCCTGTTCCGTTCTGGTGGTCTGCATCTTGCCCATGTTGCCCACGCTTGTGCCTTGTGCGTTTTTGCTTGCTCTCCCAGCTAGCTCACAAGCTCCCAAACCGAGTCAGGTCGAGGTGTGCCAAGGAGTGTGCCAAAACTCCAAGGCAAGCTCACGGGGTGTGCTCCCACCTCTTAGCGCACCCCGGGCATCCACATGCTCGCATTCAGGTGGTGGTTGTGGCGGGGTCGTGACAACATTCATCACCCAACCGGTTGTCGTCCTGGCGATGAGACTTCCTGGGGTTTCTCCGAGGTGGAAGCCCATGCGATTCCTGAAATGCCTTGATCAGACTTTCTACCTTCCAAAGTGAATTCTTCCTCTCCCAGGTGTTCTCTTCCTCCGGCAAGTCATGCCATTTGACGAAATACTCCAACCTTGAGTCCTTTCCTCATCGATTAAACCGATGTCCCGAAATAGCTTCCACTTCCCGATCTGGCCTGTCCATGATCACCGCGGGAGCTCTAATCAGAATGTGCTGTTCTGGTTCGTTCGCATCAACCCGACAACGCTTCAACGGACTTACGTGAAAAACTGGATGGTACACCTGCAAATGTTCTGGGAGTCTTAGCCTGTAGGAGACTTGCCCACTCTCTCCAAAATCTCGCAAGGTCCGTCATACTTCCTCACTAAAGAGCTTGCTAGGCCCTTCGGACATACAAATTGTTCCTTCCCGAGTCTAAGGAGAACGCTCTCTCCAACAGAAAATTCTTCATGCCAACGATGTCTATCCGCCCACTTCTTCACTTTCTCGGCTGTCTCCTCCAAATGAGACTTAGCCAATTTCAGCCTGTCATGCCATGCCAATATAAACTCTCTCGCAGCGGGACTAGGGCCTATCTCACCAGTCGCAATAACCTACAGAGTCAACGGTTTCTGCTCGGTTGCCAACTCAAATGGACAATAACCTATTGTCGAGCTTATGTGCATGTTATAACTGAACTGAGCTGCATCCAACAGATCCGGCCAATTCTTCTGATCAGCTTGTACATAGTGTCTCAAGTAACTTTCCAAGATCGCATTCACCCTCTCCGTCTATCCGTCTATCCGTCTATCTCTGGATGGAAGCCCAAACGCTTGAGTAGCTTCGTTCCAAGAAACTTGAACAAAGCTGGCCAAAACTTTCCTGTGAACCGCGGGTCTCGATACGAATCAATGTTGAGTGGCAAGCCCCAATACTTAACCACATTCTGGAAGAAAAGCTTCTCAACCTATGCTGCCTTGCATTGCGACTTCATCGGAAAAAACGTCGCATACTTGGAGAAACGATCTACCACAACGAATATCCCGTTATACCCCCGCTCTTCCGGTAGCTATGTGATGAAATCCATGGAGACGCTCACCCATGGTCTCTCTGGCACTAGCAATGGCTGCAACAAACCTGCCTTCTTCTGCAAAGTTGACATGTCTTGCTGGAAAATGAGAAAAGTCCTAACATACTCCTCTATGTCTTACCGTAGGTTCTTCCAATAGAAGCTCTTTTCAACCAATGCCCTTGTCCTGTGTTTCCCTGGGTGCCTGGACCAAAATGAGTCGTGACACTCCTTCAACAACTCTTTCCTGAGTTGCGAAGCCTGTGGCACATACAACCGCTTGTCAAAGAAAATGAGTCCATCTTTTTCCTTGAACCTGCTAGCTTCACCCTTTTTTATTTGCGCAAGGATGCTCCTAGCTGTCAGGTCTTCCTTCAAATCTTCCCGAATCCTCATCCACAAATCGGACACAACCTGAGCTATCAGATTGAGTGGCTCCTCACTCAATGTTTCTAAATGCGCTTTTTTGCTCAACGCATCCGCAGTAGCATTCAACCTTTCTGTCCGATACTCAAGAATCATGTCAAACTCGGAAAGAAAGTCTTCCCACCATGCTTGCTTTAGCGAAATCTTGGGCTGTGTATCAAAGTAACTTGTCGCTATGTTGCCTATTTTCACAACAAAAGGATTACCCAACAAGTAATGCCTCCACGTCCTCAAACAATGCACCACCACAGTCATCTCTTTCTCATGTACCAGGTATCTCCTCTCCTGATCCTGGAGCTTGCGGCTCTCAGACACAACCGGATTCCCATCTTGCATCAGCACACCTCCAATGGCAAAATCGGAAGCATCCGTCTGTACTTCGAAGTCTCTTTCAAAGTCTGGCATCCGCAGCACCGGTGCGGTTGCAAGCCTGCGTTTGAGATCATAAAAATCCCCTTGACATTTCTTGGACCACTTCCAAGCTCTGTCTTTATTCAGCAAGTCTGTGAGAGGCGCAACAATCTTTGAATATCCTTCCATAAACCTGTGGTAGTAGTTCACCAAACCTAGGAAACTACATACCTCATGCACTGTCTTTGGTTCCACCCAGTCTTGGATCGTAGCCACCTTTCTGTCATCCATGTGAATCATGCCACGACTAATTCGATGTCCCAAAAAATGAGTCTCTTCCTGACCGAAGGAACACTTAGAAGATTTCAAGTAGAGCTAATTCTCCCTCAGCGCTTTGAACACCTCTTCCAAGTGCTTCTTGTGATCTTCCAACGTCTCGCTGTAAACCACAATATCATCCAAATACACTACAACCGACTTGTCCAAAAACGGTTGCAGCACATCATTCATCAATGTGTAGAATGTTGCAAGGGTGTTACACAACCCAAACAGCATAACCAAAAACTCGTAGCTTCCATACCTCGTCACACAAGTCATCTTGTATTCATCTCCCTCCGCAATTCTGACTTGATAGTAGCCCTGCCTCAAATCCAACTTTGATAACACTCGTGCCTTAGCCAACTTATCGAAACAATCAGCCACCAACAGAAGCGGGTACCGATTCTTAATCATTTTCTTGTTCAACATCCTATAGTCCAAGCACATCCTCAATTCGGTAGTGTACTTCTTCCCTTGGAACAAAACTAGGGCACCATAGGGTGACCTTGACGGCCGTATAAAGCCTGCATCCAGGAGTTCTGTGAGCTTCCTCTTCAGCTCTTCTCACTCTGGCCCAGATAACCTGTATGGCGCTTTGGCCATTGGCTTGGAACCTAGTTCCAACTCAATTCTGTGGTCGACGTTCCTTCTCGGAGGAAACGCTTTTGGGATGTTCTCGGGCATCAAATCCACATAAGTAGCCAACATCTCAGAGAGGAACGGGGGTGTAGGCATCCCCACACTCTCCGCATCAGACTCTTCCAAGAGTGATGCAATATACATCTGTGTTTTTGACCTTCAAGCATCCTTTTTCACCCTTAGAGCAGAAACCAATTTTTCATGCCCATTCGTTTTACCTTCAATTGTCTTCACCACACTTGGTCTCTTTCCGTGGAAGATAACCATCTTGTTCGCAAACGGTAGCAACACCACTTGTTGCCTTCACAGAAAATCCTGCCCAAGAATCATATCAAAATCATCTAAAGGCATAACTGTGAAGTCAATCTTACCCATCCAACGTCCCAGTTGAACCAGCACTCCGTAAGCCACACCTGTAGTAGCCTTAGCTTTTGAGTTCACTGCTTTGACGTGCATGCCGCAATCCTTCCTCTTCAAACCAATCTCATCTGCCACTTCTCGCTTCACGAAGTTGTGTGAGGCTCTTGTGTGAACCAGTGCCCTCACACTTCTACCATTCGTCACAATGTCCACAAAACACAAGGCATTCATCCCTTGGCCACTTTTCATAGCACCTAGCTTCTGCACTTCCATTTCTGGGCACTTGTAACAAACTGGTTTCTTGGTCGCAGCATGCCCTAACTCGGCAGCCACACTTAGAAGTTTCTGCAACTTCTCAGGAAGCTCACTCTTCCAAGACAACGCTTCCTTCGACTGGTTCGCTAACGTGGAGCATGCTGCATCTCCCCACCTCAACGCACCGGCTATCCATCCTAGCGAATGCCCTGACAGGTTCTGCACCTGTGCCCTTGAAGGTTCGCTAAGGAGTAGCGTCCATACTCTGTAACACCATCTTTGTTTTCTGCTGGACTTTGGCAACCCAACCATCGTTCCCACGATCCTGAGCGTTTCACCAAAATGACTCTGATACCACCTGTCACAGCCAAGCTCAGCAAACTGTCTTAGCTAACCGAAGAGTGGTGTGCGGCACTACTAGGACGCTGTGTTGAGGGCTTGGCAAACTCAACCAACATTCCTACAAATTACGCCTTTAACCTGCGGAAACACTTTATCATATGTGCACTTAATTACTTGTTCAAATTAACTTAGCCACTTGCCCTATCGGCACCACAATTAGCCAAACAGAAACACAGTGCAACCAAGAAGAAGAGACACAAGATTTAAGTGGTGGGTTTCCCAACCTGGCAGAGCCCTTTGATAATATATATAACAGAGTTTTTACATCAATGGAGTTGCCCCAACTGGAAGAGCTCTTGAGTGCTGTCCAACTAGCAAAACACCCCTTTGCGGAATACAAATAAACATCATGGACTGTTAGCAAGACGCCCTACAGTCATGTGCGAACCCTCTGCTTAAGATCTGTGTGTTTTCCTTGGTCCCTCTTCGATGATGCAAACTTAGCCGAGCGTCCTTCCTTTATACCTTGCCTCCACGCGATTTTTGGACGCCCGTCTTGCTTAGCGCGCACACTAAGTGTGCCACGACTTAGCATGCTCCACACTTCTCGGTCGATGCCCATCAAAGGGTCACGCGCCCATACCCAAGGTGGGTTGGGCGCCCATATGTTGGCACGTTTCCTGTTCGATGCCACTAGTGCTTTCCGTGTGCCCATTTGCCTCGCATTTCGTTCTGCTGGTCTGCATCTTGCCCACATCGCCCACACTTGTGCCTTGTGTGTTTTTTCTTGCTCGCCCAGCTAGCTCACAAGCTCCCAAACCGAGTCGGGTTGAGGTGTGCCAAGGAGTGTGCCAAAACTCCAAGGTAAGCCCGCGGGGTGTGCGCCCACCTCTTAGCGCACTCGGGGCATCCGCATGATCGCATTTAGGTGGTGGTTGTAGCAGTGTCATGACACCCTGCCTCTTGAAAACTCCATCGTTTCCTAACGTATAGCAATGAGCCGGCCCAAAACTCTGCCCAGAAAGAAAATGTTTCCAAGGTTGTAATGTTTAATGAGGATACCTCGGAAGAAACACGCCCTGATCATGCATCTTCCCCTTAGCATGTCCATGAGGACACCACCACAGAACCCCTATTCTTCTCACTCGTACCCACGAATTCAAGGAGGGCTAATCGCGACCAAACAATCGACCTGACCATCGTCTAGTCCGACGAACAGACCATTGTTAAGCCCATCAACCAGGTAGTCAGTGAGCCAATGCACCCGGACAACCCCGATAACCAAGCGAATGACTCTGTCCTTGAGTCCCCTCTCCTTGTGTTGGCCAATTTATCAGCCAGTTTACTTGAAGACCCTGTCTTGGAGCCTACCCCTGCACATACTGAATATAAGGCCCTTGAGGCACCCATTACATCTGCTGATCCTGAACCTTTTCATAAGGAATTGAGCCCTCAAAAGGACCTTATGTCTTTAATAGAGATATCTATTCCACTCCAATAGACTGTGGATAGATTAACCCAGGGTGTAGCAGAGCTAAGAAGCCCGAATGTAAAGTATGAATAGATCATTGCTTGGATTCGCCAAGAAAACAAGGACCTGTGTTTTCAGGTGAAGTGTGTGGAAAATATAAACGAATCCAAAACAACCTCCAATATTTCTCTCCGTTTGAAGCATGACAATTTGAAGGAGTAGCTCCAGAAGTTTAGAGCTAAAAGCACTTCCTCGTCTAAGTCAAAGGCAGCTGCTACCGCAACTATGCCTTCTTCCTAAATTTTGCTCTGTTTGCTCAGTGGGACCTGGCATATATCCGGTTTGGGGGAATGTTGGTGTCTATTTTTGTCATCATTTTTTAATATCAAATACACTCTGATTGGCATTACTTTCACCATTTTTGATGTAATAAGTCACTCTGTTTTCCATTCAGACCATCAAACAGACCAGGTATGTATATATTTACACATCACATGTATTTTGGTTAAAATCATCATTTTTGTGATTTATTAATGTTTAATTGATATTTCTTGGCCTACTTGACAAGTATATTTTGTTTTACAGGTTTTGGTTCTCAAACAGATCTCCACTCAGATGCATATTCGCTTTGCAAATAATCAGTTGCATTGAATCTGCCATTCAAACCTGCATTCAACCCACGAGTTTGTTGATTGAGATATTCTCGGGCCATTGAAAGAAAAACCGTCACATGGATTCTTTTTGGGACGTGGCCCTTATGATGTGTAAGCTGATGTTCTTGAAAATTCTTGTTCCTGTACACTCAGCTCGACAACACACCCCTCTTTGCCCACGTCAAGGAATATTCACATTTCAACGACCTCAGGAAGGATTGACGCCGTGGAACCTGGAAGATGCTCTGTGCGCTGTCATTAGCCATTACTAGGTCGATTCTTTGTCTTACGAGTTGTCACAAAATGTTAAGCAGAGCCGACCCTTGGCTTGTGTGTTGTCACAAGATATTAAACAGAGCCGGTTTGGGGAATTCAAGATAGTTTGTTATTAGAGCAGTCGACCACTAAGGGTCGACTTGCTTCCTCCATTGTAATGCTATATAAATAGATGTCCTCGTAGTAGGGACGAGTTAGCCAATAGTCAGTCAGTCTTTTATCTTTAGTTTTTTCCTATCTTTTTCATTTGCAAATGGACACAGAAGCACTGTAACTCTGTCTTTTATTTAATACATCTCTGTTCCAGTTTCATGGAATTTATCAGCACGCGTGGTGATTGACTGATTAAGGCTCAGCCTCTGTTTGCTGAGACGGGCCCCTCAACAACCAGTGGTCTTCCATCAGTGTATATAATTTGTTTTGTCTTTTGCAGATAAGCTATGTCGTTATGTATCTGCTTTGTACATGATGTCTTTGTTTTGTATGACGCCGTGTTGTTTATATAAATGATGTTTCTATTTATGTAATGAATATCTTGTTGATGTTCATGTTAATAATGTTTCCAGAATATAATTGGTGACCGGTCACACTTAGGTTCATTTGGTTCGCTTAAATAGCTTAGGTTACATTTAGTTTATTTCGTTTGCTTAAGTAGTTTAGATCACATTTAGTTTATTTCGTTTGCTTAAGTAGTTTTTATTTTAAAGATTTAGTTTGCTTAGTTAACTTAGATTTTAGTTAGCTTAACCAACCAAACCTACTCATAGTCAAACTGAAGTTCTGTAGTTCTTTTCTATAGCGGTAGAATAGCTTCAGTTACATCTTAGTCTTGTTCTAGTGTAAAATAGAAATAGCTAGTTTCTCCAATTTCAATTAACATAGATAGATTCTTCTTATTCTAGCTTTTAATTAGATTATTCATTGCTTCCCTTGCACTGTAGGATCATATGCATCAGCCAGCTGGTAGTTAAGATCATCCTGTTAAATTTTGAGTATTAATTCATAATACTATAGGATCTTTGCTGAGAGAATAACATCTACAGTATATCAATGCATGACAATCATAATATGACAAGCATCACAAGCATCACAAGAATCAAAAGCATAGAGACAAGAGACACAGAGTTTCCGTGGGGAAAACCCTAAGGTGAAAAACCCCACAACTTCCTCAGAGATAGAGAGAGCAATGGCTCAACCAAAATACAACCAAATAACACTGAGATAGTTTCCTAGCAGATGATCCTCCTCCTTCTCACTAGTGCGCCACTTTTGAGAGTGAGAGTGAGTTACTTTTCCGAGTGAGTAAAATAGAGATCTCATATCTCTATTTATACTCACCTTTTTGCCCAGTGCCCTAATGGGGCCGACTTGTCTACTTAGATACATCCACATTATATTATATATAAATCAGGGCCGACCCCACATGGTGGTCTAATAACCCATCGGCAAGTACACACACTTGCGACACTTGTCAATCCACATGACGACACTTCCTTATAGAGGAATAACACATCTCTTGTAAGGGTACAATAAATATATATAAAATATACAGATGAAATACATTCCGAAGTTACATATACATCAACACTCCCTCTTAACTAGGAAGGTATTTCTCGACACAGATCTTCTAGACAAGTCTTCTTCTCTGGATCATCGTCATCCATGCATCGTCATCATCATCGTCACTATTGCTGCTATCTCAACCAATCTCTGACTCTACTCGTCATAGGAAGTTCTACAGAGCCAGTCCTTTTTCATACTGGATGTAGGCCCGCCATCTGCAGGTCTTCATCATCACTGGCCATACTGTGGAATCCTCAGGACTTATTACGTGCGTCACAAAACCTGGCTGCAGCATCCCAGGCTATTACGAGCACTCAGCTCTACCTGTAGGATCTCCCAGGAGCACATTACATGTGACTCATCACAAAACCTGGCTCAAGCATCCCAGGCTGTTACGAGCACGCGGCTCTACCTGTCGGATCTCCCAGGAGCACATTACATGTGATCTCACCACAAAACCTGGCTGAAGCATTTGAGGCCTTTTTCATCCTCTTCAGATCTCCCAGGAGCAAATTACATGTGGTCATGGCAAAACCTGGCTGAAGCATCTGAGGCCTTTTTCATCCTGTCCAGATCTCCCAGGAGCAAATTACATGCCATAGGACAAAACCTCACAAGAGAATCTTCCAGATATCCCAGGGCACCGAATTACATGCCATAGGCAAAACCTCGAAAGACTATCTGTAGATCTCCCAAGGCACAAATTACATGTCCTCTCAAGCAAAACCTCGCAAGAGCATTTGCCAGATGTCCCAGGGCACCGAATTACATGCCATAGGTAAAACCTCGAAAGACCATCTGCAAATCTCCGAGGGCACAAATTACATGCTTACCTGCACAACCTAATCCACGGCCACAAAGTATCATCTGATACTCATCAAACATCACATGATCATCCTGATCATCATCACTGCAACATCCCGCTGCATGTCAACTGGAGAAGCTCGTCATCCACGATCATCCTGATCATACAATGCATCCATCTGATGCACACCAAGTATCCACCTGATACATACATAGATACATGATCCACACAATGTATCCATCAGCATACATGATCTGCCTGATCATACAAAGATACATGATCCACACAATGTATCCAACAACATACATGATCTACCTGATCATACAAAGATACATGATCCACACAATGTATCCATCAGCATCCAACATGATGCTTACATACAAAATACATACACATGATCCAACCGATCATATCCAGCATCAACATGATGCGTATACAAAATACATACACATGATCCAACCGATCATATCCAGCATCAACATGATGCGTACATACATATAAATGATCCAACTGATCATATCTAGCATCCAACATGATGCATACATACATACATATAATGATCCAACTGATCATATACAACAGAAACCAGAACATCATCCTGATGCTCATCATCCAGCGCTTACATCCACAGCCATGTGAAGGGTCCCCCTTCCAACATGCTTGGAATGGCTTTCAGCAAATGTGTCCATCACTTCTTCCTCGAAGTGTCCTCTATCTGAAGCACGCCAAGCCTCTCTCTGAAGTACTCAAACTTCACCCTGTCTAGTGGCTTCATCAGTGCATCTGCAATCTGCTCATCTGTCGCAACATACAGGAGCTTCACAGATCCTCTCTGCACCATATCCCTGATATAGTTATATTTGATCTCTATGTGTTTCGACCTGTCATGAAACACTGGGTTATCGGACAACTTCACACAACTCTGGTTATCACAGAAGATACCAGTAGCCTCCAACGGGAGATCAAATAACTCAGACAGTAGCTTCCGTAGCCATACTGCCTCACAACTAGCTGAACAAGATGCAATATACTCTGCCTCAGTTGTACTCAGTGCTACGCAGGACTACTTCCTGCTAAACCAAGAGATCACACCTGATCCCATATTGAAGCAGCACCCAGATGTGCTCTTCCTATCTGCAGCACTGCCAACCCAATCTGAATCAACATAACCCTGTAGGTTAAACTTTTGATTCACCTCATACCTAAGCCCATAATCCACTATACCCTTCAAGTACCTCAGAACATGCTTTACAGCAACCAGGTGAACACTCCTCGGATCCGTCAGGAACTGGCTCAATGTGTTCACAGCAAAGCAAATGTCTGGTCTCGTGTTCGTCAAGTACATCAAGGACCCAATCATCTGACGATACATGGAGACATCAACCGGCTCAGATGAAGCATCACATAGAAGCTTCAGATTCGATGCCATAGGTGTGGCCATGGCCTTGCAATCCATCATCCCAAATCTCTTCAGGATATCTACTGTGTATTTCCCTTGACCAAGGAAGATCCCACCTGCACTCTGCCACACCTCCATACCTAGGAAATAGTGCATCATTCCCAAGTCTTTCATATCGAATTCAGCAGCAAGCTTCCTCTTAGTATCTGC
The DNA here is from genome assembly GCA_027924585.1 of Larix kaempferi. Lineage (NCBI taxonomy): Eukaryota > Viridiplantae > Streptophyta > Pinopsida > Pinales > Pinaceae > Larix > Larix kaempferi. Next base: position 948,437 of record BSBM01001162.1, read on the forward strand.
AATCAGACTGTCATCTCCTGTTACAAATAAGTCATCCACATACAGGAGTAGAATCACAAGATTCCCTTCCTCAACCTTGTAGTAAAGGTTGGAATCCGCTTTACTCTTGGTAAATCCCAAACTAGATAGGAAATTGTCCATCCTACCATACCAAGTTCTGGGAGCTTGCTTCAAGCCATACAAGACTTTCTTCAATCTGCATACATATGACTCCCTGTCATGTATTTCAAAACCGAGTGGCTGTTCCACATATACTTCCTCTTCCACTACACCATTCAAGAAAGCAGTCTTGACATCCATCTGGTGTATTTTCCATTTCATTGCTGTAGCCAGAGAAAGTACTGTTCTGATGGAAGTATACCTGGCTACAGGTGCAAAGGTTTCTTCATAATCTATTCCCTCTTTCTGAGAGAATCCTCGAGCTACGAATCTTGCTTTCTATTTCTCCACACTGCCATCTGCAGCATGCTTGATTTTATAGATCCACTTGGAAGTCACAACAGACTTCTCTTTAGGTCTTGGGACAACATCCCAAACATCATTCTTCATTATTGATTGGTATTCCTCAACCATAGCATCCTTCCATTCTTTCTTTTCCGCTTCTTCTTCATAACTGGAAGGCTCTTTGTTCATGATGTCACAGAGTAAAGCAACATAGCTGGTATGTGATCTGGTTCTCTTCTTTGCTCTGTGTTCTTCTTCTGGAATGCCAAATCTTTTTGCATCTTGAATGAGCTCTCTATCCCATACAGGTTTCCTCTTGTGAGAGTTATCCTCATGGGGTGGATCTACAGGTTCTTGCGGATCTTCAAACTCACGAACAACTTCTGGAACTGCTTCAGTCATGGTAGTGTCCTGAAATCTTGTTTCCTTAGGTTCTTCATAAACTTCGGTAGGTGCCTTCCTTGATTTGATGAATGCTGAGTTTTCATCAAATGTTACATCCCTGCTGACATCAATCTTCTTGAACCCTGGAAAATATATTCTGTAAGCCTTCGAGCTTTCACTGTAACCCACAAAGATACCCTTCTTTTCTGAAGGATCTCGTTTAGTCCTCTTTTCCTTTGGGACATGAGTATATACTGGACAACCAAATATTTTGAGATCGCTGACTTCAGGTTTCTTACCAGAAAAGACCTCTTCTGGTGTCTTGTTGTCCAATGTCTTGTGGGGTGTTCTGTTCTGCACATACACTGCTGTCCTAGCTGCTTCTGCCCATAAATGCATAGGTAGATCCTGGTCATGTAGCATTGCCCTTGCTGCTTCCATGATAGTTCTGTTCTTCCTTTTTGCAACTCCATTCTGTTGAGGATTGTAAGGAGCAGTCAACTCCCTCTTAATCCCTGAATCACTGCAAAGCTTCTTGAGGTCACTTGAGGTGAATTCTCCACCATTGTCAGATTTGAATGTTTTGATCTTCTTTTCAGTTTGATTCTCCATCAAGGTTTTGAATTCCTTGAATTTATCAAGCACCTCATCTTTGCCCTTCAAGAAGTATACCCAAGTCTTCCTGGAGAAGTCATCAATAAATGATACATAGTAAACATACCTACTCAGGGAACTGGATGACATAGGGCCACATACATCTGAGTGGATGATTTCCAGAATGTCTTTTGCCTTGCTTTCATTGCTTGGGAAAGCCTTCTTAATGTTCTTACCTTTTGCACATCCTTTGCAAACACCTTCATGTTTGGTCTTGATTTCAGGAAGACCATCTACTGCCTTGCTTGCAATTGGAAGTGCCCTATAGTGCATATGAGCAAGTCTTCTATGCCAAAGTTCACTTGGCTCCATGGATTCATGCACCATGGCATGTTCAGGTTGTCCCTTCAATTTATACAGTCCTCCCTCTTTCTCTCCATTCACTACTGCATCATCTATGGTCTTTCCCTTTGGCCACATTAGGACTTGGCCATCCACAAATGCAACCTTCATACCTTTTGCATCCAATGCAGAGATGGAGAGTAAGTTCTTCTTGAGCCCAGGTACATAGAGGACTTCCTTCATCTTCAGAGATTTTCCAGAATCTAGGTTGTAGGAGGCTTCACCACTTCCTTTGATTGGGTATTGATAATCATCCCCAAGTTTCACCTTATGGGGTGATTCATGTTCAGATAGGTTCACAAAAGATTCTTTGAACCCAGTCATGTGTTTGGAAGCCCCACTATCAATCAACCAATCATTACAACCATGGGAGATGGTACCTGTGAGAGCAGAGATCAGAACATACTCTTCTTCACTTGATGAGTCATCATTACTATCACTTTCTTCCCTAGCCTTCTTCTTTGGAGGTTCATCATCTTCGGCAGCATGAGCATGAAACCTTCTTTTGCCACCCTTCTTCTTCTTGTTGGAGATGTTGTTGTACTTCTTGTTCTTGGGACAATTTATGGCAATATGTCCTTTCTCATTACAGGTGAAGCATACTCTTCTTTCTTTGAAGTGATGTGAAGATCTCTTGGAGTGAGATGGCTCTTTCTTGAACTTTCATTTCCTGGTGTGGGCTGTGACAGCTTGATCTTCATTCTCCATCTTTTCTTCTCGTGCCACAAGCCTTGCTTCTTCTTGTGAGAATTCTTCCCGTAGTCTACTGAAAGAGATCAACTTCTTCCTTGCACAAATTCCTTGGATAAAGGAATCCCATGACCTGGGTAGGCCATTTAGAGTGGTCATCACCACTTCACCATTCTCCACCATTTCATCCACTGCTTCTAGTTGTTCCTTGATCTGGGAGACCCTTGAGAAATAAGATTGAATGGTTTCTCCATTCTGAAACTTTACTCCCTTCAATTGGTTCCGCAGGGTCATCTTCTGATTTATGTTCTTCCCTTCAAATAGCTTGGTCAAAGAGTCAAACATCTCCTTGGGTGTCTTAAGAGAAGACACATGGGGTATGAGATGGTCTTTGATAGAATCAGCAATGATTCTCTTTGCTTTGACCAAGTTCTTCTTGTGCAATGCCTTGGCCTCTTCATCCTCTAGGATAGGGATGTCTTCTTTCACATATGAGTCCAACTCATTCTCTTCCAGGATTAACCCAATCGTATACTTCCAGGCTCGGAAGTTATCAGCCGCTTCAAGCTTATCCTCAAGCTTGGTGTGGAGAGACATCTTTAAGAGTACTTCAAATGGAAATAGAAAAGATTTAGGACTTACCACTTTGAAGTGCTGAAAACTGGATCTGGTCCCGGATTTGTCAGAGAAACCCTAAAAATTCAAAATGTGAATTTCCAAATTTTGAAAGGATAGAAAGATGCGCTTTGAAGAGCTGATCAGCCTAGTGTATTCAGATTTTGAGATTAGCAAAGTCTTGCCCTTCAAAATTCCCTTTTTGTCCTCCTGGGTTCACTTGGGAGAGCCCTGAATTAGGGTTTGAGTTTCCTGGAGATCTACCAGCCAAAAATCTCGATCCAAAGCTCTAAACTTCGATTTTTGCAAGGAGCTTCCAGTTGTGTCTTCAGATTCCAAAAATTCCTATTTTTGTGGAAACCCTAATTTTTAGGGCCAAATCTGAAAATGCTCGGAACTGAATTCTGATTGGACAGATAGATGTGCCTTGATGAGTAGATCCAATCTACTATACTGAATTTCAAAAATCTGTGGAGAGAAACCCAATAAACAAGGAACACAAGCTTTCGTCACTGCAAAATGTCTTCTTCTCAGGTTAGCTCTGAGACCATGTTAAATTTTGAGTATTAATTCATAATACTATAGGATCTTTGCTGAGAGAATAACATCTACAGTATATCAATGCATGACAATCATAATATGACAAGCATCACAAGCATCACAAGAATCAAAAGCATAGAGACAAGAGACACAGAGTTTCCGTGGGGAAAACCCTAAGGTGAAAAACCCCACAACTTCCTCAGAGATAGAGAGAGCAATGGCTCAACCAAAATACAACCAAATAACACTGAGATAGTTTCCTAGCAGATGATCCTCCTCCTTCTCACTAGTGCGCCACTTTTGAGAGTGAGAGTGAGTTACTTTTTCGAGTGAGTAAAATAGAGATCTCATATCTCTATTTATACTCACCTTTTTGCCCAGTGCCCTAATGGGGCCGACTTGTCTACTTAGATACATCCACATTATATTATATATAAATCAGGGCCGACCCCACATGGTGGTCTAATAACCCATCGGCAAGTACACACACTTGCGACACTTGTCAATCCACATGACGACACTTCCTTATAGAGGAATAACACATCTATTATAAGGGTACAATAAATATATATAAAATATACAGATGAAATACATTCCGAAGTTACATATACATCAACACATCCAATCTTCTCTTCCCTTAGTCTAGATCATTTTCTTCCATCCGGAATGTCATTCGGACAGTCATCCAGATCGGCATTCGGACCTCAACACTTCCTGCATCGTTTTGCTTAATTAGAATTTGGTTTCTTAGGTTTTTCAAGTTGTAATCTCTTTCAGCATTTTTAGGAGTCATTAAGACCTTGTTTTATTTCGTATAAAGTTTTAATCAAGTTTTGTTATCATCTCTAGTTTTCATTCTCTCTTTCCCTTACTTTGCTTCAGTTGTTTTACAAATTATATGTCTGATTCATTAATGCTTTATGGTTACAAAATTTATCAGTTTCATTTTTAGTACAGTTTATTATATGTTAATAATATTAATATTAGGTTAGGTTTAGTAATTTCATTCTCCAACTCATCTTAGTCTGGAATCGTTTTTCTCATGCTAATAATGGATTCCTAGAATAGGACTCAGTTAAGAAGTAAAACATATTTATCAAGTTTTCTACTTGCTTCTGAATGCAATATATTTATCAAGTTTTCTACTTGCTTCTAGAATTCCTTAGTTTCAAGTATTTCGTTTACAAATAGGAGATATGTCATTATGTTTAAATATAATTGTAGTTGGATAATCTTTAGCTTGCATTTATTTGTGGAAGTTAAATTAGATTTAATTCCATTTTGTTTTCTTGTTACATTTGAAAGCCACTTCTATACATTCACCCCTATTCCCATTACATTTGATACACTTCCTCAGGATCCCCAAGGAGAATGGAATTAGATGCTTTAGTAGTTTTGAATAGTTGTTGAAGTCATTAATACTTTATAATTTGCTTTAACTTGGTTTTCTATTTATATGATTGAGTTATTCCATAGGTAGGTCTTTACTTTCTTTTAATTCCTAGATTAGAATTTGAGAATTGATTAAATAGTTTCCATTTTTACAAAGAGTAGTTTGTTTTTGTCTTCTCTATTGTTTGATCATAGAATAGAGTAGTATAATTTGATACTATTTTGATCTGGTAGTTTAGGTAGGTTCAGTTAGTTTATTTGTTGTCTTTCTAAAGTTTGACTCAGTTTTTCATTTTGAAAGATCTTTCGATCTTTTCTTTATTAAATCTTTTTAAGGTATGACAAGCCAAAACTTAGGTAGCATTCTACCTTAGCATATACTTTGCCTCAACTCCAAGATTACCAACCCCGACCGATAATTAAATATTAGGTGGTTCTTTGAGATAGCTCACACACCCAACAATAATGGAAGGATGATTAAAGCTCAAGAAGAACAAAATCAGCTTAATGCAGCCATGCTACATATTTTGACAGAAAATCAAAGGAGGATTAACTCTGGACATCAGTCAACAAATCTAGAAAGGAGTGGGAGTAGTTCAAGGAGAAATTCCCACAAAGGTCCAATAGCTCAAGAAGAGTTTCTAGAGACAAAACATATACTCCAGAAATCTCTTCTAGTGGATCATCCGACTCTAAAGAATCCATTGAAGTTTGAATCTCTCCATCTCACAGGATTAAGAGGAATATGCGTTACAAGAACAATTCATATGGGGAATTTAAGAAGGAAAAACCTCCTACATTTGATGGTGAGGTAAAGTCTGGTCAAGAAGCTAAATCTTGGCTTCTTGGGATCAGAAAGTATTTCCAAGTCCAAGACTACTCCGTAAATATGAAGGCAAGGGTAGCCATATTCAACTTAAATGGAAGAGCATCTATATGGTGGGAGCACCTCAAGTAGGTGAAGAAGATCAATGAAAGGAAGATTGTGTGGAAGCAGTTCAAGAAGTACTTAAAGCAGAAGTACCTCTCTGATAGGTACTATGATGATAAGATCAAAGAGTTCCATGAGCTGAAATTGGGACAATTGACCATGGAAAAATATGCAAACAAATTCTTGGAGCTGCTGAGTTATGTCAGGTATATCCGAGATGATAAGGTGAAAATTCAGCATTTTTTAAGTGGACTACCTCAGTCATATAAATATAGGATTGAATTTGATGAACCTCGAATTCTAGAGGAGGAAATGAGGAAGGACAAGTATTTCTATGATAATAAAGAAAGGAAACTTGATTTCCATAAGGCATGGAAGGAGAAGAAAAATGAGAAGTTTGAACAAAGGAGGAAGGTTTTCAAACCTCCTCATCTCAGAAATCAACAAAGGATGCAATCATAGGTTGTGACTAAGCCAACTAGGATGATGGGAGACAAGCCAAGAGATCCAAAGGATCCAAGAGAACCACTTCAATGGTGGGGATGTGGAGGGGACCATATGCTTAGGAAATGTCCACATTGGAATGGGAATGTAAATCAAGTTCACCACATCCAAGGAGATGAAACTATGGGTCAAGTGGTGAGGACAATCCCTAGAATCTATGCAGCACTAGAAGACCGCCAGGAAGATCATCAATCAACTATGGTTGAAGTTGAAGTTAATATTTCTAAGCAATCTGTTTCTACTCACAGTTATATCACTCCTAAAATTGTTGAGATTTGTGCTTTTAATAAATTAAAGAATAGAAAATCATGGTTAGTTCAACTAGCCACTGGAACCAAGAGAAAAGTTAGTGAAATTGTAGAGAAATTTCTATTAGATATGGATGGGCTATTCACTTATGCAAACCTGAATATTTTTCCACTTGGTTCCTAATATATTCTCATTGGAATGGACTGGTTAGAAGCACACAAGGTTAAAATTGACTACTACAAAAAGACATTTGAATGCATGGACGAAGAAGGAAACCCAAGGGTTGTAAAAGTCATTCCAAAGGTGATTTCTTTTAGGAAGTTTTTAGCCATGCAGCTGAAGAAGTTTTGTAGGAAGGGTTGTCAATTGTATGTGTAAAGTTAGTCACAGCAGATCTAATGAACAAATAAATCAGTCACAACAGATGAATAAGAAGATATGGTGCAAAACTGTGCAAAAACATGCAGCAGTGCTCTCTATCCCAGAAAGGGTGAATGAATTACAATAGATTACAATACAATCCAATGTCTGTCAATGGCAATTCGAATTGACTTAGTAGGCCATTCGAATCACTGAAATGGAGTAGCTTGACTCAATCTAGGAGTCCTCATCAATCATCGGTGTTGCTCATCAATCACAACAAACAGTCATCCAGGTGTCAAGCTGAGTCTAACTGATCATAATAAATGTAACTGAAGTGTGTAGCACTGATATAGGATCTGGAGGCTCAGTGGGGGCGCATGGGAGGCTAACTGGAGTCAGAGCAGGTCACCTAATCGAACTGGAGGTCAATCGGAGGTGAAACAGTCAGTCAGGAGTGAAATCGGAGTGAAATCAATCAGAATCGGAGCTAACTGAATGTAACTGGAGTGAATCTGCAGTGGTAGGTGAGCAAGTGCGCCCTTCTCAGTCAGTAGGTGAGAAGAGGGCGCCTTTCAGCTTAGGAGGGCTAAAAATCTGTGGAAAGTGGCTCCCGGGTGCTAGAAGAAGGTGGATAAGGTGCTGGAGGCATCAAACTGGTGACTGGACTGCATATCCTGAAATAGATCATGCAAGATCCTGAAGTAGATATGTATCCCGAAATAGATGATCCTGAAATAGATATGTATCCCGAAATAGATGATGGATATCCGAACACCCCCCCTCAAGCTAGACTATGATGTGCCAACTAAAATAATGTGGGGCCCTGGTAACTAAGACCAAAGGTCACCCCAATACAATAATCCAAAAAATGCTGAAAAATAAACTAAGTGAGGAAAGAGGGAAAACCCAGTGGGAAGAAAGCCCCCCCTCAAGTCTAAAGCATAATAATGAATCAATCTGTCTCCACCATGATGGAACTCACCCCCAACAGTGAACGGAGGTAAGAGAACTTCTTCTCAGTGAAGCTCTTGGTGAAGATGTCTGCAATTTGCTCATCAGTAGGGCAATATTGCAGAATGATGGTGCGGTCATGCACCAACTGTCGAATGTAATGCATATGAATCTCAATGTGCTTGGTCCTCTGCCGCTGAACTGGATCTGTGGAGATCTTGATAGCACTTTGATTGTCACAAAATAGGACAGTCGAAGTAGTGCCACCAAAACCAAACTCGGAAAGAATACCCTGCAACCAAACTGCCTGAATGCAGGCATTGACTGCCCCTCGATACTCTGCCTCTGCTGAAGAAAGTGCAATGGCTGCTTGCTTTTTGCTGGACCAGCAAATAGCACCATGACCAATCATGAAAACATAGCCGGAAGTGGACTTCCGATCAATGCTATCACCTGCCCAATCTGAATCAGTAAAACCAATGAAATCTAGCTCAGAATCTGCAGCATAATGTATGCCAAACTGTCTCGTACCTTGCACATACTGCAAGATCCGCTTGGCTGCTCGCCAATGAAGCTCATGTGGCTGCTGCATATATCTTGACACGGCACTCACGGCATATGAGATGTCAGGCCTAGAGTGTGTCAAATAAAGTAGTGAACCAATCAACTGTCGATACATACTGCAATCTGCAAGCGGTGTGGAATCTCCCTCCTCAAGACTGATTCCTGAGAGGAATGGGAACGGGGCTGCCTTACATTCAGCCATATTAAACTTCAATAACAGGTCGGAAGCATATTTTTGCTGAGATATAGTGATCCCATCGAAATTTTGAGCTATCTCCAAGCCCAAAAAGTGACTCAGCAAGCCCAAATCGCTCATGTCAAAAGCTAGATTTAAGGCAGTTTTTAGCTTGTTTATTGAAGTAAGTGTGCTACCGGTAATAAGCAGATCATCAACATAAAGTACAATAACCAACAAATTACCTTTAACTCGCTGAAGATAGACATTCGGATCAGATTTGCATCTTTGGAAATTCTGAGAAAGAAGGAAGGAGTCCATCTTTGCGTACCAAGCTCTTGGGGCCTGTTTTAACCCGTACAAAGACTTCTTCAATCTGCAAACCAATGATGGATCTGATGTATAACCCTCTGGCTGCTGCATATAGACCTCTTCAGCAAGGTCTCCATGTAAAAATGCACTCTTCACATCCATGTGATGCACCTCCCAGTGCTTGGATGCGGCAATAGCTAAAACAAGGCGGATGGAATCCATCTTTGCAACCGGTGCAAAGGTCTCTGTGTAGTCCACTCCTTGGACTTGGGAAAAACCTTTTGCCACCAACCTTGCTTTATATTTGCTGATAGTTCCATCAGCAGCAACTTTAGTACGGTAGACCCATTTACACTTCACTAATTTTCTTCCAGGTGGAAGAGAAACTAGCTCCCATGTATTGTTCTTTTGAAGAGAACTGTACTCTTCATCCATGGCATCTTTCCATCTCGGATCTCGATGGGCTGAATAATATGATTGGGGATCTGAACCAGCCATCAAATAACAAATCTCAGGAATAAATGGATCAGCAATAGAAAGAGCCATACCTGCCCTTTGAAAGTCTCCTCTTGTTCGTCTCGGATCAGCAGGATTTCCAAGATTCGAACCAGCAGATTGTAGAGTATTTTGGGCCCACTTTGGTAACTGAGGGAGATCTGAATGGTCGGATTCCGAACCTGATATGTCATGATAATCATATGCTGCTACAATATCAGAAATATCAGAACTCATACCTTCATTATCGCTGCTCGAATCTTCTTCTGGTGAAGGCGGTGAATCGGCAGTTTTCTCCTCAACTAGTTGCAATTCTTGAAGCGGTTCTTCAAACTGCACACTGCGCTCTATGAATATCTTTTTAGATATGATATCCATGAGTTTATATGCTTTTGATTCTTCCCCATATCCTATCAATATGCACTCGATACTTTGTGGATCCAAAGCTCGTCTCTTCTCAGAAGGAATTCTAGCCCATGCAGTAGAGCCAAAAACTCTCAAATTTGACACATCCGGTTTGTGACCAAAGAATGCTTCGAAAGGAGTCATACCTTTCACGGATGAATGTGGAACTCGGTTCTGTATATATGCAGCAACATTGATTGCTTCAGCCCAAATATTTGCAGCCAAACCTTTTGATTCAATCATGCATGTAGCCATCTCTTTCAGTGACCGGTTTTTCCTTTCCGCTACACCGTTCTGCTGGGGTGTGTAGGGAACTGTATGTTGGATCTTGATTCCGCTTTGGGCACAAAGTTGCAGCAACTCGGACTTGATATATTCCCCACCATTATCAGATCTAAGAGCTTTGATCTTGCTCTCAGTGGTGGTCTCAACAGAAGCCTTAAAATCCTTGAATTTTCCAAGCACTTCTGACTTGTTTTTGAGAAAGAATACCCATGTAAAACGAGAATAATCATCAATAAATGTCAAAACATACCTTGAACCATTTAATGACATATGGGGCAGCGGACCGCTGATATCAGAATGGATCAATCCCAAAATAGTAGAGGCTCTGCTAGCCTTGCCGCGGTCGAATCTGTGCTCGGGGTGCTTCCCAATAATGCAACCGGTGCATATTCCCTTCGAGGAACGGAGTTGTGGCAGCCCATCAACCATGGATTTATTTGATAGCAGCAGCAAATACTTATAATTTAGATGTCCAAATCTTTCATGCCAAAGCCTACTAACCTCATTACCATGTGTGCGAAGAGCAGTGGGCTTTGCAAGCGGAATAAAGTGCGAAAACTCATAACATTTTGCAGTGTGGTTTGCCTTTCCAACCGCAACTAGTCTTCCACTTTTGATATCAGAAATTTCAACTGTATTAGGGCTGAATGTGACTTTCTTTGGATCACCAGTATGTGTCATTTGATAAACAGAAAGGAGATTCGAAGCTAAGGAAGGCACATAAAGAACATTCTGAAAGCATCCATGATCTACATGAATCGTACCTTTGCCCTTTGAAGAAATTTTTGAGTCATCTCCCAAATGGATGGGGATGGAGCTGTTTGGATCGAATGAGGAAAAAGAATCAATATTTGCAGCCATATGATTTGATGCACCCGAATCTATCAAGAGAGTGGGCTTCGAAACCGTTGCCATGAGTGCTTGTCCTCTTTCATGATCGTCATTCCGATCCTTCTTCCTTGCACCGTCAGGAAGGGTTATGTTGTTCTTTTCCAAAAGGAGGGCCATTTGATCTATAGTCTTCTTCATACATGAACTTTCGGGATGAAAGCCACGGTTACAATAAGTACATTTAGATTTTTGGTTACCTTCTTTGCCCTTTTGCTTGGATTTCGAACTGGATGGTGCATCCATTTGCTTGCCTTTGTCTTTTTGCTTGTGAGGCTCGAATTTGGGCTTCTCCTTCTTTAGCTTTCCTTTACCATTCGAGATCTTGGGTCCTTGAACAAATAGGGCTGAATCTTTGGAGCTTATGGACCCCATTTGAATCAACTTGTCATGCTCTTTCGTAACGGACTCAATGAAGGCATTCAAGGTAGGCATCTTCCAATTCGGGGTAGTTAGCCGACCGGAATTGAAAGTGGAGACAAATACCGAATAATCTTTCCCAAGCTTGCTTAGAATGGAGAGGATCAACTGCTTATCCTCTTTGATAACACCACTGTTCTTCAATTGCAAGTTCAAGTTCTTGAATTTTGTGAAGAATTCATTGATGGTCTCGAAATTTTCAGGATTAAGGCCAATCAATTCATTCTCTAATTGAAAAGCCCTAAGCTCATCCTGCTTGCCGAATAGTGTCTCAAGTTGCTCCCATATGGCCTTTGGAGTCTTCAATCCGCTGAGATGGAAGTGAAGATCTTTGGAGATGGAGAGACAAAGAAGACCGTAAGCTTCATCAAGCTTATTGTAGTGTTTGGTTCTTTCTGCCACATTGTTTGGCTCCAATTCAAGACCAAGAGTGACTCGGTAGTATCCTTTTGAACGTAATATGATCTCCATATCATCTTTCCAATCAAAATAATTGAATGGGGTGAGGATAGGCTTTGAAGAAGAGTATTCCATTGCTAGGAGCGAGTCAAATGATGAAGAAGAGGCTTGCTTGCAAACTATAGCGAATGGAAATGCTGTAGGGAAGCTTGCATGCAGAATGTAGCGAATGCACTTGGAGGAGATAATTAACCTGCAAATCACATAAGAACAATCACAATAAGGTCGAACAATCCACCCTTTGAGAGTTGCATCACACCTGGGATTGGATTTCAAGCAATGTTGAATGGGTCCAATGTATCAAATCCAGGAATTATGTGGTAACTCAAGCTTCTGGAGTGGTATTGGAATAATTTTCAAGCTTTGCATGCACATGAGCGAATGCCCTTGAGATATCTCATGCCAAACTTTTTGCAATTTTTAGCAATTCAGTCAAATCTTCTTGTATAAACACCTGTAGAAAAGAGATCTTGTCCCTGCAATGGCTCTGATACCATGTAAAGTTAGTCACAGCAGATCTAATGAACAAATAAATCAGTCACAACAGATGAATAAGAAGATATGGTGCAAAACTGTGCAAAAACATGCAGCAGTGCTCTCTATCCCAGAAAGGGTGAATGAATTACAATAGATTACAATACAATCCAATGTCTGTCAATGGCAATTCGAATTGACTTAGTAGGCCATTCGAATCACTGAAATGGAGTAGCTTGACTCAATCTAGGAGTCCTCATCAATCATCGGTGTTGCTCATCAATCACAACAAACAGTCATCCAGGTGTCAAGCTGAGTCTAACTGATCATAATAAATGTAACTGAAGTGTGTAGCACTGATATAGGATCTGGAGGCTCAGTGGGGGCGCATGGGAGGCTAACTGGAGTCAGAGCAGGTCACCTAATCGAACTGGAGGTCAATCGGAGGTGAAACAGTCAGTCAGGAGTGAAATCGGAGTGAAATCAATCAGAATCGGAGCTAACTGAATGTAACTGGAGTGAATCTGCAGTGGTAGGTGAGCAAGTGCGCCCTTCTCAGTCAGTAGGTGAGAAGAGGGCGCCTTTCAGCTTAGGAGGGCTAAAACTCTGTGGAAAGTGGCTCCCGGGTGCTAGAAGAAGGTGGATAAGGTGCTGGAGGCATCAAACTGGTGACTGGACTGCATATCCTGAAATAGATCATGCAAGATCCTGAAGTAGATATGTATCCCGAAATAGATGATCCTGAAATAGATATGTATCCCGAAATAGATGATGGATATCCGAACAGTATGCAGCCCATGTTTTGGAGGAAACAGAAACTGAAACTCTTAAGTTGGAGGACTATCATGTATTGCAAGAATTCGGGGATGTTTCTGATGATATCCTGGGACTTCCTCTAAAGAGAGACATTGATTTTACAATTGAACTTGTTCCAGGAGTTGCACCAGTGTCCAAGACACCCTCTAGGATGAGTACACCGGAATTGAGAGAATTGAAAATGCAGTTACAAGAGTTGTTGTAAAAGAAATATATAAAGCCAATTGTGTCCCCGTGGGGATCACCTATTCTATTTGTGAAAAATAAAGATGGAACACTCAGGTTATGTATTGACTATAGGCAGTTGAACAAAGTCAATGTGAAGAACAAATATCCATTACCTCGAATTGATGACCTTTTTGATCAAATGAGAGGAGCAAAGGTATTTTCAAAGATTGACTTGAGGTCTGGTTACCATCAAGTAAGAATCAAAGAGGAATATATTCATAAGACATCCTTTAGAACAAGGTATGGGCACTATGAGTTTGTGGTGGTACCATTTGGTCTAACGAATGCACCAACTACATTCATGTGTCTCATGAATAGTGTTTTTAGCAAGTATTTGGAGAAGTTTGTTCTTGTTTTTCTAGACAACATTCTTATCTATTCTAAGAATGAAGAAGAGCATGAAGAAGTTTTGAGAATGGAATTGCAATTTCTAAGGGAGCATAAGCTGTATGCAAAGTTGAGCAAATGTGACTTTTATAAGGATAAAATTCATTATTTGTGTCACATTATTTCAGAGGAAGGAATATCTGTGTACCTTGAGAAGATTGAAGTCATTATGAATTGGTCAAATCCAAGGAATGTGACAAATGTGAGATCCTTTATGGGACTTGCTGGGTAATATAGGAGGTTCATTGAAGAATTCTCCAAGGTTGCACATTCAATCACTTCATTGCAAAAGAAGGGGATAAAGTTTGAATGGACACCAGATGTGAGGAAAGCTTCCAACGGTTGAAGAAATTTCTTACGAGTTCACCAATTTTGAAAATTGCAGACCCAAAAAAAGACTTTGTGGTGTGTACCGATGCATGCAATCAAGGACTTGGAGGATTTCTTATGCAAGACAACCACGTGGTATGCTATGATTCAATAAAGTTGAAGGAGCATGAGAATAACTATGCTACTCATGATTTAGAACTTGCAGCCATAGTACATGCTTTAAAGATGTGGAGGCATTACTTAATGGGTAGGAAATTTGAGCTAAGGATAGACCATTGTGGTCTGAAATACTTGTTCGAGCAACCAACTTTAAATGCTAGGAAAGCTAGATGGTTGGAATTTTTGTGTGAATTTGATTTTGAAATCAAACACATAAAAGGGAAAGAAAACAAGGTGGCTGATGCACTTAGCAGGAAAGTAAATGAAATGCATGTGGCATCCCTTAGTACTTGCCAACCAGATTTGAGGCAGCAGATTGTTAACCATATTGCTGAAGATGAAGTGTATGTGCAAATAAAGGACAAATCACAGCAACAAAACCTTGAAAATAAGTATGAAGGATATCATTGGAAGGAGACAAACTTCTTATAAGAATATAATTTATATTCCAAATGTTGAAGACTTGAGGAGGATTGTTATGGATGAAATCCATAAAGCTCCATATTCGAGTCAACTAGGATATTAGAAAACAATTGCTACAGCTAGAAAGCAATATTTTTGGCGAGGGATGAAGAAGGACATCGTTGAATACATATCTAAGTGCATGAAATGTCAGCAGGTGAAAGTTGAACACCAACACCCAGCAGGTTTATTGCATCCATTGCCAATTCCAGAATGGAAATGGGCAGTGATTTCCATGGATTTTATAACAGGTTTTCCAATGACTGTGAGACAACATGATTCCATCATGGTTGTGGTGGACAAGTTAACAAAGGTATCACATTTTATACCGGTTGAGTCCACATATAAAGCCAATGCCATTGCAAAGATTTTCATGTAGGAAATTTTCAAATTGCATGGATTGCCTAAGGCAATAATTTTTGACAGGGATATCAAGCTCACTTCCAATTTTTGGAAATGTCTTTTTGCATATTTGGGTATGCAGTTGAACTTTAGTGCCGCATACCATCCTCAAATAGACAAGAAAATAGAAAGAGTAAATCAAGTGCTTGAAGACATGCTTCGCATGTATGTAATGGACAAACCATCCAAGTGGGAGGATAATCTACACTTGGTAGAGTTTGCATATAATAACGGGAAGCAAGCATCATTGGAAATGATTCCATATGAGGCTTTGTATGGTAGAAGGTGCAGGACACCAGTGACTTGGGATAATCTAGTGAACAAAATTGTACTTGGTTTATAATTGCTTAAGGAAATGGAACAAGAGGTTGCAAAGATCAGGCAGAATTTGAAAGCATCCCAATATAAGCAGAACATCTATGCAGATAAGCATAGAGTGCATAGGGAGTTCAGTGTTGGGTATCATGTTTATCTTAGAGTGAGGCCAAGGAAGAGTTCCTTGAATCTTAGGAGTTGTTCCAAGCCATCACCTAGATATTGTGGGCCATTTGAAGTGCTTGAAAGAATAGGGCCATTTGCATATAGACTTGCATTTCCTACTAGCACTAGAGATCATAATGTTTTTCATGTCTCTTTGATTAAGAAATATGTACATGATCCTAACCATGTGATTAATTGGGATGTGATCCAAGTGGAACCCGAGGGATATTTCCAAATTGAGCCATTGGGCATCCTAGACAAGAAGGTAATAATGCTCTGGAACTGATCCACTGGACAGGTGAAGGTGCAATGGAAGCACTATGGTCCCAATGAGGCTACATGGGAGCTGGAGGATGCCATTAGAGTGGCATATCCATTTTTGTTCAATTTTGAAGAGCACTATCGACAGTGCCAATTTAAGGTGGAGGGGAATGTCATATCGCGATTTTCACCCTATTGCATTAAAATTGTAAATGATATAAATATCTTTATAAAATTGTGGTGAGGAGCTCAAGGCCAAGGCCCCACCATCGATTTAGCATTTTATGCATTGAAAGTTACAAATCGATGGATATGGTTCTCGTGCTATCCAAGAACAATAGAAATTACAACATCATGTAAATATGCATTTTAATAAAATACCCACAACTATCTATGCAATGCAACAATAGATGGGTGCATGATTTTTACAAGGAATAGGGAGGAAAAATATTCAAACCCTTGAGCCAATAGTTTCAATCCAAGTGTTAATGAGAGAACCCATAAACCCTCAATTACTCATTTTGACTTATGCACGCAATCATCCAATTCTTCCAAGAGTTGGTTAAGGAATTTAATGAATTGGGAATGGAGAGGTATGGCTGCACAATTTCATGTATGGGAAAGCCATCAATTTGGAAAATCGTATTTTGGCTTCTTGGGAAAGAAAAAACCCACGAAATTGCTTCCTTGATCCATTCTTCACCTATGGTCTTTGCTCCCTCATGTAGTTTGAGCTAGATGGTACGTTTTCCATCATTTTCCCTCCTTTTCCACGGTTGGGAAGTTGTTTTTGTGTTGCAGAGTGGATGGGAGGAAGAGAGTCATGATTTGGGGGTTTATAGAGGTCGTTTATGCTTCTTGAATGTCCATAAACGTGTTCTGAAATCATTTTTTCTCTCCAAGGGTTGATTCCCCCCCTCTAACTGTTCGTTGTTGGGTTCCCATGATTTTGGAAACTCATGGGAACCCCATTTTGGGCATCCCACAATCAAAATGTTTTTCCTTCATGCCCAATAGTTGTGTAAATATGTGTTTTTTCAATATAGCTTTGGCTTGGGTTATATGTATCCCTTGATGTTGCTTGAATTGGGTGTAAGCAACCAAGAGTAGCAAAGGATCCAGAATTGGCTTGATAAACCTAGTGAAGAGTGTAACCTTACTCAATATCAAAGGGCTTTGGATACTTTTCTATGCACACCCTGAGAGAATTAGAAGGGAAGGTATGGCTTGAGGGTATTTCTATACTTCCTTTTGTTGGGTGTGTAGGTATTGTGGGTGCCAAGCTAGCTAGATCTTGTAGAGGAACCAATAGCTCTATGGTTGAGCTCACTAACTTAGCAATTCTTCCTTTCTAATGCCTTAGCAGCTTGATAAACCCAACTGTGGATTGGCTTGGCTGATTTTTGGTGTATATTTGGCTATGTGTGAGTTTGTTGTTCCCTTTTTCCTTGTAGAAATCATGCCCATCTTGGTGGTGGCATTTGTGTTGAGAGATTCATGAGCACAACAAGCCTATGGTTGAGTGGAACGTTGTAGTTGCATAGCCAGTTTCTCAGGACTACTTCGTTTCAAGATAAGTACTCTCTTGTGTTAATTCTACAATGTCTTTATTTGATGACTATTATGAATATGTTTAATGCATGCTAGATGGGTAGTAGAATTTTATTCCACTGTGTTAAATTTAATCATGCATCTACACATATGCATTCTGTTTGTATGAATTTGTACATTTTATGATGGGGCTAAGAAGTAGAAATAGCCCAGTTCTAGTGTCATGTTCTCTCCCTTGCGTTGGATCGATGGGAGGGGACATGACCATTTTTTTATAGAGGCATTTTTTGGATGTTCTTCTAATCAAGTATTTAATTAGTTTTCTCTATAATTGAAGGCCATGTATCTATGTATTGCTAATGTAAATGCAACATTGCTTACCTAAGACTGGTTATACAATACAAACCGTACAACAATCTGTTGCAAACATTCAAACAAACAGTACAACAATCCATTGCAACAATTAATTTGTTTGGGAACTTGTTTGTCTTTGCAAAAATCTCTTGCAAGTCTTATGTAAGAATCCTCTCACCTAAGTTCTAGAGAGCTCAAATTTTATTTAAATAATTTTCTCTATCATTGAAGACAATGTATCTATGTAGTGCTAATGTAATTGCAACAATGGTTATCTGCGAATGGGAACCCAATACTTTTTGGAATGTTCAAGGATTTATTACTTTGGAAAGCAAACAAATAGTACAACAATATATTGCAACAAGTGGTGTATTCGGGAAATTGTGTGTGTTTGAAAAAATCCATTGCAACTTGACAGTCTTATGTAAGAATCCTCTCACATAAGTTCTAGAGAGGTCAAATTTTGTTTAATCACTTTTATCTATCAACGAATACAATGTATCAATGTAGTGCGAATGTTGATCCAGATATTGGGGAGACCCGGGAGGCATGAAAGGCGAGAAAGGAGGAGAAGAGATAGCCTCAAATTTGAGGCAGACAATGGAGCAACTATGAGAAATACATAGCAGCGAGATATGGGTTGTGAATAGCCTAGATAGAGAAACATAGAGTAAATATGCCACATGGCGGGGTGAGGCTCAAAGAGGGTTCTTTGAGCCTCACTTCTAAAACTATACTAAGAAAGGCACTCAAAAGCAATAACTCAATACTAACTCAATAGAATAAAGAAAGGTAGGATGCAAAAATTAATAGCTTGCTTTATTGAGAAGGCATACAACCTTTCATATAATATTATTACAATGTGCCTTGAAGCCATACTGTGGAACAAAACCATGGGCTACCAACTACCATGGATGGGTGTATTCTAAATTGTGGGTTGCATGGGAGTTTACAAAACTATGGATTGGAGAGGGTGGCCTCTACATTTAATTTTTTTATGATGAATAGGAGAGGGTGACCTCTTCATTTTATGCTTTTATGACTTTAATATCCGAATTTAGACCATATGCTCACTAAAATCTAGATTATTTATCCCCCCTTAGAAAATGATGGTCCCCATAATTTCATGCTAAAGAGACCCATGATTACAATGTGCCAATTACCAATGAAGAGAAAGGTTTTGTGTGGTCAATCCATAACCGTGGGTTTTGTGTGCTTGACCCATAACTGCAATTCCAATACATAACTGTGGGTGTTGTGTGGTTGCCCCATAACTATGGGTTTTTCTTGGTTGACCCATAACCATGGGTTTTGTGTGTTTAACCCATAAGAATGATTACAATAGGATTTAATAAATGTCTAAAAATTAAAAAACTCATGACCTTTGGTGCAGTTGATGTCTTACTGCAAATCCATTCATAGCTTCTAATGCAAGTAATGAAATTGAATTCTGTTGAAGACCCATTTGAGATATTGAAGATACCTTTCCATTCATATAGCATACTTTCTCTATGGTGGCCTAGGGAGTGATAATTTTTTTTTTGAAGCTCAATAGACATGCGCACACTGTTTTGCATACATATGTTGCTTCAGTCAATGATATCTCTCAAACTAGAAAGCCAACTAAAAAACCATGAAATACCCATTTTTGCTGACGGAAATAAATTTCAAATGAGATATGGTAGAGCCTCTAAAATGCTATGTGGAGTCCATGGAACTTGTTTGAAGTTGGATATACGTGCGGTTGCATTGTATACAAACATGTGTTTCTTCAAACAAACATATCTCACAAACCAGGAAACGAAACGAGATTCTGTGAAATACCCATTTGAGATTATGGAAAGAAAGTTCAATTAAGATATGGTATTACCTCTAAAAATTTATGTAGATACCACAAAATCTCTCTAAATTTTGCAGAACTGGGTCTTCCTCCAAAGGATGCCAAGGGTTTGTAGATGAATATGGGCTATTGTAGAGATCTTGGAACCTCCGGCTATAGCTTAGAAACCCTAAATTTGTTCTAAAAAATGATACAGATCAATGGATGTAGTGAAATCCATGTATGATTCTCCTGCAATGGTAAACGAAGATCCAAGGGTAGAAAAACCCTATAGTTCCTGAGGACCAATTGTGATGCTTACAATGTATGGCTCAACAAATGGACTTTGAGAGTACTAAAAGGAGGTTGGAAATTCTTGAATATATTTGAACCCAAACTATGCTCAAACCCTCATTCCCATGGAATGGTTACATTATTTGATACCATTAATAAGGATCTTCGGGGCTGAGACCCGGAAGGCTTGAATGCCGAGAGAGGAGGAGAAGAGATAGCCTCAAATCTAAGGTGGACAATGGACTAGCTCTGATAATGATATATGGGTTGTGAATAGCCTAGACAGAGAAACATAGAGTAAATATGCCACATGGCGGGGTGAATCTCAAAGAGGGTTCTTTGAGCCTCACCTCTCAAACTATACTAAGAAAGAAAATCATAACCAATAACCCAATAATAACTCAATAGAATAAGAGAAAGGTAGGATGCCAAAAATAATAGCTTGCTTTATTGAGAAGGCATAAAACCCTTTATATAATATTATTACAATGTTCCTTGAAGTCATACCATGGAACAAAACCATGGGATACCAAATACCATGGATGGGTGTATTCTAAACTGTGGGTTGCATGGAAGATTCCAAAACTATGGATGGGAAGAGGATGGCCTCTCCATTTAATGATTTTATGACTTATACATCCGAATTTAGACCATGTTCCCCCTTAAAATTCGGATTAGATGTAAATGCAACAATGGTTACCTACGAATGGTTGATGAATCATTTTTGGAATGTTCAAGCAACATTTATTTTGGTAAGCTCACATACGGTACAACCATATGTTGCAACAAGTGCCCTGTTTGGGAAATTGTCTGACGTTGCAAAAATTTGTTGCAAATTGATAGTCATATGTAAAAATCCTCTCGAAATGGTTACCGAAGCATGGCTATCCAATACTATATGGAATGTTCGAGGAACTATTTTTTTGGCAAGACAACAAACAATTCAACAATCTGTTGCAGCAAGTGGTATGTTTGGGAACTTTTTTGTCTTTGAGAAACACTATTGCAACTTGGCAGACTTATGGAAAAACCCTCTCACCTTAGTTCTAGAGAGCTCAATTTTTATTTTTTTTCACTTGTACACCTATATGAGCCATGTGTAAGGAACATTGGCACTCCAAAGACCACCACATTATAGTGCCATGTGTGCCCTAACAAAAGAAAATGTATTTCACTTTTAATGACCTTATCTACCACCCTTCTTAACCTTTTTGCTGCCATCCTTCTAACTCCCCATTCATTCTTGTCTGGGTTGGTTGGATATGCTACTATGTTCTTCTCTAATAAATAACATAAGGATAGGATATCCTTTGTGCACCAAAGAATATCTTATATTGTATATATTTGGTAGGAAAGTTCAACATCACTTTGCACATCACTTAATTGACACTATCATACATGCCTTCAACCCACTATGGTTTTCATATATCTTCCACAACCCTTCTATAAACCTAAGACAATTGCCATACATGCTATATGGATTTCCCCTTTGTGACTTATTGTTGACAGTCAAAACTATCAAAGAGGTTTACAATGCAATTTCACTTGCCATGTTTTCAAAAACCAATCTAAAAACTATTGTCGACAGTAAGACAGGTGGATAGAGTTTCCTTCTCCACAACTAATATCAAGGATTCTGCCCTTTGTCACAAGTTTGCTGCAACTTTCACCTTTGGCAGAAGATCATTATTTGATTAAACCTATGCACTATCAAACTGTATCCCAAATATAAATTCCTAAATCATACCTAAAACAATTGTTCAACAGTAATACAGAATCAGTCCCAGTCACAAGGTTTGGAAGAACCATGTCATCTAGAGATTCTACCTTTGGTTCTTTTATCCCTATAGTGAAAAAAATCCAACAGTTCAAAACTTCCCACAATGGAACTCAGCTAAATTGCAAGTACCATGAATCCATTAGCATGCTAGTAATGCCTAGATTCTTAAAACACCAAATATAAGAATGATTCAACTTCACCACACTTTACAAGTCACAAAGAACATAGTGTCCTACACAATTAGTTGTAGCAGTGAAAAGGTTTCTAAATGTTTCAAAATACCCTAAACCAACTTATCAACATTGCCATGGAATAGGACAATACTCAACAAATCCGCATGTAGGGTTTCTCATAGTTTGATAGGTTTGCATGTAAGGGTTCTCAGGGTATTAGAAACCTAGAGAGAGCCAACCACAATAGGAATGCATGCAAATTAAAAAAAACACACACACACAATTTATTTCTCATTTAACCACTGAACAGACTCAAGGAAGGACAAATCAAATGAACATGCACATATAATCGAAGAATTTTTCCATTTAACCATTATACATAGACTGGGGAGAGGGGTGAAAACGCAAAGGTGGGTAACACTTCCGTGAGAATTGGGTGCCGAAGAGACATAGCGGAAGCTATTCGGATGAATAACCTATTTTATTTAGCCGAATAAATTATTTTATTCGACCGAATAAATTATTTTATTCGACCGAATAAATTAGGTTATTCTGCCGAATAATTTCTACTTTTTTTGGCCGAATAATGTTTAACAGTTCACCATTAGAAATAATGGAGACCTTGATTTGTGTGCGAGGTATTGTCAGACGTGAAAAATGTCTGGCGTAAAAATATTTATTCGGCCGAATAATTATTCGGCAGAGTAATTATTCGGCTGAATAATTATTCGGCCGAATACTTATTCGACCGAATAATTACTCGGCCAAAGAATTATTCGGTCAAATAATTTTTCTGCATAAAATCTCGGTCGTGGCCAGTCTTTGCCATTTTTGTTTGCAGTTTTCTGGACCCTGCTGCCGGACCCGTCCATGCCACCCATGTTACCATCCATCCGCGTGTGTTGGTGGACTTCACCACCCATACTCATCTGTTGGTGTTCTGCCACCCCTCTCGGCAGACCATTTGCCACCTTTTCGTCTATTGGTGTTCTGCAGGCCATTCACCACCCCTCTTTGGCAAACCATTTGGCACCCCTTTCGCCACCCTGTTTTGTGCCACCCCTTTCGGCCCACTGTTTTGCGCCATCCCTTTCGCGACCTTGTGCTGCTCGTCATGACTTCGACAGTCTCCAGTTTAGGGTGCTTGTTTGTCGCAGAGTTGGACATCATCCAATTTGCATTGTGGTTGGTCGTCGTGGAGTTGGATAGCGTCCAGTGTAGGTAATTTTCTTTAATTTGTTTTTTTTTTCTTTTTGTAAGTTTTGATATTTTAATGTTGGTTCATTGTTGGTAGGTTCTATTTCTTTTTTTCAGTGCTCGGCTTTGTTTTTCTTCTGTTGTTGTTGTTGGTTTGTTGTTCGGCTTCGGTCGCTCGCATTCGGTTTCGTCGTTGGCTTTCAGCATTGAAAAATAAACAAGTATGCTTTTTAATTAAAAATTAAAAATAGTTAGGCTGTTTAATGAAAAATTATATATAGGATGTTGTTTTGATTTTTCAATTAATTTCTTAATTTTATTTACGGTTTTTTCAGCTACTGTTTAATGAAAAATTATATATAGGATGTTGTTTTGATTTTTCAATTAATTTTTTAATTTTATTTACAGCTTTTTCAGCTACTCTGTCCACATGGACAGAGTTCATGAACTCTGTCCATGTGGACAGATTTCCTGAACTCTGTCCATGTGGACAGAGTGAGTTCATGAATTATGTCCATGTGGATAGAGTTCATGAACTCTGTACTCTATCTATGTGGACAGAGTTCATGAACTCTATCCATGTGGACAAAACACACATGAATCATTACTAATCATTAGGAAACTCAAATTACAAGGAATCGAATCTTATCATGATTAGGAAAACAAAAGAAATATATTACTAACAAAGGAAAAAATACTAGATAGATGTATCTTCAGAAATACCCATAAAAAGAAACGATACACTTAGCTAGCATACTCAACCCGGAAGAGAACCAACAAAACAGCTTAGAATGGAATTTTTACTAATAAAACTAACCTGAACGATAGATTGATTTAAAAACACACTCACTCTTACTAAAAAAAATATCACTATTCCTCTCACTAATCAAATCTCCTTCATAGAACTACTAGGAACAAAACACAATAACATCAGCTAACGTACAAACACCTGTGCTTTTACTTACACAACCACTTTTACTATGGGTTTTATTCAGACAATCCTACTCACTACTACGACATATTTATAAAATCAATTTCCCTATTATAGAATAAGGATCTTAGACTTTTCTAGAACTACAACTTCCTTAGGAATTACAGGTAACAACAACACAAAGGAATCACGTGGACAGAGTTCATGAACTCTACTTATGCATATTTTCATAACTAGTGATAAATGAATACAATGTATAGCTATGGTAAACATTGAGCTTATAACGCTGATATTTATATTGGGTAATCTTAATTACATTGATTAATATGGATATACTTATCATCAATACTTACACCATTAGATCACAATAACTTATACTATTGCGTAACTCTATACTACTAGCTTAATTACGATTACTAAGCTATGTTAGTAACAAGTATAATAAAACACATATGTAAACTATGTTGAATTATGGAAAGATCACAATTAATGGTATTAGTTTCAATACAGTGACCATAACTATAATGATTAGACTAGTAAGCTTGTATATACTTAAACAATACACCTAGCCATGTAGTACTAATATGATGAATAAGGACAATGAGTTAAGCCCCTATTTATTCATACACTAGTGTTATCCATATAATGTCTTAAATGCAAGGTTCTTTTTTTATAACTGTAGAGATACTAGCCATAGAGATATACAGCTCATAATAAGTATAAGCATATCCATGAACTCTGTTAGTTGTATATTGTTGCAAGTAGCTAGATTGAGTTCTTGTACTTGATATATTCCATTAATCATGATAAAAACTAACTTGAATAATTTGAATGTTAGGAATGTTAAGAATGGATGTTGGGAAGTTTTGATATGAATGTTAGGAATATTAAGAATGAATGTTAGGAAGTTTTGATAGGAATGTTAAGAATGAATGTTAGGAAATTTTGAAAGGTGCAATCTAATGTTAGGAATGTTTGGAATGAATGTTAAGAATAAATGTTAGGAATGTTAAGAATGGATGTTAAGAATGAATGTTAGGAAGTTTTGATAGGAATGTTAGGAATGAATGTTAAGAAGTTTTGATAAGAATGTTAGGAATATTAAGAATGAATGTTAGGTTCAAATTTTGATAGGAATGTTAGGAAGTTTTGATAGGAATGTTAGGAATGTTAAGAATGAATGTTAAGAAGTTTTGATAGGTGCAATCTAATGTTAGGAATGTTAAAAATGTTAAGAATGAATGTTTGTTTGATATATAGGATATTGGTTTCAACATAAAATTTGAATTTCATATAAATGATAAATTGAAATTTGTATAAATGATTCAAACTTTCGATTTTTAACTAATGATTCATATTTTCAATGTTCAGGTACATTTTGTTAGTTGGTGAACTATAGATGCTGCTGAAATCATGGCAAATGAGGATTTAACGATTTTTTGTTTTTTAATCATAAGCAAAGATTACAGGATTGTGAAGCTTATACTAAATTAGAGCAATGATTTTAGACAACAATTTGATGAATTTTCATTGGTTTGTTGTAAATAATCATTGCTCTAATTTAGCATAAGCTTCACAATCCTGGAATCCTTGCTTGTGATTAAAAATAAAATGATTGTTATCTCCATTTGCCATGATTTCAATTATGTGAAATTACACAAGTGATATTCTAAAAAACTCATGGATCATATTTATATGAATTGTTCAGCCCACCACAAAACTAGTAATGGATCAACCCATCTAATGGATAAAGAATAATAATTTCTCATTCATTAAGTACATTAGAGAAGCATGAAATGGATCAAATGAATACAAAATCTAGCAGGTCTCTCGGTGATTCCTCACTTACATCATTCAGTCAAAATTAAATATTCGGGGCGAAGTGCGGGGACAGCCACATCCGTTATCTCATCCCTTAAGTGGTCTAATAGACATATGGGGACTCGAATAAAGTACTTTACGCAGACTTTAAGATGAAATTACACATTAAAGACAACATTTCATATAGCTGAAATATAATATTTTTCAACTTCTTCCAACTTTTATTAAAGTTTTCATTACCAAATAATATTCGAATTCATTTCAGCATGCTAAAATACAATCATTTAAACTCTTATTTTAGTTCCCATTCAAGATCATAGTCATAGTTCAAAGAAAAAAAAATATTGTACACAACATTTGACATGGACAAAAAAATTGATCAATTCATTTTTGATATAGTTAAAAACATCGCAATGGAATGCCGTCCTCAATTATTCGTTCATGGTCATATTTGGATAGTTTCCATTTTTTAGTTTTTAATTGTTTTTTCGATGGAACTTGTACCAATTTTATTCGAGATGCACATACTAAATGACTATATCGACAACATATAACATCAGGTTCATAATCCTAAAAGTAGACATAATTTTCATTCATATGGGTCTGTTGAAAAAAATAGCCTTTTAAAATGATGGATCCTCTCTCGTATGTATATCCGTTGTCATTGTAGTCCTCCAATAACTTCATCTTTCCTTCAGTGCATCCCATCAAATAATATTTCACATTTTCATTGTTGTCTAAAGGTGCAATCACAGTGAAAACATCTCATGTGCAAATTACAATTGGCGTTAGGGTTTTTAAATCAATTAAATTGACTATACACATAAGGTGATGGACAAGAATGAACAATCAACAAAAAAGTTGTAAGTTCATTACCTTCTCTAACAAGATCTGAAATTCTATCGCCATCAGATGATATTGCTATTTCTTCTGATTCTAATTCTTCTACGCTTGCTAGTGGCATTTTTCCCTTTGGATTAATCTCTGTGTGTTTTCAATGTTATACGTAGTTGTTCGTTATGTTTTCAAAAACTTCTGTAGATTCAACATTTTCAGTGCAAATATGACAAAAGCATGATTGCTTTCTATTGTCAAATGCAAACATGTTTTGGAAGGATTTTGTTTGAATAGAGTGAAAATCTCTAGTCCCATGTATGGTGCTAACCTCGTATGGTATTGATCTATTTATATCTTGGACCCCAACAAGCCAAAAAAAACCTACACAATAAATGATAAATAAAAAATGACAACTTTTGATGTTAGTGTACATATACTTAAATGTTAGTGTACATTTTTTTAAATTGACAATTAATACAAATTAAAAAAATCATGTACATACCTGCGCACATTTTTTTATTGTTGATTATAATCATGGCTTAGACGTAATTTACACCATTGGACAACCTCTGCAGCTGAATGAAATCGTGCAGAAGAATGGTTCATTTTCCATCTTCGAAGTGTTCTTTTTACGCATGCTCTTGCACCATCATGTTCACCTTTTCTATGTCCAGTTTCAAAGGAATTCCAGCGAAGTGTAATGTTCAATGTTTTATGAAGTCGTCATAACCAATAAAATGATCATGAAGATTTAAATTGTCCCGCACATCCATCCGACCATATCCAATGTTCATTGAATTTAACATCACATCTTTTTAGTGAATCATAGAAAATATTTTCAATACAATGTTGAACAAAATGTGTATTGTGTGTACGATCATCACCAATATAATAGTGATATTCTTTAATCACATCTCGATTGTCACATGTGCTTTCAATGCCATCAACATCCTATTGAGAATGTCTGTATAGAACATGGACAAATATCGAAACTTGGTAAGAATGATAGTATTCACTTTGTATCTCTTTTTGTGCAGCAAATGTGTAGTTTTCTGCAAAATCAACCACTGAAAAAATTGTTCCTGGTGGAAAAATTTCATGAGACTGTTTGAATTGAAGGTCTTTCCATCATGCTCTATGTGAATGCTTGGTGTATTTATAAATTTCACTTTCAAATTTCTTGAGAAAATCTGTCACACATATTTTATCTTCTTGCAAATCAATTCTTTTGGAATGTGCATCACTAGAACTTGTAGCATAATTACTGTATTCATATCTTCTCCAATCAACGGTTACATTTGACAGCGACTGATCATTACCGATAGGATATTTATTGTGGAATAAAACCAGATTTCCACAACGATGACAATGTTTTCCATTGACACATTTCTTATTATAAAATACTTCATTGTGATCTCTCTCACATAGAGTTTGAGATATGAATTCACGTATTGTGTGCGGAGGTGGTGAATTTGTCCAATTGTTTTTACCAAATTCGAGAAATGTGTCGTAATATAATTGAAATTGTACATGATAACGAAAACAACATGTGTCACGTATAGTAATAGGTATAACATACCATGGTTTTTGTTGCACAAATGTAGTGATTGACACATTAATTCCACGATGATATTCCTTGAATTTATTAAACAATTGTACTTGTGTCATTTCCATTATATGTTTTGGACTGCTTTCATATACATTTTGTGATACTCTTTGGCGTATCACATCCCTTGAATTTGGTGAAACTCTAGCATGTGCCAACCAATATTCCCGTACAATATCTTTAACTCCTGCTCCCATTCTATCTTTGTAAGGTTGTCTACAAATAATTTCCCAACAAGCAAGTTCATCATTTTCATCTATTTGCATTTTGAATTTTCTATGTTTGTATAATGTCTTTCTTGAGGTTCCAACTGCTTTTGCTAGTTGTGTTGTTAAACGATTTTGTCTAGTACTAGCTGAAAGAATTGCTGTCTGAATTGCTCTACGTGCAACACTGGTATCTTTCTTCTTGGATTTTCCAAATTTTTTTATTGCATCACTTATATTTTCTATCACATTATATTTCAATTTCAACTCTTTTGTCGCCTTGTGAATACCCAATAATGACGTAGCACCTTCTAACTTCTTGGACACTAATAAACATGTCAAAATTGGTGCTTGTCCTGCTATTGAATAATCCTTCAGAACATCATCATAAAATTTTGTAGCACGATATCGTGCAACATGTATGGGTATGTTTTCTCCATATTTTTTGCAATCAATATCTTCTAACATTTCATCATCAATGGTGAAAGTATCTATACATCAAGTTAAATTTAATTTAACATATATCAAAAAATAAAATTCATTATAAAAAATTAATTTGGAAAATACATGATATATACATACCAGGTCCAATTTTTGGATCTTGAACTTGGTCTTCAATATTGATTTCATTTACATTAGCATGTAAATCACTATTTACATCTTAAACAATGGTCTTTTCAACTTCAATTTGTTCTTCTTGTACTCTATTTTCAATTTCCATTTCATCAACATTATCATGTAAAACTGTATTTGTATCTTTAATAATTGTCTCTTGCGTTTCTGTAAGCCTTGCTTTTTTGGCATGATATCTGAGTTTTTGTTTTTCTCTATTAGCATCATCATCACGTTTACGATCACCCTTTTTTTTACGGTTTCTCTTATTGCCCATGATTGTTTAATCTATAGATGATAAATTAAAGAATCATCACTTTATAGCAAAAAAAAAAAAAGATTTAAAAACAGTTACGAAATTTATAAACACATGAACTGGAATTTACTTTACCTTATCAAAATCTTGTAAGAGTCTTTTGAAGAAAAACTCCTTGAAAATAAATTTCCTTTGAAAAAACCCATTGAAAACAAATCTCCTTTGAAAAAAAACTTCTTAGAAATAAATAAGAAATCTGTGATAATAAATCTCTTTTGAAAAAACCCATTGGAAAAGAATAAGAACACCTTCTAAAGAAATCTTCTTTGTAAAAACCACTGGAAAAAAAAAAAACTTCTTTGAAAAAACCCTTGCAAAAATAATTTGGAAAAAAAAACTCATTTGCGAAAATATCTTGGAAAAAAATTCTTTGAAAAAACCCTTGCATAGAAATAACTCCTTTACAAAAATACCTTGGGAAAACAACTCTTTGAAAAAACCCATTTCAAAGAAATAAGGAGGAAAAATACATCTCCTCTGCAAAAATACCTTGAAATAAAAACTTCTTTGCAAAAATACTTTGGAAAATAAACTCTTTAAATGCACCCCTTGGAAAGAAACCTTCTTTGAAAAAACCACTTGGAAAAATACTTTGTAAAAAAAACTTCTTTGCAAAAATATTTACGAAAAAAATACTTTGAAAAAACCTCTTGCAAAGAAATAACTTCTTTGCAAAAATACATTGGAAAAAAAAAACTCTTTGAGAAAACCCTTTGTAAAGAAATAAGAAGTGCAAAAATACCTTGGAAAAAACTCTTTGAAAAAACCCCTTGCAAAGAAATAACTCCTTTGCAAAAATACCTTGGGAAAACAACTCTCTGAAAAAACCTCTTTCAAAGAAATAAGAAGGAAAAATACAACTCCTTTGCAAAACTACGTTGGAATAAAAACTCTTTAAATGCACCCTTGAAAAGAAACCTTCTTTGAAAAAACCATCTGGAAAAATACTTTGTAAAAACAAATTCCTTTGCAAAAATATTTTGGAAAAAAAATACTTTGAAAAAAATCCTTGCAAAGAAATAACTTCTTTGCAAAAATACATTGGAAAAAAACTCTTTGAAAAAACCCTTTGCAAAGAACTAAGAAAGACAAAATACCTTGGAATAAAAACTCCTTTGCAAAAATTCCTTAGAAAAAAACTCTTTGAATGTACCCATTCAAAAGAAATAAGAAGAAGAATACCTTGTAAAAAAAACTCCTTTTGCAAAAGAAATCTCCTTTGAAAACCCTTCAAAAATATTTTGACGAGAAATATGCGAAAATAATGAATCTATTTAGTTTTATTTATACAAGTATAGGCAACGTAATTTTATTTATTTTTTTTTATTTTTATTTTTTATTTTTTATTTTTTTTCGGCCGACGAAAAATTTTTTGCGTTTGGTTTTTCGGTCGAACAACCTTTGTTGTAAATAACGGTTCCGTTACGGAAAAAGGTTATTTGACCGAATAATTATTATTCCGTTGAATAATTATTCAGCCGAATACTCTCTAAGACCTGAAAACTTGACGGTTCTGCACAGTCTTCAGGTTTCTCCATTTTCGGAAGGTAAAAACAATCTATTACACTACAAATCTACTATCGGGCTTGATACCATTAGTTTCATCATTGAATCTATTTTCTGTATGTATAGATTTTGTTGTGTATATGTGAAATTTGATATTTTTAATTTTTTTTTCTTAACATGTGTCGAGTTTGGTTTCATCTCTTTCAAAATGCGGTGAAATGAAAAATCCATAACTTTAAAAATACACCACCAAAAAATTTGAAAAAACTATGGTGTTGTTAATTGGTGTGTCTACTTCAAAAGGGTATTCGTAGATTTTTTAGTTTTATAGTCAATTGAGAGAAAAATGTCGCAACACAAAACATGTTGAAAATTGACAAGGTTTCCCTATTGATCTAATTCAAAAAAATATAATAATTAGTATATAGATCCATTGGTTACAAACTTATAGTCATGCATTAGTATATTGCGTGTGGATTGTCGTAGCATATTTGTTTTTTGCAAAAAACAAGTTTACAATTTATTTACGTTCGCAACAAAACATTACTATTTTGTAGTCCTTTCATTTTATAAGAACACAATGTCAAACATTTTCCAAATCGACATATCAAATCTCAATAAAAAAAATTGAAAAAATTATGAATAGAAAGCTAACATAATTCTCTAAAAGTTTTCTTTTTACTGAAAAGTGAAATTCTAAACAAAAATATCACTTTTATTCGCCCAAAGTTGGAAAACATGAAAAAATCGGATTTATTTTTTCACAAGACCCCCTAAAATAGACACCCATCTTCATGGATTCACCCAAAGAAACAAAACAAAAATTTACTGAATTAACCACACCAACAATTCGTTGCATGAGAACCAAACCAAAGAGAAAATTCACACCATTAACACCATTCAGAGCCAGATACAACACCAGTTTTACCAAACCATTAACCAACATTTCCATGGAATAGGACAATGCTCGACAAGTCCGCATGTGGGGGTTCTCATTTTGTTACAAGTTTGCATGTAAGGGTTCTCAGGGTATCATAACCCCAGATAGAACCAGTTACCACAATAGGAATGCATGTAAATTAAAAAAAAAAAAACACAATTTATTTTTCATTTAACCATTGAACAGTCTTGGAGGAAGGCCAAAATGCACATGCACAGATAACCGAAGAATTTTTCCAATTAACCATTAAACAGTGACCAAGGAGAGAAACAAAACAAAAATTGACTGGATTAACCACATCAACAACTTGCTGCATGAGAACCTTACTAGAGAGCAAATTCACACCATTAACACCATTCACATCCATATACAACACCATTTTTACCAAACCATTAACCAATATTAACCAACATTGCCATAAAATACAACAATGCTCAACAAGTCTGCATGTAAGGGTTCTCACAGTGTTATAGGTTCACATGTAAGGGTTCTCAGGGTATTACAATCCCAGAGAGAACCATAAATAATACGAATGCATGCAAATTCAACAAAATTGCACCATTTCTTTTTCATTTAACCATTGAACAGTATCCTTAGAAGGACAAATCAACTGCACAGTCTCGAAGGAAGGCTAAATCAAATGCACATGCACAAACAAGTGCAAAAAATTTTCATTTAACCATTATATAGTGTATGAGGAGAGAAATAAAACAAAACTTAACTAAATGAACCACAAGAACAATTTGTTGAATGAGAATCGAACCATAGAGAAAATTAACACCATTCACACCATTAACAAGGTGATACAACACCATTTTTACCTTAATAAAGGTCGATGCAAATCCATTATCACAAACATAGCATAACCCACAACCCAGAATTTTACAAATAGAACAAAACCCCTTCAACCATTAAAATCGTGTAAAACCCTAACCCTAAACGAATCCACCAATTCATAGAGAAACCAAGGCCATCGAAAAAAATCCATTGGGAGAGTTAATGTGTTGAAAAAAACAGCGGAGAATTTTGTAGGAGTCGAGGTCCTACCAGGATAAAACATGAACAAGGCTACAACCACCTCAGTCTCCATTTGCGTAGCTCCACACAACTCCATGCACCTCCAACGCGACTTTCACAGACGGAGTGGAAGTTAAAAGCCATTTCGTGGTGGAAAAAATTAGCAAGAACACAAGAGAGCCTAAACTTACCTCGTAGTGGATGTTCAGCAGTTGAATCCCCCATGGTAGACTCGGTCTCGAGTAGCTGAACTAGAAACATCATCATAGCCAACCAGGTAAGTGCAACTTCCAGCCATTCAAGGCACCCACACAATGTCACGGAGAACCAACAGAGAAACATCATCGAAACAACACAGAGGACCATAACCAACCAACAAACCAAAAGATAACAACAACAGGCTCCTGTTTAGGGGAGTTGTAGGGACCAGGCGCACCACCATCGAGGTGGGAAAATGATCACACACCAGCCCCATACAAGAATGAATGGGGATTTAGACCGACGGCAGGAGAAAGGTCAGGAAAGGTGGTAGGTACGTTCATTAAAAACACAATAAAGTGTCATTTGGTAGGGCACATGTGGCATTTCCATGTGGTGGTATTTGGAGTGCCAATGTGCCCTCCACATGGCCCATATAGGTGGAAACGAGGAGGGTGCACCACTACTGGTGTCCCTCCCCTGTGTCCTCTGTCAAACCTTATTTCCTTTCTAGCATGATTTGTTGTTTCTTGTCATGCAAGTAATCTAATGGTCCTTTGTCAACCTGCAAGTAATCGACCCATCTTTAGAGGGAAATTTGAAGTTGCATATGATGAGCTGCAAAGACTAGTAAATATATGTGTTGTTGAGTTAAGAAACAACACCAGTATTAGAACTAGGGATGTGGTGGCTCTCACCAGTTATTTTCTTGATTTGAATTTTTTTTATATTCAAAAATTGAAATTCTCAAGGGTTTTAATTCTTGAAATTTGGAAATGCTAATGGTTTGCAAAACCTTAAATTGAGGAAATGCCACTAGCTTGGCCAAGCATTGCATTCTTGGTAAGTGGGAAGTCAAAAACAAACTTTTCTTATCCAAAAGTGTTTATTGACAGTTAGAAACATATCATTATTCCTGCATGTATGAATTTTTAACGAGTTATATAATTTTTTCCCTTGAAAGAGAACTCCATAGCATATGTAGTTTCTTTATTGCTTCAAAATTTAGATTTTCATGTGAGAAGCTATCTTTTTTTACATATTAAATGCTTACATTTAATAGATATTTAGAAACATGCTAACACAACAATATTCGAATAACTCAGTTTACATGAACTTGAAAAGATTCCATTTATCTTTGGAATAACCTTGCATTTTCTATGTGGGCTTCTACATTTGTAACTTGTAGATTTCCTCTGAGCTTTATTACCGAGATGAAAAATTACAGGTTACTATAGGTAACAATCATTCGGTTTACACTAATTAATAAATGATTATTTAATGAAGGGTTGTCTTCCTATGAAAGGGTATATCTATTACTTGATTTTTATTGTACTTAATTTTGAAACCATTTTAACGATGGTTTGAATTTTAGGGTTCCTCCATAGATGCACCGTAGATTCCGAAGGCACTTTCTGACCGCTATTTGTACTAGTATTTTTTCATTTAATATGAAATATTCTCAGAGACCTCACTGAAACATGGACTGCAATTTGCAGTTAAAATCCATGTTTAGTTGCAAGGAAAATCATCACATGTACGAAGTATTGAAATAAGAAGATTTTTACTTACAACATAATTCATTACAACATTCTCTAGATATTTTTTCTTTGTAGTTGTGGGGATTGGATTTTTTATAGAAGATAATCATGAGTGCATATTTTGAAGAATTGATGTCTTGGATCATGATCACAATTACTTTGGAGCTCAATGGACAAGTACGGTTTATATTTCTTTTACATTGCATTTAACTAGCAAGGTCTTAATTTCACTTTTGTTTTTGTCATTTTTTGTAAATATATGTATCCTCTTGTGCATTTAGTTGAAATAATTTCTTATTTAAGGATTTATTAAGGTCCAAAAAATCTATGAAGAAAGCATTAGTAGATTCATGTAGTTATTTTAGCTAAGGGTTTAGTAATATTGCATAGAATGGCTTCTTTTAAACAATTGTTTGAGGGAAACTGACATATCGCGAAGTATTTAATACCGGAAACACGCCTCTAGATATGGGTGCATCAAGTGTGCAAAATATTGGGAACTTTGATTAGCCTTTATAGGAAACTGCAAGGAATTGATTCTGAAAACAAAAACATTAATTTTCAAGTAAAACCTATGTAGATTCTAGTAGAATCCATTTACCAAATTTTTAATTTCATTTGGATCAAATACTATAACTCAAAACACCCTATAATTCAAACCCAACATTCTGTAATGTGAAATCATATACCAACAAGAAAAAATCAATCTTTTGCATTAACTGTTATGCAATTATTGAAACTTACGTAATAGTTTTGAATACACTTTATATTGTTTTATGAATAGACAAGTTTTGAGTGTGCAAATTGACCTTATTCAACATAAAATGTTCATTTATAGAGATCGACACCCAATTAGCTTCCTTCAATTGGCTAGTTGATTATTCTCGTTGGTGTTATGTGAACAATGCCCACATATTTTCACATAAAAATTGTACTGCTCCACAACGTGATTCCATTATATGTTGTACATGATTTTGATATACATGAATTTAGAATGTTAAGTTAAAAATATATGTTGATAATATGTGAATATATATGAATGTGTTAATATATGGACAGATGTTAATATATGTAATACATATTACATGGATGATTGTTCGTATATTTATAATTGAGTATGTCATTGATGTTAAGTTAATAATGTAATTAAAGTAATTATGAATAGTAAATTAATGGTGGGTGAGACGTAAAAATCAATCAGACTCACTTCATTAATTGATTCATATATTTATGGAGGAATGGGACTTCTCGACTTAAATGAATGAGTGTTAATAAGTTATTTAAATGATCATTTAATTACTTTTATGGGGATCCATGTGCTAGGGGGGTGTGTAAATTAAATTATGGTGGGAATATGTGCAAGGAGAGTCATTGGAGGATGGATAAGAGGTTGAATCCTCGATTGTTGGGAGGTTGGAAATTTTATTTTGGAAGGACCATAACATATTTTTTTCATGAGAAAGAACTTGGTGTGATTTATTTTGGGGAAAAGGGTGCACTATTGTGTCCGAGAGATTTGGGCATGTAGGATAGAGAAACTCTCTAAGCTATCTAGGGTGAGGAGTCAAATAGAATGTTCCCAGTAGACTGGGAGGTTACATTAGTTTGGGTACTGCTGAGCTCACTGCAAATTTCAGGACTTAGGACTTAAGAGTAAAAAAGGGATTTCTCGAACAGGATAAACATGTATTCCACTTGTTAAATTTATTTAAGTTATTACATTTTGTGAAACTATGTATATTTAAATTGTTGCTTCCATAGGTGATATTTTCTTGAAAAGAATAGTAATATGAGTAGATAGTACTTTGTGTGCATGTGTGTGTATATATATATATATTCTGGTACACAGGTACCTATCACTCTTTCCTTTTGAAATTTTAACCTTGGATGCAGGATTGAAATGTTTGGGCTTTCATTTAAAGCCAAATGGATATAAAAATTGTGATTGGACTTGGATTCTATCAAAATTGGAGAAAAGGATGATGATTTGGAGCCATTGGTGGCTCTCAAGAGTAGGTCGACTGGTACTTATTAAATCGGTTCTGGAGGCCATCCCGGTCTACTGGATGTCGTTGGCATGGATTCCTAAGGGTATCTTGGAAAAATCCATAAAACACTGCTTCCGTTTTCTCTAGTCTGGACACTCTGATACATTTGTAGCACCCTGGGTCAATTGGGAAATACTTGCTTTGCCAAAATCCTTGGGGGGATGGGGACTTAAACATATACACTCTTTTGCTAAATCCCTTGCTACTAAGGTCGATTGGAGAATCCTCACCACTGAAAACCTATGGAAGCAGGTGGTTAAACAAAAGTACATTTCCCTCTACTCGCTCTTACACTGGGTTCGAAACCCTACAAAGACACTTGCTGGGATCTCTGTCATCTGGAAGGAGGTACTGGCCTCCCTCCCACTCATAATACAAGGGGCTTTCTTGGAAGGTGGGAAACAACTCTCAAATTCGTATTGGATTGGATCCTTGGCTAGGATGTCAAAACAAACATATCCTACCAAATCCACTAATCCTTTTTCTAAATCATCAGGGAATCTTCCATTTAAATCAAGTTGTTGATCCCCTTTCTACTACCATTTGGAAACAGGCTTGGGGGAGCTCAGAGGATATGGATATCCCGGTTTCTTTTGTCAATACCTGGAATGAGTACATTATTTCTCTCAGAAACTCCCATGTCCGAAGAATTGAGTTTGCTAATGAACTCATCTAGTGATGCAGGAGCATTAACCCTATCCGAGATTAAAAAAAAACATTTTTCCTTCCATAATGCAAGGGAGTGGACAGAAGTGGACAAAGGATGCGAATCGATTGAATTTCGTGGGGTTGTTATGATATTTCTGTTTTATTAGCGATATTCATGACTTAGTTAAGGGAGATCGGACCCTTTCAGGGATCTGATCCACATTGTAATTGTTATTTAAAGTGTGAGCCTGCGGGAGTGGAAGGTGGCCTACACCATGTAAAATTCAGGCTAGGCCTTCAAAGACCTCATATGTAATCAAGTTTGATATTTAATAGAGTAATTGAATTCAGTGCTATTGTGTATAATTATGTGCATAAACCTGTGTGTTTATGAATCATAATGCGAAATTCATGGCGTGTGATATATGTTCTATGCTATTGAAAGAGACGACTGGGTTCCTTGTTGATCATTACCAATTTACAGTCGTTTTGTGAAGGAGTCCGGCCAGAGCTGCCATCGATCACATCACAGTTTCTGTGTGATGTCTATTATGGAGAGGAAGAGCTGCTGTTTGTAAGGAGTAGGAGAGAGACCAGATCTGTCAGAAGCGTGTGCCTTCTTTATCTCTTGGACCTGTGAATAATTTGCTAAAAGGATCGATGGTGACCCAAGGTTAAGTTGATATCGAAGCCGAAGCTGGATGGAGTAATAGTAATCAGCATGATAGTGATACGATTCGGATTGTGGGTTTATACACAGTCGAAAGGTGTGCCTCGTCTATGAAAATGTTGATGGGTTGTGTTGCTTCTATGGGCATATTTAAGTCCATATTGTGGGATCATAACCCACAGGTCCAGGAATTTGATGGACCCCGGTTCAGTCTACATCAAGTGGTATCAGAGCCAGAAGATTCCTGCGTGTTGGAGAAGGTGGGTTAGATGCAGAAGCCTACAAGAGCAAAGAAGCTCAAAGGGTTCTAAGTGGACAAAACCAAAAGAATACCAAAAGACAAATTCCAGGAGAGGAGTTTTGTGAGGTGTTTTGCAGCAAGGTGAAAAAGACTTGTTATTGCAGAGGCTTGGTTGCAGCTCACTATTCAGCATTGAGGAGAAGCTCAGCGATGCATGAGGAAGGAAGACGATTGGGTTGAATACGGAAGCAACAATAGAAGACGTATGACTAGGAGGTCATAAAATTTTGTACCGCAGGAGTGTGATGTAGGAGCATCGACCCTATCCAAGATAAAACGCATTTTTCCTTCCAGAACGCGAGGAAGTGGACATAAGTGGACAAAGGGTGCGAATCGATTGAATTTCATGGGTTGTTATGATATTTCTATTTTATTAGCAATATTCATGACTTATTTAAGGGAGATCGGACCCTTTCAGGGATCTGACCCACATTGTAATTGTTATTTAAAGTGTAAGCCTGCGGGAGTGGAAGGTGGCCTACACCATGTAAAATTGAGGCCAGGCCTTCAAAGGCCTTGTATGTAATCAAGTTTTATATTTAATAGAGTAATTGAATTCAATGATATTGTGTATAATTATGTGCGTAAACCTATGTGTTTATGAATCCTAATGTGAAATTCATGGCGTGTGATATCCGTTCTATTCTATTGAAAAAGATGACTGGGTTCCTTGTTGATCACTACCAATTTACAGTCGTTCCATGAAGGAGTCTGGCCAGAGCTACCATCAATCACATCACAGTTTCTGTGTGATGTCTATTATGGAGAGGAAGAGCCGTTGTTTGTAAGGAGTAGGAGAGAGACCAGATCTGTCAGAAGCGTGTGCCTTATTTATCTCTTGGACCCATGAATAATTTGCTGAAAGGATCGATGGTGATCCAAGGTTAAGTTGATATCGAAGCTGAAGCTTGATGGAGTAATAGTGATCAGCATGATAGTGATACGATTCATATTGTGGGTTTATACACATTCGAAAGGTGTGCCCAGTCTATGAAAATGTCGATGGGTTGTGTTGCTTATATGGGCATATTTAAGTCCATATTGTGAGCTCATAACCCACAAGTCCATGAATTTGGG
The DNA here is from genome assembly GCA_027924585.1 of Larix kaempferi. Classification (NCBI taxonomy): domain Eukaryota; kingdom Viridiplantae; phylum Streptophyta; class Pinopsida; order Pinales; family Pinaceae; genus Larix; species Larix kaempferi. The sequence goes on from BSBM01001162.1 coordinate 987,941, forward strand.
ACCCCAGTTCAGTCTACATCATTTAGTCGCTGGCCTCTAATGGAAAATATACTCCAAAATTGGGCTACAAACTGCTGATGGAGCAAAAACAATAAAATGTAAAGAAAAAATGGTGGTGGAAAAAGATTTGGAAAACTCACTACCCTTCAAAATCAAAAATTTTTATGTGGCGCACGCTTGCAAATAGGATTCCTACTTGGGACTGCATAAAAAAGAAAAATATTGAAGGCCCGGGTTGGTGCACACTCTGCAAACAGGATGAGGAAACTATCACCCACCTCTTCCTTGGTTTCCCATTCACAAAACAACCTAAGTTGAAGATCTTGCACCCGGCTACAAGATTATGGGATGGAGATACTGTTTAAGAGGCTTGGAAAAATTGGCATGAAACACTAGACACTGCCTATATTTGTGCATTACCTTTGATTGCTATATGGGGCATCTGGATCGCTCGAAACCAACAGATCTTTCTTGGAAAATATTCAACCCTTTCTCTCTTGGTAAATAGCATCATATCGATTCTATCTTACTTTCCGCAGGAAAAGAACCAACCTATTCCTCGCACCATCATTGAAGAATCCATAAACCCCACCCAACCTTGGGCTTACTTTGATGGAGCCTCACAAAACAATATATGTGGCGGTGGTGCGATACTGCACTTAACTAAAAACCATTTTTTCAAAACTCACATGGGGCTGGGACATGGCACAAACAATTATGTTGAACTATTTTCCTTAAAAATTCCGATTACTTTTGCATGGGAAAAACATTGCACACATCTATAAATTTTTGGTGACTCTGTGATTATCATTAATTGGATAAATCAATTATAGAGGTGTCATAATCTTCTCTTAAGCGCAATGTTAGAAGAAACATTGAGATTAACAGGAAATTTTGACACTTTCACATGTCAACATGTCTATAGGGAAAGGAATCGGGAGGTCGATCTCTTATCAAAGCTAGGATTGACCCTACAACTTGATCAATGGAAAATCAGGGAAAAAAACAATGATTTGTTCCATGAATACTACCACAGGCCGTTTATCGAAGGGCCCGAGGCACAAAACATATGATATTTTTGTTTTTGTTGGATCTATCGACTCTACAATTTATAGCGGATTTATGGATACTTTTATGTAAATATGATTGGATATTGAGCTTCTCTTGAGAGATCGAAACCACTATTTTTTATGGTGCTACTATTTTTTTTATACTTAAAGCTAAAAAGCTTACTTTCAGAAAGGGCTCTTAGAAGATCTTATGCAGTATGTAATTTGATTAACTCTTAATGAAATGACGCTTTTTTCTCTAGAATATATATATATATATATATATATATATATATATATATATCTTCTGAAATTAAACAAAAGAGATAGGAACTCATTCTGATTCCTTACAAAACTGCCTACATTTTACACTATAGTTCAATTATAGTCACAATAAAAAAGGAAACATTTGACGACATCTTTTTCTTCAACGTTTTTCTTGTATTAAATTTTATTTTCAACATGCAAACATGGATAATGAATTAGAGTCATTTTTTTTTAATGGGAAAAATCATTTTTAAAGTTGTTGGGCTATCTAGAGCTGGTAAGGCTCTAGAAAATGCAACTTGTCCTCAACCAACAATTGTTGATGTTGCTTCAAGATTCACACCCCATGCCAATATGACACATATTTTGGACACTTGAAAATCTCCCTCCAGCTTATCTCTCTCATCCATTTTATACTCTTACTATTTTTCCTTTCCTTGGATTTCTAATTGAGGTAAGTTTTGTATTTTTTTTCCTCAAGAAGACTAGAAATTTTGGCATGGTGGTTGAGACATCCTTGGCGATCATGGAGAGGAGGGATTGGAGGAACCAATCTAACAAGAATTTAGGTTGGATGTTAATATTAAAAAATTTGCATCATCATTGCCAGGATGTGACCAAAGATGTTAGTGGATGTGTTCTACTTGAATTCCAAAAGAATATCGAGCCCAAGGTTGTGGCGAACAGGGAGATGAAAAAAAGTGAGGAAGATAGTGGTATTAGATTAAAAGGTTGCATGAGTGCCTACATGTAGTTTTACATACCATTTTTCCATCATTTTGGTATGATTCTTCTGAAATAATCTAAAATGGATGGTATCATCAACTATGCTATTGGATGAGAACTATAAGTGAAATCACATCACATGGTTTGTGGGACCATATCCTTGGTTTCATTCAAAATTGGGTATGTCTGAAAATAATTTTACCTACATGAGAGGACATGTTGGATCACGGTGAATATGATCATTGATGTGTTTTAATAAATATGGAAGATTTAAGCTAGCCATGAATGGAAAGATCGTTTGAGTAGGCTCGACCATTGTGTGTGGTGGAGGTGTACCTCCACTAGACATGGGAGGTTTTGAAACATGTGTGTGACGGGTGGATTGAGAAAGGTATGTCCAAGAACAACTGATCTGATCATAGATGCATGTGTGCGAGTGTTGAATGGTGGCGTCCCATGTCGAGGATGGGAGGCATGGATAGTATGAACTCCTCCTATGATAGGTGGATCCTTAAGGATTGTCGAGATGGTGGTAGGTTCATAATGGTTCATTATATGATGGAAGAAGGTTCCATGATGCGTTCAACAAGAGACAACTATAATTGACAAATGAAACAATATGATGGAAACATAATAGATGGGAATAATGGTGTAGGTTTGTTTCTTTCAAATTTGTATTAGTGTTGATTTTGAGCATGCATTTCTTATTAATATGCGAGGTTTTCTATAATTTAAAAAATCAATGATGTGATCCTATTGACTTAATGGCATCCTTCCTCTCAATGTTGTAACTAGGACTTCGAATAACTCTCTTTTCATATTGTTTTGAACCCATTGAAAATAACTAGTGAAGGTGTGAATGAATAATTTATTCACACTTGGTGTAATGGGATTTAAAGTTTCCTAAAATACAACAACAATTATTGTTTCATGTGAAAGAGATTGAAGGGGATTATTTGGATTCCTAACCAACATTCCTAACTTAGACTATAATTTTTTTAGTGACCTCTTGATAGAGGAATTAAGTCAATTTGGGATTAAGTTGTTTATTGATTTTAAAATGGTCTAAGTTTTGAATTAATGTATGAAAAGGGAGGTATTTAAAACCTCTCTATTTTTCTGATTCATCAAAATCACTTTATGAGTGTAAGATGAAGATCCTATTTAACTGAGAAGAGTCTTTAGGTCTCTTCGTGTGTGATTCATGTGGTAAAATACATGTGTGGTAAAATGTTTCAAAATAATACTTCAATTGAACTCGGAGAAATAAAGATGGAGGATGTGAGAATGTATGGGTTCTCACTCCTTCTAATTTAATCTCATAAGTGTGATTTGGAATATTGCAAGTAATACTTTAAAATAAAATGTGCAAAGGGAGGCATTTCACTCTCTTATCCCTTTGTATTCACCAAATTTTCTTTATGGGTGCAAGGAAAATATAATACTAATATTTAAATATATTTTAGGTCAATTGTTTGTGTGAAGAGTGGACTAATATAGATTACTTTGTAAAAGAAATATGAAAGTGGAAAATTTTTAAACTAATTCAATTTTATCCAAATTGTGCAAAATAATAGTTACTTTTAACTTTGAAGCAATAAGATGTGTGTGATATACTCTAGTATAGGCTATAACATTATTGGTAACCTTAAATCCTAACCCCTAGAAAAGGAAGTTGCAAATTGATTTCTCTCCTACTTTAAACTAGGTGTTCTAATGACTAAGGAAGCAAAAAAAAGATTGTGGTTTCTTTGTTAATCCCTTAGAATGTATGAACAACCATGTGGACTGCAACTATGAAGAAAGAAAGCTAAACCAACCTAATTTCGATACAGTCATATGGGTCTTAATGTGCATAATAAAGCAACCATGAGGACTGATAGTAGTAGTTTATGTGTGGTAAAGTAGTGTGACTAACCAAACATAGAACCTGAGCGATAGTATGGGATTGGGGTTACATTGGTTGAATGGTAAGGCCGTGTGGATGAAAGAAAAAAGGACCTGAGTGACAGTGTGACTGTCAAAGGAATATCCACGTGAGTTCACTCATAGTAGGCGACGGGTGTCGCGTGGGATGAAAATGAAAAGAAAATGGTCTTTATGCTACAAAATTAATTGATTATGGGTATGAAAAACAAGGGTATGATCTTGGAACGTGCCCCAAATTAGTAAAAAGTAAAAAGAAAACCTATAGATGATAAAATAAAGAAAAAAACACAAAGTGGAGTTTCCAATATTGTTGTGAGAAAAATGGATCGAACCTAAATCCCCTTACAGTGCAAAATACAACCAAGGAAACAGTACATGAGTGGGATAGTATGACAAATACTATAATATTGAACACATAAAAAAAAAACAAGTATAAGAACTACTTCTAATATTGAAATTTTAAATAATGACATGGGAATACAATAATATTGAAATTTTAAATAATATCATATTGAGGAATGTAGCTTGTAAGGGGAATACAACACTCCCTTTGAGAGGTTCCTTTAAATTATCTCTAATTAATATCTAAATAACTTGGGATGCTGAAGGAAAACACTTGCTTCTTGAGGAATAATTCAAGGGAGCTTGGCATGACAATGAATGATAAGAATGTGGATCGAAGAGATGCTCTCCAGGAAAATTCTTGTAGTATGAACTTTCTCTAAATTTTTCTTATGGTATTCATGCCCATGGATTTTATACCCAATTTGGTGGTCTTCAAAGAGATGGCTCAAGATGTGAATACTCGTCTCCATGAAGTGACTTTTAGGTACAAAGAATTGGTTGAATCTTACTGAATGCCCAAGTACTTGGTAGAAGCCTATTCTAACCACTTTGATGCTAAAAATGTAGTTGGGGATATTTGAATGCATTGCATAATTTATGAGTTTGCTCGTATGCAAAACCACATGGGTTTGGAAGTATTTTCTATGTGATTTTGTGTGGGTTCCCTTTTTATGAATCCACAGGGGTCAATAAAGTTTGTCTATGCAAAATAACTCCATTCCACATGCTGATTTTTGGTGAAAAGGAAGATTTGTGAGTTGCATGTTGTATGTTGATGATGTTTTTCAATAATAAATGCGGAAATGTCATAGGTGTGTGAAATTTAGGCGATAATAGATGATATAAAGGGTATTAAGAGGAATCATTATCATAATATTAAGAGAAATGCCCCTATTTAATTCTTCTCTTAGAGTAAGGCTCTGATTAGGTACCAAATGTACATACATAAGATATGTATCTTTAAGGATAACATGCTTCATAGAATTTCTTCAAATTTAGTGAAAGTTATTTGAGGCTTTAGAGATTATTGCATATAATAATGTAGTATCCTAGCTAAACTATTGGTGTTAGGATATTTAGACACTTAAGGTTTAGTTAAGATCAACTTGTTATAATATATTTGTTAGGGAAAGCATGTTTCTTTAGTATGCATCAGTATGCATTTGTACATATGCAATTTGACTGTCATGATATGTTATTGACATAGAGTGATCCAATAGTTTATATTCTCCTTGATATTAATGACCATTGATCCATGACTTAACACGTGATTGGTCCATGATCTCTATTTAAATAACATGGAGGGTGATTTTCCAGTTAATCAATTATGAGAAGCTCATTTATAACATTCTTTTTCTTTTTTATAATAATATTGTCTCAAGTAATTATTCAATTGGGGACATGGAGTGTTTCCCTCTTTAAGGGTTTAAACCACGTAAAAACATCGATGTGTTGATCAGTGATATGTTTGTATGATTATTTTCTCAAGGTGCTAGGTATCTTGAAAATACCATGTGTAGTCAAACATGGTATCAAATATCTTATGAAGTTTTGCTTCCATTGGTGATATAGATCTTGAACCGGTGTTTTCGAGGCCGTCAAAGGATTTCTGGTTTTGATATTTCTATGCATTTTTGGGTTGTGAGAAGTGTTTTTTTTTCATTTGGAGCATCATTTCCAATTGGAAACACTTTTCATTTCACTGAAAAAGGTTTTCATTTTCCCAAGATACAACCATTTTACCAGATCCAGAGGTATATTGTAATAGTTACACATTTTTAAAAACTTTTCTCATATTCCTTGAGTTTGAGGCTTTTGTATTTTTATTTTATTTATTTATTTATTACCTTTTTATTCTTCGACTGCTCTTTCCCATGTGCTATGTGCAAACTCAGTAAATCAGAAACAGTGGAAAGGGTTTTATTTACTGCATATGCTCTTTGTCATGCGCTTTGTGCGAACTCAAAAAACTTGAAACAATGAGAAAACATGCATTTTCCAAGAAATCCAACCTAAGAATAACTCCAAATCCAAGCCATTTTAGTTTCAAAAATTTTAGTTTGTTTTTGTGAAGTGTTTTGCAGGCCAAAAATAGGGTTTTCCAGATAAACATGCACTTCGAGGTAGAAGAGAAAAAAAATCCCACCCCTTCATCCTTTCCAACTTTTACATATCTTTTAATATTAACTCACTTGGTTAAATGTTTCTTTCTTAAATAAGAGGTATTACATTCAAGTCTTCTCTTTATTAGTTACTTTTATAAAAATTGCATGTAACTTATATCTTTAAGTTACTTTATTGTAAACGTGATTTTAAAAGTGCATCTCACTTGTTTTATAAAAGTGTAAAGTCTTTTAGTTTTTGCATCCAATATTTAAAGTAACATTGCTGTAAAAGTGAACTCCACTTATTTTATAAAAGTGGGTCATATAAACCAACATTATTGTGAAGTGATTTTAAAGGATCAAATTTGGGAAGAGGAGGGTCTCTTTTTTCCCACGTGGTTTATTCTTCTACTTGTCACATGTGCGTTTGGAGTCACCATCAACCGTTTTTCAAGCAAGCATAACTTTCTCATCTGGAATCCATTTTCAGTACCATTTCTTTAAACTTCATATTTTTTCATGATATTTGCATCTTGTCCATTGGTTTCTACTTTTGAAGCCTTCATATTACAGTATGACCGCCACATGTGATATTCTACTTACTAGTTCCAACTACTTCTCATGGAAATCGTGTATGGAGGATGTCCTATGAAGTAGGGGACTTTATCAGATTACCTTAGGGAAATAAATTGAACCTACTAATCCTGATAAGAAAATAAAATGGGACAATAAATGTGATGAAGCTCGTGGATTAATCAAGATGTCAATTTCTATTGATTTGTAATTCCACCTATCAGATATTGATGTGCCTATTGCTGCTTGGAAAAAGTTGGAAACTGTGTTTAGTAAAAACAATGAGATCCGAGGTCACCAACTAGAAAATGAGTTGATTTCCTTAAATCCAAGTCACTTTTCTTGCATCCAAGACTATATATCTAAGTACAAAACCATTAGACTCTTAGTTGAAGAATGCAGTATAAAAAGGGAAGATAAGTAATGCATTTTTCATATTCTTTCCAATCTTGGTCCTGCTTATTCTATTTTTGCATCTACTTTTTACTCCATGAAAGAATATTTGGGGACTCACTATAAATAACCCACTCTTGAATTCTTTTTTATCCCTTGATTAGAGAGAAATATAATCCCATGCACCTTGGAGTATTAAACAATGCCGATACATCTAAAAAATCCTCAAAGACACAACAAAAGGATAAGTCCAAGCATCCCAAGAAGCAAAATCCTCGCAATAATAAGAAAAAAAAGGGTCCCAAACCCTCTCATCCAACTCATCCTTCCAAAAATGACAAAGGAACCAAATCAAAAGGTAAGAAGACTAAGCTTCATTGCAACTTTTGTGGGAAAGATAATCACGATGAATCTAAATGTTTCAAGAAGATGGAAACCTTGGAAGAAACAATGAAGAAGCACAACATCAACCTTGATTCGTCTACAGAATCAACATCTCAAGGACATGCAATATAGGCTTCTAGTTTGTTTTAATGCATCTTCTTATTCTTCTTCTTCTTCTTTGGATGAGTGACTCACTGATTCTAGAGCATCTTATCATTTGGCTAACGATAAAGCCATATTTTCTACTATGAATGAATCTAACACTAAACAAATATTTGTTGGTGATGATATAACTCTTAGTGTTGTAGGATATGTATTAATTTAGATAGATGATGGTCAATTTAATGATGTACAATGTGTTCCGAGAATTTCCTGCAATTTGTTGTCAGTCTATAAAATATCACTCATTCTGGTGAAGGTAAGACTGTAATGTTGACACCTTACCAAGTTGTAATCAAGGATTTTAAATATCCTAAGCATGTCCTAGCCACTAGAAAGGTTGATAATATTACTAGGTTGTACAAATTTAACAACTTTGTGTCATCACCTTTTCCCTTAGTTTTTGTTTCTCATAGCGATGACTTGAGCAAACTCTGGCATGAGCGATTTGGTCACTTAAATTATCGCTCATTACAAAAATTATATAAATAAAATATCGTGATAGGTATTTCGATGGTATCTTATAGGGATGGTTTTTTTCCTGGTTGTGTACTCAAGAAAACATCATTGGGACATTTTTGACAAACATCTCTCTTGGCACACCTCGACCCCCTTGCAACTTGTGCATAGTAACTTGTGTGCTCCTCTTCCACCTACTTCATTTTATGGTTTCAAATATTTCTTAACTTTCATTGATGATTACTCCAAACACACTTAGGTTTGTTTCCTAAAAATTAAGTTTGAATTATTTGACATGCTCTTAGGCTGCAAGGCCCTTGTTGAAAAACTATATGGTATTCAAATTATTAAGTTAAGATATGATAACAGGGGAGAATATGTTAACAACAAGTTCACTACTTTCTCCACTATAAAAGGAATACAAAAACAACACATTGTTCCATATACCCCATGAAAAAATGGTGTAGCTAAAAGGAAGAATCATACCTTATTAGAAATGGTTAATTGTATGCTCCAAGCTAAGGGGTTAAGTCTTCAAATTTGAATGAAGCCATAAATTGTGCAAATTATCCCCACTAAATATTTACAAGGTATCACACCAGAAAAAGCATGGAGTATAATTAAACTAGATGTAAGTCACTTTTGTGTATTGCGAAGTGAAGCATGGGCTCATATTCCCGATGAAAAAAAGAAAGCATTGCAACCTAAAAGTGAAAAGTGCATATTTGTTGGATATTCTAAAGATGTCAAAGGCTATATACTTCTTTATCCATATTCTTATGATATAATTATTAGAAGAGATGTTAAATTTGATTAAAATATCTCGGCCTGTGTCCTTCAGCATTTGTACCATTTGTGACTCGTGAGTCATCTTTGGTGTTTGTCCCATTTATGGCCTTTAATTCATCTTTGGTGCTTTCGCCATCTTCTACTCCAAACTTGATTTATAGTGTTCTTACTCTAGCTTCTGATGATGATAATGAGGATGGAAATCCATCTTTTCCTACTCATTTTCCTCCAGTTGCACCAGCACAACCACTTCCTTTATGGGTCTGTTCAACTTGCAATGTGCCTAGTGATCTTGCCAGTGATCTAAGAGATCAATGTCAAACACGTTCTCAGTTCCAACGAGCCACTTATATTTTGGGTCAAGTTTCATAGAATCATGATCTAGAGACATTTGCATAAGCTTTAGAGAATCTAGATTGTGATGCAGCTATGGATGAAGAATATCACTCATTAATGGAGACAAATACTTGGGATCTTGTGCCTCTTACAAAATGAAGAAAACTTGTCAGATGTAAATGGGTCTATAGAACTAAGTATGCATCATATGGAAGTGTTGAAATACCAAAGGAAAGGTTAGTTTCGAAAGGATTTTCCCAAGTTGGAGGAATTGAATACACTGAAACCTTTTCCCTTGTCGCCAAAATCAACTCCATTAGCCTTGTTCTTTCCCTTGATGCCTTACATAAATTGGATTTCCATAAAATGGATTTCAAGTCCTCCTTCTTGCATGGATATTTGCAGTAATAAATTTACATGGAAAAAACTCCTAGCTATGTTCAAAATGAGTCTAGCCTTGTCTATCACCTTAAGAAATCCCTATATGGCCTTAAGCAATCTCCTCAAGCCGAGTATGCCAAAATGGATATATTTATCCTTGATACTCTTTTTTCTAAATGTCATTCTGACCCCAATGTCTATACCAAGAAAGTAGGAAACCACCTCACCATCCTTGTTCTTTATGTTGATAGCCTTATTCTTACTATTGAGTGACCATACATTTTTAACCCTTGTGGAATCTAGCCTTAAGAAGAAATTTGAAATAACAAACTTAGGACATTTGCATTATTTTATTGGCCTCTAAGTCTTGCAAACCAAAGAAGAAATATTTATTTCTCATTCTAAGTATGTATGTGACCTTCTTTATCGCTTTCACATGGAAAATTGTAAACCACCCCCATCTCCCTTCTAGTCTCGAGTCAAACTTTATGTCACTTGCTCTTCACCCAAAGTAGATTGCATCTTGTATCGTCAATTTGTTGGTAGTCTCTTGTAGTTGACTCATACTAATCCTGGCAATTCATTTGTTGTTGGTATTATTGCCCGATATATGCAAACACCCCATGAAAGACATTGGAAAGAAACAAAAAAAATACTTCGATATATTCAAATTACATTTCAGGTTGGGATTCATTACAGTTCATGGGGGACTCCTTTTTTGGTTGGTTTCACTAATTTGGATTGGGTTGAGGATCTTGATGATCGGGATTATACTATAGGTTATATTTTCAGTCTTGGTTCTAGACCTATCACTTGGGCTTGTAAGAAACAACAAGTTATTTCTCTTTGTTTAGCAGAAGTAGATTGTCGAGCCATAGTTAATGCAAGTAAGAAATCTTTATGGTTGAAGTAGATCCTTTCAGAGTTTGGATTCAAGCAAAAACATCCAACTACCCTTTGGTACAACAATCAAAGTGCCATCAAGCTCCCCAAATATCCAGTCCAACATCAACACAAAAAATACATTGAGCTACATATGAAATTCACTAGAAAGCTTATTCATGATTGTGTTCTCGAAGTGCTCTTTTTCCTTACAAATGATCAAGTTGAAGACATCTTCCCAAAGTCTCTTACAGTAGTGAAGTTTTCTAAAATTCAATCTATGTTAGGAGTTCAAGAATTTGTCATAAGGGGGAATAGGCTCTAATGCCTCCTTCCTTATTCTATAGTGTCACTTTTGTAAATCCTTCAATCCTATCCCAAGTTGTTTTTAAAGGGGGGTGTTAGGATATTTAGACACTTAGGAGTTAGTTAAGATCAACTTGTTATAATATATCCATTAGGTAAAGTGTGTTTCTTTAGTATGCATTAGTATGCATTTGTAGATATGTAATCTAACGGTCATGATATGTTCTTGACATAGAGTGATATGGTGGTTTATCTTCTCATCAATCTTAACAACAATTGCTATGTGGCTTGGCACCCGATTGGTCCATGATCTGTATTTAAAGAGCATGGAGGGTCATTTTCTAATTGATCAATTATGAGAAACTCATTTCTAACATTCTTTTTCTTTTACATAATAATATTGCTTCAAGTGGATATTTGGTTGGGGCCATGGAGTGTTTCCCTCTTCAAGGGTTTAAACCATGTAAAAACATCAGTTTGTTGATATGTGATCTGTTTGTGTGAGTAGTTGCTCAAGGTGTTTGGTCTCTTGGAAATATCATGTGTAGTCAAACAATTGAAGGATGTAGGATGGGTCCATTCTTTAAAATATGAGTAATATCAAAACCATTATCACAAGTAGAATTAAATATAAATTATGGTGTCATGGAAAAATAGACTAGAATAAGAGAAAGTTAACATATTATACAAAGACTATTACTCATAAATTAGAAGGTCAAAACTATTTTTATTACATTGCTAGTTTAAAGAAGAAAATTAAAATTGCTAGAATAACAATTTCATGATATTAGCATGAGTTATTTTGTACAAGTTCACTCTCAAACCTTTCGGTGGTGTCTCAAATTTCTAGAACGACTTTATTCAGGCTTTCCCAGATACTTATATTTGCTAATGATTTGAACTTTACTACATAGTAGCATAATTCGGCTGTATTGGTACTTCCTGTACGGAAATTCGGAACAAATTCGAATTCGTCGAATATTCGGTGTAGGTGTAATACAGATACAGATTGTTAGTAAACAATTAAATTGTGAAAACCAATTTAAAAACAAAATAATTTTCTTTTAATTATTTAAACACTTTAAAATAGAAATACCATTCAATTTCATACTTTCTTATTAAAATAACTATGAATAAGTAGTTGCCGACTCTTACACTTCCATATCCGAAGTTGTTGAGATTTCATATTTTTGTTTTTTAAATATAGATTAAATTTTATTATATAAATGTCTATGTATATTTATGGTATATTTGTAAATATTTGATTAAAAATATTATATATAAGCAAGCTACTTTTGTATTTTAACCGTACTAGATATTTTCATTATGTATTTTTTCCGTATCGAATCGTATTCGAATCCGTATTTGTACTTGAATTATGCTACTATACTTTACTATGAAAGCTTCTTAATATTAGGAAACAATACTAGATTCCATCATTTACCTTAATATTTTCAAAGGCTTTTTTAAAGGTATCATGTTATTGATGTAATGCCAAGTAAGATTGGTCCTACTTGGAAAAATGGAAGGGAAGGCGATGCAACCATTTGTAAGAGGCTTGATCAATTTATGATGAATGAGGAACTTGCTCGCTTGTTAAGTTTAATGTCATTTCTATTAATTCCAACGTGCATGAGCAAGGATTCAAAATGATAGGATATAAGAAGTCTTAATGTTCCTTATACTTATAAATGCTTCACTTATATACATGAATTACATATACTCGTCCCATGTAAAAAGTGCACAAAACTACACAAGCCTAAACGTGTAGTGTTTGCAAGTCATCCGAGGTAAACAAATTCACACAACCACACAAACTTAAATGTATAGTGTTTGATTTTCTTGCAAATATTCAATAAACCTTGAACTTTTTTTTGCAAATATTCAATAAACCTTGAAAACATAATGCAAGGGATAAGAACAATGTTATATTCTAATGTGGATAAATTTTTCCCTTATTTTTTAAGTTATCTAGATATTATATATTTTTAAATTACTGTATTACGTACAAAGTGAAAGTGGTGACATTACTCTAAATTATTATAAATTATTTTTAATAATTGTTCATATCCAATATTTATAACTAAATAATTTTTTAAAATTAATAAACCATATTTTGTTTTTTAATGATCAATATATAAATACAATCCTTGCTTATTTTTTATAAATAACTTTTATTTTAAAAATAAATAAAATTAAACCTAATAACTTACATAAATTGATTATTTCCTTTCTTATCCACTCATTTGTAAACCAATCGACCTGAAAATAAAATTTACCAAATTAAATCCATGTTAAAATAAAATTTACCAAATTTATTATTCTTTAATAAAAACATCATTTTTCCAATACAAATGGGAAACTTATATCTTTCGAGTGCCAACAAATCGATAATTAAAATAGTCATTTTAATGAATAGTTAATGTTAGCATATGTCCATTGGATATAGCTTGGGTGGTTGGGAGGAATGATTGTTACCCTCCCCACCGAGGTCCAATTTTTGTAAGTGACATGATGCTCTGGTTGAGCCCTTATGTAATGATTGGGTCTTGATTCTCCAGATTGCATGTGGACAATGTTTCCTTATTGAATTTAGCATTTTATAAGTTTTATTTTTTAATGATAAATTTCAATTTAATTTTATAGGAAGGTTAATTTTTTTCCTTGGAGTGTATTGTGTATTGGATTAAAAAAAAATGTTATTAAAATTATATGTAATTGGGAAGTGAATAGGCTGGTAAGTAAATTAATTCTTACCCGATAAGTTGGTTCTGCTCTATAGGTTGCTTATATAATTGAGGGGCTAATCATTTCAAATAACCACCACCACCACCATTATTATTATTCTTATTATTATTTTACCAACATTATTAACATTTAATGATAACCACATTTACTATCCATTGACAGCAACTAAATTATAATAAATTTTGTTACCTTAAAAAAAATTCTCTCCCTTGCAAATTGCAAATTCAATTTAGATAGACCGATTCATACATTGCCTACCATGGATTACAAGCTCTCTTTAGAGAATATTTAATTCAATAACTTCTCTTGATAACAAGTTCCTTGCAAAGATTACTTATGACAACTTATAGCTTTGTTTGGAATTAAAGTCATTTCACAAGTCTAAGAATGCTAAACCAAAATATATGGCCGAAAGGGTTTGTCATCTTTGTGAGTCTATGAGTGTTGATGATGAAAATCACTTTCTTTTAGAGTGCACTGCTTACACCCACATTAGATCCGAGTTTCATAGTATTTGTTATAATACAAACCTTTCTAACCTCTTTACTTGCCAAAACTATTGTGAGCTAGGAAAGCTTCTTGCCAAGCTTTTTGAGCATAGAAATATAATTTTAAAGCAAACCAAATAATACCCTTCTTAGAGTTCAATAGAACAAATTTGGTCTCAGTGGACATTAATCATCATCATCATCATTGTAACAACAATAATAATCCATTAAATATTAACTATTTATATGTAATACTAGGCTAAGGGACATGTCCCCTCATTCATGGCTTCTCACACCATATATAATGGCAGATACCAATTGTAATCTATCATCTATCATACATTATATTTTTACATTACTACTTAGCCATTTATAGCTTTCTTACGTTACTTGTACTCGCTATTCCATTATTAAGCAACCTCGTTCCTTCAGTGGTATCAGAGCCCCTTCCTGGGCTTGATTCTAGCCTTTGGCTACATTTTTGGATTTTATCCAGTATTCCAGGTTTTCCCTGAGTTTATGGTCATTGACCACACCATTTCCTGCTCTACCCACCGCAACCACCACCAATCGCTCCATGTCCACCATCTACATGCGCCTACTCCATCCCGCGCCTGCTCCTCTACCTGCAGGATCCCTTCCTTCCCTGCGCTCTACACCTCAGGGCTCTTCCCCACTCTCCCATCCCCTTCTTCTGTGTCCCCTTTGTTCCCTTCTCCCTCTCGGCTCCACCTTCCTTCCCTTACCACTCCAACCTCGTCATTCTTCAAGCCGCGCAGCTGCCCAGCCTGCGCATCCACCTTCCACCTCCACCTCTTCTTGTCCGCCTCCACCGCACTTTGATCCATCACTCTACCTCCTCCACATCACTTCTCTCTCCCTCGTGTGCCTCCCCACCGCTCCTTCCCCACACGCTTCCATCCTCCCTCCCTTTCACACCTCTGTCATCCCCCTTCATGCTATAACTTCCCCCACTCCCCCGGTTCTCCCCCACGACCGCCTCCTCCATGCATCCTCTGTCAGCCCCCTTCCTCTTCTACCCTCTCCCATCATCCTTCCACTGCCTCCACGCCACCCTCCCCCACCACATTGCATTCCCCATCATCCTTCACGCCATCTGCGCCTCTTCCCTCCATGTCATCTCCGCCTCCCCTTCCAGCTTTCGCTGCTCCTCCTCCCAACCACATCCTCTACACACACCATCCACTACCACACCCACACCCATCTGCTCCGACTGCTCCTCCTCCACGCGCCACTGAAACCCTAATTTAAAAAAAAAAAAATATTAAACATTATAATATATTATTATATTTGTTTAAATATTTTAATTTTTGAAAAAGAATATATATTAAACTATATATAGTTTATATAAGACATTAATAATATTATTATTAATTAAATAATTAGTAATTATTATTATTCAAAAGAAATAATAATTATTTTTGAAAAAAAAAGTTATTTAACCTAATACGAAAAGAACAAAATCGAAGTAAAAAAGAAAAAGAAAAAGACAACGTCAAGACGAAATCAAGTCTCAGAATATATTGAACAAAGTCATTGAAGCCAATTGTGGAATTATTGAAGAATTATGGATTCCATATATAAATCAAAATTTTGGACTAAGTGTCCTTATTGTGAAATGGAATTCCAATATCCCACAGCCTTTAAAAATTGCAATCAATCCTATCCAATATGTGATAAACATTTTATTATGAGGGACGATCCAGGTCACTCACAAATGCAATCACAGTTACGAACAGTTTCGACCAAGCTAAAAACGTGCGAACTAGCTAATAGTGTTCTACAACTCTAGTTTGACAATCAGAAACAAAGTAATGGTTTTAAAAAAGAACAGATTATTACATCAGAATTACGAATTCAATCATTGGAAGATAGTAGAGAAAACCTCACAAAAAATTTATCAGATAAGGATGAGAAAATATCACATCTGGAAGGAATCATTCAACAAATTGAAGACCAAAGAAAAAAACCAAACAAATTCGAAGAATATCCGTATGGAAATATCCTCGACTTAGAAGAGGAAATTAGTCATCTTAACAAAGTCATCATGGACAAAGAAGATGAATTGGCGCAAGTACATGAAAAGTTAAAAAATCAGGAAACAGAGTTATGTCATCATCAATAGAAAAAAGAAAAACTCCAGCAACAGTATGATGATAGTAAGAAAACACATAAGTTGGAACTGACAAAAATCAGCAAGGTGTTATCAAGCAATACCGAAGAGATTTTTTGACTACGAAATCATAACAAAACACTGATTACAAAGATCAAAAAATTGAAAAACAGTAGCAAGAGGGAACACTCTGGTGAAGACCTCGAAGGAAGAATATTGGAAAAGCAAGAAGAAAACCTGTGTATAAATCATCGTAATCAGGAACTAGAGAATCAAATCAAGAAGATAGAAATTGAAAAAAAGTCGCAAGATGAAAGAATTGAAAAGATTTAGGATCATAACAATCTATTGGAGAACCAAGAAGCACAAATCCAGGAAAATGCATCCAAAAATCAAATCGAGGAAGTGAAGACAGTCCTCTCCGTAGTCCAAAAGAAAGTAAAACAAACAACACATACACCTTACAGACATCCTAATTGTAATCGTCATGTTGACCAACGACAGGGTCAAAACAAATATTCACAGAAGACTTATGTTGACATGCGAAATATCGACATACTAAGCAACAATTGAGATGAATCGTCCCACAAAATGTTCTTAGAGCTCCGATAAAAATAGATCTGGGATGGACCACAGCAAAAACGATGCGACAATTCTCCTTGGGAATTTGTAACTCGTATCGTCTCATTTCATCAAATGTCACAAATACAAAAAGGAAAGGATCCCGAGACGACAGTTCAAAGGGAATCATACATTGCTGTCAATACAACTTTGAGGACAAAGCTTCCCTTAAGGGGAAGGAAATGTAACAACAATAATAATACATTAAATATTAACTATTGATATGTAATACTAGGATAAGGGACGTGTCCCCTCATTCATGGCTTCCCACACCATATATAATGGCGACTACCAATTGTAATATATCATCTATCATACATTATATTTTTACATTACTACTTAGCCATTTATGGCTTTCTTACCTTGTACTAGCTATTTTATTATTAAGGAACCTTGTTCCTTCAATCATCATCATAACAATGTTAATCGCTAAGATATACCAATTGGAATATATCAATTTCTATTGTTGATTCTTGAGTGGTACATATTCTTGGACATACAATCAGTTTTTGAGAATACCATACGGATTTATTAAGAAAAACAAATACACTATTATAAAGGAAAAGATCTTGAATGAAGGTGATCAAGAAACAAACCACCGAGCTCACTTATTTGATTGAAGTCGTTACGAGTACTTACATTTACAAGTACTTTGGTGCTTTCGGCGTTGATGTTTGTTTTGTTGGCTCCCACCAAGGTGTCGATCAGAGCACTGAGGGATAAGGAGAAACCGATAAAGATAAAGCATGACAAACATGTTGCTCGGTAAATCCTGAAAATCCAGTCTGGTATTGCTAGGCATATTTTGCAATCAAAACTCAAGCAAAATAAGTGAGAAGCAGGCCATGAATAAAAAGATAAGGAGGAGGCCTACTAACTCAATGTGTTCGGAGTAATTATTTCTGAAGTAGAAGGGCTTCAGGTCTGGTTAGTCAGATCAAGTCAAGTTCAGTCAATTAAGCGGTGAGGTGTCCTATAATTGGATCGAAGAATTTTTGCAGAGATGTGGTGAGCCACCCATAGTTGCATTGAAGAAGTTTTGGATTTAAGCTTCACGCAGCATTCACAGTCTGGTTAAGTAGTAAATGTTAACCTACCGAGTTAAATGCTACATAATTAGTATGACAATGTATTGGAGAACAACCAGTAGTAGGCTAAGTGTTGACATCAGAGGTGTCAACAAAGGTTCAACATTATATTAGGGTATCCAAAATTTCAAAGTTGTAGAGTTGTAATAAAAAGTTTTAGGAATTTATGTCTCATTTTTTCAAAATAATGTTGGAAAAATCAAAATTTTTAGTTTGAAATTGTTAGACAACATATCATGAAAGATATATGGAGAAAATAAAGATAGACATGAAGAAGGACCTTGGCAAAAAAAGCATTATATTAATGATCGATTAATCCATCTTGGATATGTACATAAATGCACATAAATATTACAAGAAGACCATAACTATCATGTAACCGTATAATATTTAGGTTAACTAACAAACTATGATTAGTCTTTAACATCTCCCCTTAATCATAAGTTTGTTAATGACTGAAAAACTGCCACTACTTGACAATCAACAAAGTGTCAAGAAAATCCAGAGAGTACAAAACTCAAGAAGGTCAGCTACAAATTGATGAAAATCTCTCTGAAACAAAATCTAGCAGAAGATTAAGACTTCTAATAAGTTGCATGGTTTCAAGTTGACCATAAAATCCCCAAGTAGAGAAACAATTGTTTATGTTCTCTCAAAATGTAAACAAGTAGAACTTTATGTCTTCTACTTGATTGATGGTTTTTGGATGGCCACAAACCATGACAACAACAACAAGGTGGTTTTAGGATTACCATAAACCATATCAACTAGAAGCTTGAATGACTTATGTTGATCACAAAAACTATACCAAGAACCATGAAAAGATGGTTTAAATATTACCAAAAAATTTCAATAAAACAATTAGATTCTCATGTGTTCTACTTGATTGATGGTTCTAGAAACTTGACTTTCACTCTATCTTAAAAATTCAGGAACAACGTTGCATGTTTTTTTCCCATTTGTTCACAAGTTCACAACAAAAACTTGGAACCTGACTTCAATCTGTAGATGTTATCCCCCCTGTCAGTGACAAGTTCTGTCAACTGCATTAACTTCATTTCACTGCTGAAATATCTAAACATTAACAAGTTCAAATTACTTAGTCCTTCATTCTCAATCTTTTGAAATTCTGAACATAAACAGGTTCAGAATGGGTCTTCTTTCACCCTTTTATAATAATCTAACTGAGTAATACTCACTAAAGGAACAATAGTAAGTATCAAAATACATAATCTTGCAAAATCACAAATTAAGTCATAAAATTCTAAATAGACACTAGCCTAGAATGCAGGAGTTGAATTGTTTTTTTAAAGTTGGATGCTTTATATTTGTATACTTTAAATGTTGGAAGCTTTTTATCAAAAGTCTATTGTGCTAGCATTTGTCCACTTCATATGTGGTACCCTCGCTACAAGAAAAAAGGCATTTTAGCCTCATATTAGCACCACTATTTGTAAAGGATTTGGGAAATCCTCAATTTTCAAATAGTGGTGCAAAAATGGTGATAATATGGGGATATGCAAGTGGTGCTAAGAATTATGGTGCAAAAGTGGTGCTTGTGAAAAAGTTGGTTTTGGTGTTAAATGAATATGTGGCATTCCATGGTGTATGGTGCAAACCACCAAAACCAATCCTATATGGATTAAGATTTTGTGGTGCAAAACACCAAAACCAATTCAACATGAATTGAGACTTTCTGGTGCCACCATAAAATAATAAATAGTGAAAAAAAGATAAATCACATAATAACATATATGTTATTATGTGATTTAATCTTTTTTTAACATCTATATATATATGCAATTAATTTTACTTTCTTGGGAAGAAAACCAAACTACCGAAAACAAAAATAGCCTTTCTTTAACCTGTATGTTATAATGTCGCCATTAACTTAAATAAACAATTTTTTATATGTTATATTTTATTATGATTCAATTGTAAATTACAATTTCCATCGAGGATTGTCATTATTAGCTAATATCCGCAAATTAAGATACGCATTAAAATTTGTTTAACTAAAAAAATTAAGATATCGACATATATTTGATTAATTAAGTTTTGTTTATTGAAAAAATAAAATTTAATAAAATATTAATTAATCAATAATAACTTAAAAAATAAAAATCATTAATTGTTTAAATTAAAGTTTTGACTTTTTTTATCAATATAAATCCTTAAATCTAGTTGTACAATGTCAAATCATATAATCTTTCCTTTTATAATGTGTCCATTTCCCCATTTTAC
Organism: Larix kaempferi; assembly: GCA_027924585.1. Taxonomy (NCBI): domain Eukaryota; kingdom Viridiplantae; phylum Streptophyta; class Pinopsida; order Pinales; family Pinaceae; genus Larix; species Larix kaempferi. The sequence continues at coordinate 1,008,347 of BSBM01001162.1, forward strand.
TGATAGCAAAGCCAAGGCGTTCTACCTCATTTTGATTGTGGATCACATGCATTGCCTACTTTGCACCTTTTTTTTCATTTTGTTGATTAGCTTTTATATTTACGTATATAATTCCAGCTTACAAGATACTTACCCATCTTACAGGCAGGAAGGATATACTTATTTTATTTTAGAAATTGAGTAGGCGCGGCTAGTTACCACTTTTACATCAGGAAATAAAAGAGCCTCAACTTATTGCATTTTTTGTCCGGGAAAAGAAAAGAAAAATAATGTATCGAAATTTGGGTTCACTGGCAAACCAAAAATCTGTGTCTTTCGGGTATTGGAAACCATTGGCACCACCTCCTAATGGGGATCTAAACTTGGCATAATGTACCAGCATGAACTCGTGGTTATGAGTGACACTTGAAAATAATATAGAAACATTATGAGAGGGCATTTTATTCAAAGGAAAATATATTTTAACGGGTCCGATGAGAAGAGGTGGCTTCACCCTAAAATAAAAGCAATTATCTTTATTAAAACAAGCGAATGGTTTTCTATAACTGGTATCCGGGCCAAGTATGCAAGCTGAGTAGCAAAAGTCAAGTATCCCAACCTGTCTGCGGGAAAAGCCAAAAGTAAGCATCCAAGCTAAGTATCCCAGCCCAGCTATGACTGTAAAATGAAATAAATGGAGTATTATTCTTTAATTTGAAACTCTACTTTCTACGTTCAGACTTTGCAAGACATGTAACAGCGCATGGAGGCACCAGGTCCGTCTAAAACAAAGTGCCTGGAACACCAAAAACTGCAGTACTAAACGACCCCTGGTGAATTCTAATAGCAACAACAAGATTACTTATAAAACGAGCATGATTACGTGTGGAGGAGCAGATATTTATACATTACCCAAGTGTTGTTAGAGGTGCCATCTCCTTTGGCTCCATAGTTATCCACTTTCTAAAGCGACCAAATACTGGTCTACGGTGAGAGTTGAATCTGGATTGTTGTTGTGTGGCTTCGCTGTAACGGTGTGTATGAAGAAGAAGGTTGATTATGTAGATTAGTGCTCACAGGCGAAGGTTTTGGGATTTTATGCACTTCATACTTATTTATACCCTGCTCGCCAAAAAAATTCCCCAAACAATATTGTTGTTAGATATGAACATAATACTTCCAGGCTGTTGTTAGATATGTAAAATAGATTACTTCTAGTGATGCCCTGCTACTAGAGTGGGCTGGGCAGGAATTATAAAGAGTGTTATTTAATTCAGTCAAATTCGGACGAGAGAATATGAGAATGATCTATATAGGAAAACCGATTATTTGCTGGTGGTACTGTTACAATATCTCTTACACCTTTAAAAGCTAACCCTCAGCATTGTAATATTTATAAAGACTTTGAAGTGTCTCAAATGCCAGTAAATAAACAAGGAGATTCTTTGATATTTTGTAGGGATTTGAAATATTTAAAATGTCTCCTGTATAATCGAGTTTTATACCGAAAAATTCCATAAGGAAGCCTCGTATCAAACTCCATTATAAAGAAATTTGATAAGATTTTAAATACTACTCTGTTCTTGTACAATAGAGGGTTATACCCAAAAATTCCAGAAGGGAGCTTCATATCAAACCCTAGTATGACGAAATATGATAAGATTTTAAATACTACCCTGTCCACTCATTAAGTTCTGGGAGAGTCATACGATATGTTGTTTTGGATATGGGTTTTGTCCCTGATTTAAAGGGAATGGAGAATCCATCTTGCTCACTCAAAACCAAGGACCCCGCGCCTACCTCATCACAGCTTACCTTAGCTTGTATAACTCCTGGCTCATCGCATGTGAGTTGCTCCCGCTGGTAATTTCTCTAAAACCAACAGCTAGATAAACACTCAGATCTGAAATATTTATACTGTCTGGTGTTTGAAGGATCCACGGTACATATATTCTCTGGACAGAATGAATAGCATACGAACCCCATGGCCTCCAATGCCATTGATTGTGGGAGGTTATATGACCAAATCTGCAAAAGAATCCATTCTTTAAGCACAATATCTCACTCGCATATGTTTAACTTGTCCATGGGACTTAATCTTGAAAAAATTTAAGATCTCTGCTTGCCTGCCCGCCTGCAGGAGCTTAGTATGACGAAACACGATAAGATTTTAAATACTACCCTGTCCAATCGAGGGTTTATACCCATAAATTCCATAAGAAAGCCTATGATCAAACCCATGTATAAATATAATACAGAATCCAAGAAATAAAATGAATTCTTCCCAAAATTTACAGAAGACATTAAACAATGCAATACTCATACCTGGAAGAGCACCCAAGTCGCATTGTATTTGGATCCCCAAACAGGATTGAAAGAGCACCCAAGTTGCATTGTATTTGGATTCCCAAATAGGATTGAAGTATTTGCAGAAGCAAGTAAAATATGGTTAATACCCAACAAAGTTAAAATAAATATTGTTCAATTTATAGTAATAGATTATCATACCCAGTTTGGGGATATCGGCTGTGGGCTTGCTAAGAACATGAAACTGAACTAAAAATGATAATAGCATATGTAAGAAGTAAAATAATAACCATTAAATACATGCTTAAATTATAAATAAGAACATGAAACTGAACTAAAAATGATAATAGCATAAGTAAGAAGTAAAATAATAACCATTAAATAAAAATACAACCCTGGAAATGTCAACTTCGTAATCATGTCGGGCAACTATGTGCTTGAAAAGAGGCCATGAAAAGGTGAGGAGCTGAAGTATACTAGTGCAATATCCCTTTACCATAATACCGCTACACAAAGACATAGGAGTTCATATAAAAACTGGGTGAAGAAATGAAAAAAAAATAAAAAATGAAACCTTGTTAAGGAAAACTCCAACCGAGCCAAAATGCCTTCAGAAGGAAAACTCCAGTCGAGCCAAATGCAAACTCCAGCTGAGCCAAAATGCCTTCTACGTGATCGAATCCTTCAAATGTTTCCTAATTGTATATTAAATATTTTAGTGACAAATGTAATTTTTGTTTTTGAAATGGAGGGAAAATGAGATTTTGTTTTGGCTTTTTTTAAGTTTCTTAATTATATATTAAGTTATTAACATTTTTAGCAACTAATATAATATTTCTTGGTTGATATGGAGATAAAATGAAATTTTCCTCTCTATTGGACTCTAACCCCTATTTTTTAGGTTTCCAAAACATTCATTAATTATTTTAAAAAGTTATCATATTTATAAATCTAAACAAAAAATTTAAAATATAAAGAAAATGAATTATTACAATTAAAGAAATAATAGTCATTGAATAATTTATTAAAAACTTTCATTCTATATGTGTACAATAAAATATGGCAATATAAATATGGTTAGAAATTTTGAAGTAATCAATCATAAATATAGTTATAAATTTTGAAGTAGCCAGTCATAAGTAAACGTTTACCTCCAAGAAGGCTCTGACTATAGAAATCCTACATGAATTTGGTCATTGAAGCCGAGGTTGAATTAAACGGAGTATTAGGCATGGGTGAGGAAACCTTTATTGGTAGAGCTCATGGTTAGAGAATAGGAAGACCCCCCCCTATTAGAATACTTTAGTCACAAGGGGAAAGAGGTGGGGCTACTTGACATAGCCCAATATGTTAAAATGCCAAGAGAAACAACTAGGTTTGGGAGGCTTAGGTAGAGAAAATATTGAACATATTTATAATTTTTGAGACTATTTGGATGATTATTCTTCCTATCATAAATGAGTATCCTAAGGGGGTCATATTATTATCCTCTAATACCTGATAATGTCAATGTTAGTGTGGATCCCAAGCCCCTAAGTCCATTCAAAATGAATCTCAAATGGATCAAGGATTATATATCTTAGTTGTATTTATTCTATCCATATATTGCACAATCCCCTGATTTTGTGTTTGTTCAACTCTTCCTAAATAATTTGAAGAGGGATAAGAAGGCCTTTATTTCATTGGCAAAGGCCAAAACGTACTTGTGATGACATGCTCTTCATTGAGATTGAGGACCAATTGTCAAAATTTTATTCTTGTGATGGTTTTTAGTTTCCCTTAGATCAATTCAAGAAGATGCAATTTTATTTAATCTCTACTTAAATAGGATGATTTCTAGCTTCTCTTTGTGTTATAATCCTGTGAAATTATTAGAGTTGGGTTCCTCCCTAAACCATGTCCAGATCCTTGAGACTCATAGCTACTACTGATAAACTTCTAATGGAATTGATATCCCCACATAGTGATCATGGATTTCTATTGATAGGTCATGTTGGTGGTTTGAACCATCATTCATGGGTTTCATTCCTGGAATCGTATTTTACATATTTCCACGTACATATTGTTGAAAATCATCCAAGGCTCCTAAGTCCCTTAGATTTTGATACATAGTGCCATGTATACCCCTACAAAGTCATGCATAGTGTTTCAAGCCATTATTCATTGATTTGGATGCCTATATGGTTTCTTTAGGGACAAAGGGATGTTGTTCTTACCTGGAAAGTTATACCCAAGGCCCTTCGACATGCAAAAATTTCTCAAATGTCATAATGGAATAGACATCACCAGTCATAGGATAGTGATACCCTTAAGAGGCCATGTGTTGTTGGTGGATGAAACATTCTTAGCCGTGGATGGCTAGAAGATTCCTTTAGAGATCAAAGTTGATGTGTCCTCCATTTACCATGTACAAATACCCAAGAATATAAGAACTAGAAACATAGCACTATGGATACCCTTGTAGATTAATGTGTAGCGCTCATGGATTTGGATGCCTCAATGGTTTCTTTTGGGCCAAATTTATGATTTTCTTCCCTAGAATTCCATTCTCGAGGACCTGGGACACCTACATAATCCTCAAAACCACGTAATGGCACCAACATCCTCAATCATAGGCCAATGACACAGCATGCCATGTGTTGTTTCTGGAGGCAACCTACTTTGCTCTAGATGGCTAGAAGATTCCTTTAGAGCCCAAGTTTTAGATTTCCTCCACTAACCATGCCCAATGCTCTAAGGCCACAAGACCTAGATACAAATTCCATATATACCCCTACAAATCCATGCGTAGTGCTTTGAGGTAGTGTTCATGGATTTGGATGCCTCAATGATTTATTTGGGGATAAAGACATGGTATTATTCATTGGAACATGATTCACAATACCCTAAGATAGCTACTTCATGGTCAAAACCACCTAATGGAACCAACATCCCATATCATAGGCCAATGATACACTCAGGAGACCACGTGTGGTTGGTAGAGGCAACCTCCTTAGCCTTGGATGGATAGAATATTCCTTTAGGGCCCAAGGATCAGGTGTCATTCATTGACCACATCGACTAGAAACCTAGATACATAGTACCATGGGTACCCCTATGAAGTCGTGCATGGTTCCTTGAGGCATTGTTCATAGTTGTGGATACAATAACAATTTACTTAGTTCGAAAAACTAGTCTTCTTCTTTATATAATTATTCCTAAGGCCCCAAGTCACATAGATACTACTCAAAACCACCGAATGGAACTATCAACCTCAATCATAAGCCAATGATACCCTCAAGTTCCCATGTGTGGATGGTGTATGAAACATTCTTAGCCTTGGATAGATAGAAGATTCCTTTAGGGCCCAAGGTTTAGGTCTCCTCCCTTGAACATGTCCAAGGCCCTATGTCCCAAAGACATGGATACATAGTGCCATGGACACCTTGCAAAGTGATGTGTGGTTCTTTGTGGCATTATTAATCAATTTTGGATTCGTAAATGGTTTCTCAAGGATTAAAGGCATGGTATTCTTCCATAGAGTGTCATTCCCGATTCCTTGAGACACATACATATTACTCAAAACCACATAATGTCATTGTCATCCTCAATCATAGGCCAATTATACCCTTAGGGGACCACGTGTGGTTGGTGGGGGAAACCTTCATAGTCATGGGAATCTAGAAGCTTCCTTTATGGACCTAGGTTTAGGTCTCCTCCACTATCCATGTCGAAGGTATCAAGGAAACAAGACCTAGATACATAGCACCATGGATACCGTGTGAAGCCATCAGTGGCACTTCAAGTAATTTTCCATGGATTTAGATTACTCAAAATTTTCTTGAGGGATAAAGACATGGTCTTATTCCCTAGAATATCATTCTCAAGGCCTCAAGACACATACATACTACTAAAAAACACCTAATAGCATGAGCATTCTCAATCATAGCCTAATGGTACTCTCAAGATTCCATGTGTGGTTAGTGAATGAAACCTTCTTAGCTCTTGATGGCTAGAATATTTCTTTAGTTTCCAAGATTTAGATCTCCTCCCATAATCATTTCCAAGCCCCCAACTCCCCAAGACATGGATACCCCTCTGAATTCATGCATGATGCATTGACTCATGGATACTTTGATTCATCGCTCTTATCCCAAGATGCATAAAACTCCTTTAGGGCCTAGGTCTTGTGATTCATCTTATGACTATGTCTAAGGTTCTAGGAACCATACCTACTATTATATACATACTCATTTAGGGCCTAGGTCTTGTGATTCGTCTAATGGAAAGATTGAATTTTAAACTTAAAATTATGAAAAACTTTGTTATACTTTGGGAAAAGGAGAAGAGACAAAAGTCTACTCATGAAATTATTGATATTGAGGAGATTTTGGAGAAGGGCTATGAGGAATTTTTTTTAGGATCGTTTACCTTTGAGAAAAAAGTTGTGTTTTTAGAAATGGAGACTAAAAAGGAAAAATTGCTTAAGATGGAAGAGGAAGCATAGAGATCGAAGAATTGGGAAGTTAGAATTTCGTAAAGGGATAACAAAACAAAGTTCATTCATAAGTCCACAGTGTTATCTTGGAGACTGAGTTGTTTCTCTGAGCCCTAGATACCTACAAGCTTCCTTTATGGCCTAAGTTTTAGGATCCCCCCCAAACCTTGTTTTGTGTTCCAAGTTCCATACCTAGTGTTGAACAACTTCTTAATGAATTGATATCCCACAAAGAGGTGAAGTGTAGATTTTAAATCTCATTTGTTGTGGTTTAAGGTGTTGTTATCGGCCCTCTATGCATAGAAGTTTCCTTTAGGGTGTAAGGAAAATATTTTTTTCATAGACCATGTTTATAATCCTAAGACCCATACCATTTATTCAAAGCCTCCTAATGTAATTAATATTCCCATTAAGAGGCGAAGGATTTCATGGATAGTCCATCTGTGGTGATTTGAACCTTTGTTATGGGTCTTGGGTGTCTAAAATGTGCCTTCAGGGCCTAAGGCCTAATATTCCTTTCTTGACCATGTCAAAGGCATCGATACCCATGTCTATCACACAAATCCACCTAATGGAATTGGTAGCCCAACTCATAGGTCAAGGGTACCATCAAGAGGTCATATATTCTCATTTGAAGTGTCTTTCTTGACTACATATGCCTAGATTGTTCTTTTACAATATAAATTTCAAGATTCATCCCTCGACAATGTCTAGGGCCCCAAGACCTACACCTAATCCTTAAAACATCCCAAATTCCACCCATATCCCTATTCTTACTCCAAGGATTCCCTCCAGAAGTCATGTGTTGTGATTTGGCAAGTCTACATCTCTATTAGCCTTGGATCCCTAAAAGATTCCTTTACTGCCTAGGTCCTGGTTTTCTCCAATAACCATGTAAAGTGCTCCTAATCCCATCCCTAATAATGAAAATCACATAATCGTATTGATATCCACACACATAGGGCTAAGAATACCCTCAAAAGATCATTAGTGGTGGTTTGAGGTGCTTTTCTTGGCCATAAATGCATAGAAGAGTCCTATAAGACTTGGTAGAATTTTAATCCCTCAACAATGTCCAAGGATGAGGATTTACAAAATTTAACCATACATGGCTTAAGGATGGGGATTTCAAAAATTTGATCAGACACCAATGGGAAGGTCCTGAGTATAATAGATTTGGCTATGATGATAATGTTTGAGAAACTAAAAAGACTCAATAAAGCGGTTTTTCAATGGGAGAAAGTTAAGAAGGAACATCTCAGACAGGAATTGTTGGAAGTGGAATAGAAATTGGAGCCTCTTTATAAGAATATCTTGTTTGATTTCTATAATACAATGGACAAGGAACAAATTACAAAATTGGAATCTAGCAAAGCAGATATAGTAAGTGTTGAGTAAGAAACATGGTGTTTAAAGAACAAATCTATTTGGATTTCACAATGTGATGAAAACAAATCTATTTGGATTTGACCATGTCCAATGCCACAAGTCCCCATGACTTGGATGCATAGTTCCATTGACACACTATGAAGCCATGTGTGGTGCTTTATGGCATTATTAATGGATTTGGGTGCCTAAATAGTTTCTTTATGGCCAAAGGAATGACCCTCTTCTATAGAATGTCATTCCCAAGACCCCAAGACACGTGTGTATTGCTTAAAACCACCTAATGGCACCAGCATCTCCAATCATAACCCAATTATACCCTTAAGAGACCATGTGTGGTTGGTGGATGAAAAATTGTTAGACATTGATGGATAGAAGCTTCTTTTAGGGTCCTATGTCTAGATATTTTCCACTAACAATGTTGAAATCCCTAAGGCCACAAGACCTAGATACATAGTGCCACAGATACCCTGAAAAAGTCATATGTGTGGTGCTTCGAGACATTGTTCATGGCTGTGTATGTCTCAATTATTTCTTAAGGTCCAAAGGCATGATCTTCCTCCCTATAACTTGATTCCCAATGCCTTGATACATGTACATACTACTCAAAATCACCTAGCGGCACTAAAATTCTCAATCATAGGCCAATGATACCCTCAGAAGGCCATGTGTGGTTGGTCGAGACAACTTTCTTAGCCTTATATGGCTAGAAGATTCCTTTAGGTATTGAGCTTCATTCCTCCTCCCATGACCATGTTGAACTTGCAAAGTCCCCAAGAATTAGATATATAGTGCCATGGATAACCTTGCATAGTCACACGTGGTGTCTTAAGGAATTGTTCATGGTTTTGGATGCCTCGGTGGTTTCTTTAGGGTCAATGGCATGGTATTTCCCTTTGAATGTCATTCACAAGGCATCGATACACATACATATTCTCAAACCTGCCTAATGGAATCACCCTCTTTAATTATAGGACGATGATACCCTCGGGAGTCCATGTGTGGTTGGTGAAGGAAACCCTCTTATCCTTGGATGGATAAAATATTTTAGGGCCCAAGGTTCATGTCTCTTCTATTGACCATGTCCAAATATTCAAGGCTGCGATACCTAGATACAAAGCTCCATGGATACCTTTGCAAAATCATGTGTGGTTCTTTGAGGCATTGTTCATGGTTCTATATGCCTCAATGGGTTTTTTAGAGCCAAAGGCATGGTCTTCTTCTCTAGAGAATCATTCATAAGGTCCTAAGACACCTACATACTTCTCAAAACCACATAATAACATTAATATCCTCAATCATTGGCCAATGATACCCTCAAGAGGCCATGTATGGTTGATTGCGGTGATGTACTTATCCTTGGATGGCTAGAATATTATGTTAGGGCCATAGGTTTATGTCTCCTCCCTTGACCATGTCCAAGGCCCTAATACCCCAAGCCCGAAGACATGGATACATAGTGCACAAATATCTAGGCAAGGTAATGCATGGTGCTTTAGGTATTTTCCATTTCTCTAGATGCCTCAATGGTTTATTTAGGGCCAAAGGCATGGTCATTTTCCCTGAAACATCATTCACAATGCCTCAAGACATGTACATACTACTCAAAACTACCTAATGGAAATGGCATAACCAATCATAGGCCAATGATACCCTGAAGAGGGCATGCGTGGTTGGTGGAGGCAATGTTCTTATCCCTATTTGGATAGAATATTCCTTTAGACCTCAAGATTCAAGTCTCCTCCACTGGCTATGTCCAAGGCCCCAAGGCTAGAAGACCTAGATACATAGTTCCATAGATACTTCTCCAAAGTCATGCATGGTACTTTTAGGTAGTGGTCATGTCTCTATATGCCTTAATGATTGCTTGATGGCCAAAGCCATGGTATTCTTCCCTGGAAAACCATTTCCAAGGACTCGAGACATGTACATACTAATCAAAAATAGCTAATGTTAACAACATATTAAATAGTAACTAATTATATCATTGGGAGATTGTGTGTAGTTGGTGGTAGAAAACTTCTTATCCATGGATGACTAGAATCTTCCTTTAGGGGTGAAGGTTCAAGTCTACTCCACTAACCATGTTGAAGGCCCCAAGTCCACAAGACCTAGATACATAGTGCAATGGATACCCATGCGAAGTCATGTATGGTGCTTTAAGACATTATTCATGGATTTAGATGCATCAATGATTTCTTAGGGATGAAGGCATGGTATTCTTCCCTGGAATGTCACTCCCAAGGTCCTAAGACATGTACATACTACTCAAAGTCACCTAATGACACCTCATCCTCAATAAAATGCTAATGATACTTTTAAAAGGCCATGTCTGCTTGGTGGCGGAAACCTTGTTATGCCTTGATGGATAGACGATTCCTTTAAGGATTGAGATTTAGGTCTCCTCCATTGACCATGTCCAAGGCCATAAACCTAGATACATATTGCCTCAATGGATCTGGATTCCTTATTGGTTTCTTTATGGATAAATTCATGGTCTTATTCCCTGTAATATCATTACCAAGGCCTTGGGACACCTAAATAAAACTCTTGATTTCCTCCTATGACTCATGTCAATGCCTTGAGATCTATCCCATCATGAAAAAACTCTTGATTGTGCCCATATCTAACTTTGATGTCAAATATAAACTGTAAAGGGTGTATGTTATAGTTCATGGCCTTGATAATTTCTCATTACAACAATAATATTATGTTAGGGTATACTTATTTCAAATTCTTCCCCAACCATTTTCTAAGACCCATCCCTAGTGCACAAAACCCCATATTTCATCCCATATCCCACTTTAATATTAATGATATACTATAATGTGTATGATATCCTATGTGATAGTTTGAGTGGTCGCTCTTAGCCCGAGATGCCTATAACCTTCCTTTAGGGCCTAATTCATGTGATTCCTCCCATGGATATGTCCAAGGTTCTCATACCTAGTGTCACTTACATGAACACTCACATGCCAAGGATAGTGTTGGAAGTTCATGGGTGTGTTTTAAATCTTCCTCTTATGCCAATATACAAAAATCCAAGACCCATATATGCTAGCAAAAGCCTCATAATGATGTCGATTTCCTCACTCAATGCTAAAGATTACCCATAATAGGTCATGTGTAGTGGTTCGAGTTATTGTATTTGGCCTTGGATGCATAAAACATTTTATTTGGGACTAAGGCCTATGTTTCCTCCCTAAAAAATGTTGAGGGCCTAAACGCCCACATATAGTGCTTAAAACCTCTTAGTTACATTAATACCCCCAATATTAGGCCAACAATACCCTTAGAGTTTTTATGTTGTGGTTCGAGGTATATTTGTTAATCTTATATGCCTAGGGGTTTCCTCTAAGGTTGAGGGCCAGAGTTTCCTCTCTTAATAATGTATATTCCTTGAATACTTATACCTAGTTTTATGCCCTGCAATGCCCCCCATTATCCCTATTGTAAGGCCATAAATCTTTTCAAAATGTCGTTTGTGTTGGCTCAACAAATCATTAATAAGATTAAATATTTTTAATCTTATTAATTGACCATGTCCATAGATCTAAGATCCATGCCTTATGCTAAAAACCTAATAATGAGAATAATTTCCCTCAAGAAATTAATAAGATTAAATATTTTTAATTGGATAATCAAATTTTAATTCAAATCATTTTTATTACTATGATCTATACCACTAATAAATTAAAAATGGTTGCTTTTATTTATTTGTCAATTGTATTTATTTGTATAAATAGTATTGCAAATGAATAATTGGATTGATATATTACAAAATAATTATTTGTGAACTTGTCGTGCTTGTGGTGCAAAACCTCATAAATGGCTCATTCACCAATTTATTTAAGTTTTATAAAATTAAATAATTGAACTTGTTGTTATTGTGGTGCAAAAACTCTTTGGTTGTACATTTGAATTAATAAAATGAAAAACTATTGAATTTACAATATAATTATTTATATTTATGGTGGAAATCCTCATAATTCAATCCTAGTTGTAATTAAAGTACATGTATATGTGACAAGTAATAGCTTAGTACCACTTTTTGGTATTTTCCAAGGTGGCATTTCCCTTAACATGAATGAGGAAGAACTCAATTTCCAATAAAGTTAACAAATATAACACCATATTAACACCACAAAATATAAGTGGTGCTAATACCACCACTTTAACACCAGAAAATGTAAATGGTGTTAATAGCACCATAAAAATGTAAGTGGTGTTAATACCACCACCTTAACACCACAAAATATAAGCGGTGCTAACTTGTGGTGCTAAAAGATAGGTTTTCTTGTTGTGCCTCTCCATCTCTATTGTCTTCATAATTCTCATTTTCACAAATTCTATCCCACATATCATTAAAAATAAGAGTATTTTTAACTTTACACAACTATTCATTGAAATTAAAGAAAGAAACCAATTATTGCAGGAAAATATAAATAGCTGCTCATCTTTTTCTTTTTTTTAAATAAGTAAAAGAAAAATTCTTCTAACAATTACCAAAACAATTTACACACAATCTCTCCCATTTATGTGCATATCTTTAAGCTCTCCTTTCTTGGTGATAGCTCCTTCACTGGCTCCTTTTCTCTCACCAAGGCTTTCTCACCACTCCTTTTCTCTCACCAAAGCTTCACTCCACTCTTTGATACCATTGGTAGGTAACATATCATGATCACTGTAAGGCAACATATCATGAAAGATATACAGAGAAAATAAAGATAGACATAAAGATGAACAATGACAGAAAAGGAATTATATTAATGAGTGTATACATAAAAACATATATATATTACAAAAAGACCATACCTGTTAATTAATAGTATAACAGTTAAGTTAACTAATATGATTAGTCTTTAACAGAAATCATAAAACTTTTTAAATTACCGCATAGAAACATAAAACCTTTTAGATTACCGCATAGAAACCCTAATAGAGAAGTCGAATGGAATGACAAGTGAAGAAATTGATGTCGTTGTGTGAGAGATATGGGAGGTTGGCACTTGTCCCAAGAGTGTTCGAGGAGAACTCTGATAGTAAAGTCCGGTAATGTATCAGATCGATCATATGGATGTTGTGTAAAGGTGTAGTTTGATGAAAGCCCGTGGTAAAGTTTGATAGTGTTTCAAAGGTTTGGTTTTAATGGTAATTTAGTGGCCGATTTTGCCATTAGTTCTTTCCTGAAATTACGGTCGCCAGAAAAATATCGATTTTATATAAATATGTAATCCTTCAAGTGATGATATCAGAGCTGGTTGGTTTAAGCTTTGCCCTGTAACCTTCACAATAGAATTCAATAGAATTGTTGGAAGATAATTCCAATAGCAAGCAACCTACCTGCATTGAATGCAGTAGCTGCACATGTAATTGTGATAGGTAAAAGAAGACGTGGAAACTGCTAAACAACTCGAAAGCTCTAGAATCTCTCGAAGTCTCTAGAAGCCCAACGAATTTGCTATAAAACTGTATGCTGTATTGTATTCTGGGTATCCGGTTCTGGGATGAAGGCTCTTAATATATTAGTGTTTTTATTTTTCCTTTTGTTCTGTTGCTCTGCATTTCCGTCAAGAATCCTATGACGAGAGGCCTTGATCCATTACTGATAGGTACCTACACGGAAACTCACACCATCTACCCTCTCAAAAGATAGGAGTGATAAACACCCTCGTAACTAGAGCTATCAGGATCTCGGATGAAGACCACTTAGAGCAGGAGTTAGACCACTTGTCCAATGTCTTCCAAATGAATGGTTATAACAAAAATCAAATCACGAAGGTTATCCACAAAGCTCGCAAAAAATATCGAAAGCAAAACAAAAACATTGATGGAACTAAAATCGTGCTTCCTTATATTAAAGGAACAACAGATGTTATAGCCAAAATTCTTCGTAGAAAGGACATGAGGGTAACTTTCTCTCCCCCAAACTCGGTAGGAAGAATGTTAGATTCCTCCAAAGACCCAGTAGAACCATTAAAACAGAAGGGTGTCTACGGTGTCCCCTGCTCTTGTGATATACCATATATTGGGGAAACTGGACGCTCCATCCAGGTAAGACTCAAAGAACATTGCGCAGACATCAGGCACGATCGTCATCAAAAATCAGCACTAGCTGAACATGCCCACCACTCACGCCACCACATACGCATTGAAGATACCAAACTAATCGCTAGAGAGGAACATTATAGAAGGAGAAAAATCAGGGAGGTCATTGAGATAGAAAAGGCTCCATCAAATTTGAATAGGGATGATGGCCTCAAACTTAATGAGAGCTGGCGCCCCATAATTCGCCGTCTTAGAAACAATATTCCACACACAAAAAAACAATAACTCTAATAATCTCTAAAAATTTAAAAATTTAAAATAATTATTACAAAATTAAGATTTATTAAAAACCTAAAAACAACTTTAGAATTGATACTTTTAAAAAAAAAACTTTAATAAAAATTTAAAAACCTTAACTTTTGAAATATTTTTAATCATTAATTTAACCTTTGAAGAATTATTAATTATTAGTTTAGGTTAAACTTTGTGAACTTTATAAACTTGCAAACTCTCTAAAACTTAACTAATTCACTAAATTAATATAATTTTAACAAAAAAATAAATAAATAAATTTAATCAATAAATATTATAATAAACAAAAAAAAATTCTTAAAAAATTAATTTTATAAAAAACCCATTTAATAGTTATTTCTAGGTTTTTAATAGTAATTTTTAAATAATTTTAATCTAAATTAATTTAATTTATTAACTAGGGCTGAATTTGCCCATTATAGTTTATTCTTAAAACTATTTTTAACAAGCTATTAATAAAAAGAAAATTAAAATTATTGACTTATAAACTTCTCTACAAATAAATAATAATGAATTATTAATATATGCTCAGCATTTAGGTTGTCGGCTAAACTAATAAAAACCTGATTAAATATAATCTCACACTTATTAATGCTATCTTTCGTACCTATTTTAACGTTGAGACTCTCTCCTGATGATGAGCCCCTACTTTGCGGCTCGAAACGTCGAGAAGAAATTACAACTAACGCAGTCTTCCTCCCCACCATCTTCATCTTTCACTGCGTGATCATGAACAGCATTACTTCCATTTTACATTCCGTTTTGGACACGGCGCTGCACCAACTCATCGATCATTCGCAGTTACCTCATTCACATGTTAAGGTGGAACACAGGCTATTAATTTAGCTAGAAGATGAAGAAGGGGAATCGAGGGTTTTAGGAGATTGATCTTTACTGGAGAAAACGGTTGAGAGATTATAACCAACCATAACAATATAACTTCAATTTCAGAAATCACTAGAGCTTTGAATCTGATCTCAATAAGGCTACTAAATAAGCTCAAAAACAATTTAATGGCCAGCTGCACTTGTTGAGACAACATATACTACAACTCACTTCTATCCACAATCATTTACATAGAAACAATCTATCGAATAATAATAAAAAACTATAAGTTCACTTTACACCAAATTGCCCTTTTGCACTTCCCATAATTCTGTTCTCTCCATACAGAGATCAAAGGTAACTTCGATGTGCTTGCATGCTCATGTATTTAAAAATATGCATTAAAAAAAATTTCATAGTAAATTAATGAGAAATAGCCTTAGCATCAGTAACAGAATTGGTATTCAAGGATGTTTGTTAGGCATATAAAAGGTTTAAGTGAAGTTAAGTGTTATGAACAAGTTACTTGTTCTCCATATATAGTTGCACTAACCACTTGTTAATGAAATACCCATTGTCCATACATCAACTATCAGTTAGCAACTAAACATATTTTTTATATTCTTTTCTTTTATTACACCAATGGTGTTTATATTTTAGAAGTTGACGTAGACTAGAGCCTATCCTTTTTCTTACAATTCCTAGATTGCAAAGATCTGTCCAAATTGTCTCATCCTTGCAATCTAGGAATTGCAAGGAAAAACATAAACTCTATTCCACCTTAAATTCTAAAATATAAACATATATATTACAAATAACATTGCCCTGGACACAGCATCTGCTGTATTCTATTGGCTTTGATAGCAGTAACAGTGGTTTTAATAGTAGTGAATCTGATTCTCCATCCTCTCTGTATGTAACTCTGGGAAACAAAGATAATTATAGGTTTTATATTCCTCATTCATTTCAATTACTTCTTCGTAATGACCCACAATTATAGAAAAGCATTACCCACATTTATAGAAAATACAGAGTGAACTCAGACTTCATCTCGATCACTCAACCTGGGCGTTCTTACCAGAGAAGTGATGGACTCATACAAAACAAATCATTAAGAATTTAGCCTGTTACCATTTAAATTGTAATTATCTGAATAACAGAAATCTAAATATGCATTCATGCTAAATTAACACAACAAGTAAATGGTATGAGTTAAATGATTAAAAATATATATTTCCTTTCATATGCAGGTTACATGTTTCTAGACACAACCATTTTTATGTGATTTAATAGTTCCCTTACTGATTTGTTGGACATTGAGTACTCACCTCCTCCATACACACTTCTTCATACTCTTTGGTGGAGGTACACCTAAAGATAAATTGTTCTCCAGTAACTTTGGATAAATGTGATAAACTAGACCTTACAACACAAGTCAGAAAAGAATCAACAATATTTGTAGTAACTCATCTGTCAGGGATGTTGAGAAACCAAGATTTTCCACACACACAATTTTGTTTAAGGTGCTTTAGTAGTTATCCCTACTTCTGAGTTGTTGAATCAGCAGGGATCTTCCTCCTCTACGCGCCTCCTTAAGCCATTTGGCGTTGGCACACCTAATATGATTTTTCTTTCAAAATATTTTGTAAATGTGATAAATTAGAGCCTTTATCTTTAAAAACAATCACAATATTTAACAAAAGTTAAAAAACACTCGCAGTGTTTAAACAATATCAAGAAACCTATATTTGGTGATAAACTAGTGCATTTACCAACCAGCCAAGAAACACCAACAATATTTATACTATATCTCATTCGGAGGCATGTTGAGAAACCTATATTTTCCAACTCAACCATTTTTAATGTGCTCTAGTTGTTTCCCTACTTATTTATTATTTATTGGACCTGCAGATAGGTATTTTCGTCATACACACCTCTTCGGACCCTTTGGTGTACGAACACACTGAAAAAGATAGATTGTTACCTGGTAAATATGATAAACTAAACCATCATCTGGTTGTTCATAGTTAACCTCGTAACATTGAAAAACACCAACGATAATTCCACTAATTAATCAGGAGGCATGTTACCTGGTAAATGTTAGAACCTAAACCCTTCTCCATAAGCTAGAAATACATTAACAAACACAAATAATAATTTTAATAATTAATCAATTTAGATCTAAATTTTAGGTTTTATCTCTCTAGGTGCAAACCTCTTCTGAGGTATTGCACTCAAGGAGCTTTTACAAGATCTCCCTCATATTATTACTTTTTACTTTTTATTATTATATTTGATTTATGGCAGACAAGACAATATCCACAAACACTAGTCTCACAAGATTTCCCTCATATTATTACGTTTTATTATTACATTTTATTTATGGCAGAGACTCACAAGATCTCCCTCATATTATTACGTTTTATTATTACATTTTATTTATGGCCAAGACTCACAAGATCTCCCTCATATTATTACTTTTTACTTTTAATTATTACATTTTATTTATGGCCGACAATATCGACAAACACTCGACTCACATGATCTCCCTCATCATACTAGGTTGTAGAACACCTCTCAACGCAACCAAAAAACCTGTTGACAAACCATATTTTCCACTACAACCCATTTAGTTTTCTAATGCCCTTTATTAATTCCCAGTCTGATTTCCTTAAACCCACCTCCTCCACACACACCTCCTCAAAGCTTTCGAGGCAGACTGAAGGTTAGATTGTTCTATGATAATTTTTTGTAGATGTGCTAAACTAATCCTTTTCAGCACAAATCAGAAAAACACATTAATATTTACAAAATATTTATAATTGATAAATCGCATTTTTTAAATTCAACGATTGATTTACTAAAAGCAAGCGGATACGTACAGACACAGCCTGTGTCTAATTCTCCAAATGAACTCTTGAACTTCTAAAAAAACTCGGATTTTTTTTTCAGAAAATACAATCATTATAATATGGAGAAATCATCGATAGACACATGTTCAAATACATATTGCCTGATCTATATTAAATGTTTAATTTTAATGCATCCAGATCATCCAAATTACTATTTGAACACTCCATATTATGATTTGAATACTCCATATTACGATTTGGTAAAAATTGCTTTGCAAGATTCGGACAAGTAAGGACGTCTTAGTTAACTCTTATACTGCTCCACTTATAAGTAACTCTAATATTTCTTTAATCCTAATAACACCAGATTTAATCCTAATAACACCAGATGAAAATATTAGACAACTTTCTTTACCATAAATACAATGTTTACAGAAATCGAACTCTTTAAAGCATTCAGGAAACCTTCTAGCATACATAGTACAAAGACCTTTCTCACCTATATGTCCCATATGCTCTTCTGAATTGAGAAAGAAGAGAGGTTAAAAATTTCTATCGATCCTAACAACAGCATTGAAAAAAATAGTTCAGCATATTGATTGATTCTCTAACTCCCATTGAAATTGAATTGAACATCTGTTATATTTCAGTTACTTCCACTTCATATGAGTGACGCGCACCTTCAAAAAGAAGATGTTCAATTCAATTTCAGTGACGGATGGAGAATTTAAACGAAAGCAATTACTAATAAGCCTTAAGAGACTTCTGGAATCATTGTGCCACCTAAAACATAATACATTATTCAGGAATTGCTATACAAAGATACCTTCGGAGAGTCTTGCATCTGTCATTATTTATAGCAATCTAATTGCATCGGCTGCCAATAATCTTTACTATTCTAATCACGGCGCTTCTACTATTGGATTGTGAGCTTGGACGGCTTCTTGTCGGCGTGGGATACGGGCCGTCAAATCGTTCGGGTGGTTTTTTCTTCATAATCCAAGTAGATTTTCATTGCAATAACCTTCATCATTATTAGTCATATGCATTTTCTTTTGTCTTAACATTTCCCATTGAAGGCGTCAAAGGTATGGAAAATGGATGGCTTTGATTATGTCAATGTTGTGTGTCTTTTCTGGTCATTGTGTAACTTTCTTTTTTTATTTCTTTCAAGTTGTGTCTAGATGTGTCTCGCTCACACCTAAAATGGATGGCTTTGATTATGTCAATATTGTGTGTTTTTTAAATACCTTTTCTTTTCATTGTGTAACCTTCTTTTTTTATTTCTAAGTTGTGTCTAGGTGTGTCTAGCTCAGACTCCTAAAAAAATATGCATGCTCCACATTTATTTGTTATTACATGTTTGAGGTTTTATTATTGTGAAAAAGGAATTTAAAAAAAAAAAATTAATTAATCATTTGCATTAATAGTAGGGTATAGTTGGAATTTTTAATATAAAGGGGACCTCAATCCCCTTCACATTTCAAAACTACTAATAAACAAGATAGGAAAAATAAAATCACAAAAAATCTTACTTTTGCATTTTATGTTAATAGAATTTTTTATCTCCTCCTTTACTCATTCTCTTCCTCTTATTCTCTCCTTCTTACTTTCTCCTCCTCTATTCTTCTTCATGTCTTCCTCCTCCTTTGTTCTATCCCCTTTCTCCTAAATTTTCTTTATTCTACCCTCTTGTTATTCCTTTCTCATGTTTCTTCATAAAAAGTCCTAACAAACATACTGGGAGTCTGTTATTCTTATCTACCACCATTAATATATTAAAAGTTAATATATTAAAAGAAAAGTAATGAAGAATAGTATGTTGGATTAATGCATCTTGAAATGTTCATGCGACTCTAACCTTGATCTTATATTTTGGATGGATGATCCCCAAATCATGTCAATTGTTAAAATAAATTAAAAATAAGTATAATATATTTAAGGAGAATATTAAATATGGAATATCTAAAAAATATCTAAGTTAATAATGAATGTAATGTGACGATAATAATGTAATAATTCCATTTGGTAATTGGTAAGTAATAAATAGGCACATTAAATTAGAGAAAATAATATAATAACAATAAGGGGAATTGGCATACACTCTTAAAAGTACTCATAAAAAAGTTTAATAATATTTTAATATTAATTTATTTAAAAAAAACCAATTAAATAATAAAATCCTTTCATACTAATTTTATTTTATTTATAAAAAAATATTTTAGAAAAAATATGACATTATTTTTTAAAATTATTTATTATTTTTATCTTTGATTGATAGCTTTCATTGATTTAACTAAATTAACTTAACATTACTTTATTTTAATATTATTTTATATTTTAAAATCAATTCACTACATAAAATAATATTATTTATTATTCTTATCTTTGATTGATAGCTTTCATTGATTTAACTAAATTTACTTAACATTACTTTATTTTAATATTATTTTATATTTTAAAATCAATTCACTACTCATTATGATGGCCTTTAGTTCAAGACTTTAGTTGATTCATTTAAAACCAGCTTGGAATTGTTGATTTTGATTAAAGTCTCTTTAATACTATCCGTGCTAGTACTTTGGACGGTTTTAGTTGATTAATTTAAAAGTTGTTTTACATTTTTTATTTTAATAATATTTTTTAAAAGTATATGAATTGATTTAATTTGTTTATTTAATCATAATTAAAACTAATAAAATTATGAATATAAATTGATTTAACTTGTTTATTTGATCATAATTAAAATAATAATAAGATTTTTGTAATTATAAATAATGTTTTAAAAAAAATATTTTAAAAATATTTTAATTATTATTTAATTTAATAATAAGATTTGTGTAATTATAAATAATGTTTAAAAAAAATATTTTAATTAATTAATTTTTTAATTTTTATTTAATTTCATTTTTAGGTGAAATAGTGACTTCTAAGTGAAATTAATTTCTAGCATTTATATTTTTATTGAGAATTCATTTGAATTAATTGTGATTGAACGTTGATAGGTCTATTCATGTGCTTGCTTGCTCTGGAATTCAACATCACTGAAAATCCATTCCTTGGGTTATCCAACTCATTCATCACCTCCCCATTAGGCTATACCACCTAGATTCCAAGATATTTGTAAATCTTTGCAGAGGTTTTACCCATGTACTCACAATATCTATTTTTTATTGTTGTTGTAGAATTAATTTGAATACTAAAAGCTCAACTTATCTATATTTCTTCTCACCTTTCTTCTTATCTACCTTACTAGAAATTTTCCTTTCATAGATTCAACTTTCTTCTTCTCTACTTCAAATTTAACAACTTTCTTTATTCATAGCAACACTTCTTCGTAATAAAATATGCTCCTTTTTACCTCTTCATCTATATATTCTCCATGAGAATAAGGCCAAGTGATGGCCACATAACTTTGGTGCTTGCATACATCCTTTTAGGATCACATATCTTGAATACTTCATGCCCAAACTTGTAATCTTCCAACTTCTCATCTTCCGTCTTAGAAAAAATAGAATTTTGCATACCATACAACCCAATGAAAATATGATAGGTAAGGCATAGGTTCGTTTGTATGGGTGTCAAAATTCCATTAAAACCATGGAGGGTAGTCTAATATACAATCTTCATGAGTTGGAAAATATATTGGGAAGGTATTAAGATCCTTGGTTACCCCATACAAAATGATATAAGTTGATTTGTCAACCATATACTAGTCTACAATCCATTATAGGACTTTGATGGCTTCAATAGATAACCTTGAATAATTTTTTTATGAAAATCAATTCATAGAGCGGAGACAAGAAATGGTCACATACCATAGTATAAAGATTCATGTTCATAATCCACAATAAATCTTGGTAATATACCTAAATGGGTGGGTAGTTTAGGCTGCATGGCCATCCCATCCTTGGGAATCTATTTACAACACACATGACATCTAGAAGATAGGAAGGCATGTAAAAATATTTCTAGTGTTCCTTGTGTAGGGAAGTTGGTCATTACAATTGTATTTGTTATGGCAAGTAAGAGGATTGAAGCCTAATTGAACATTCTCCCCTCCTCTATTATACTATGTAGATTGCTTACTTGAAGTATTTTCTAGTTTTCTCATCGTACAACCTACAAATTATGGAACTTGTATTCATGTAAGGTGCCTTCAAGTTAGAGGAGGGATTAATTTTTGCTTCCCTATATTTAAACTACTTTTGATTACCCATTGAATATTGATGATTTCATGATAATCATTCACACGAGAAAATTACCCCACCCATGAATTAGTCCAATATTGTTCAACCCTAGGGAAGCTATTATAACTACCCAGGTTATTTACCTCAAAAAATGATATGCCCCTACTTTCAAGATTTGTTACCATATTTTTTTGACATTGGTATGTTTAGTAATCCACTTGATCATCTCTACACAAAGTACCACAAATAACATGGAAGTGTTACTATGATCTTCTCACATTATTGTTGGTGAAAGAATCTCGTTTTTTCATATTTAGTGGGATTGAAATATAATAAGACCCTCATTTCTTCTTTATATTCTTAAAAACAATCCTAATAATATGGATCGCCTTGGAGATTTATGAAGTTGGATGTATTCTAATGAATGGGTTGCATTCCTTTCTTAGATAAGGATTGATGGAAATAGCTCTTTACTTTATTGGAATTTAATTTATACAAGACCAATTAAATAATCTTGAAATCAACTCATTTTAAACAACAAAAAACAATGTTACTGTTATTATTATAGAAAAGAAATTAAAAAATCTAAACAAAAATGGTGAAATAGAAATTAGAATTACATTAATCTCTTTTTTGGAAAAAGAAGCCAAAGAACCAAACCCTCTATATTTACATGGTGTATCTAATGACCATTACAAGTTTGAAAACATAATTGCAACTAAATTTGATCAATATCTTCTTTAGAATTACATGATGTTTCTTGTGACCATTACATGTTTGAAAATATAGTTGTAACTAAATTTGGTCAACATCTTCTTTTTAAAAAACCTACCTTTTCAAAATAGTAGCACTACTTGGTATTTAAATCAAGTTCAAAGGTCCGAGTGCATAAGGACTAAAAATATCCTATTACATCTCTATACATGAATCATTACATTATTATATCTCTCTACATGAATCATTATATTTTCGAAATCATTATATTATTATATCTCTCTACATGAATCATTATATTTTTGAAATATATATCACATGCATTTGTTTACAATATAATCATCGAAATTAATGAGAGTAAATTTATTTAGAGAGATAATAATTTGAATAAATCATTTTTAGAGAGTTTTAATTGAATCACAAAGCCCCTATATTGGCCACTTGTTGTAAACATTAAATAAAGTAATTGGTCATCATGTATCTTTTGATTTTTTTTTTAAATTAAGGCACGAGAAAAGATATAATGAACTATATCAAAGAATTTGATATAGTTTTTTCACTTAAAAAAAAGAAAAATATTATTTTTTGATATTCATCTAAAGTAAGTTAAAAATAACAAAAATATATCACAACTTTACAATATCTTTCCAAATCCAAATCCTCATTGATATGATAAAAGATTTGAATGACATAATCATTTCTATCCAAATCAACAAATATACTCTTCTAAACAATATAAAATTCAAAGCAAACTAGAGTTCTAAACTATCCAGTTGTAACTCCAAAGGAAAAAATTACTACAATCTTAAATTGTGATGATAAAAAAGGAGATGTTTTTCTAGTTTGTGAAGTTATAGAAGGTTGTAATAATTTTTTCCTTTGGAGGTATTAGGTATAGTTGAACAATTTAAAACTTTGGTTTTCTTTGAATTTTATACTTTTTAGAAGAATATATTTGTTGATTTTGATAAGAATGACTATGTTATTAAAATATTATATCATATTACTCATGATTTAAATTTAAAAAAATATTGTAAAATTATAATATTAGGTTTAAAAAAATATTGTAAAATTATAATATTTTTATTGTATTTGATTTACTTTATAAATATTAAAAAAATATTTCATATAAAAAAAACTATATCAAATCACTTCAAAAAAATATTTGGGTAAAATTTAAAGAATATTCATAAATTAGAAAAGATGGCAAACAACGTGATAATGTTACACCATTTCAAAAGTGACCATACTAAGGGTTTAAATCACCTAACTAATCTTGTTACAGTGTTTTAAACATTATAAAAACATGACATAATATAAATTACTTAGTATAATTAAAGTAACATAATATTAATTTTCTTTACCATTAATTTAAATAATCTCATAAAATAAACCCTGACGTAAATTTTATTTTTAAAATTTTCGATAATAAAAATATCAGTGCATACACATTGTTGAGTATGCTTCCTTCACGGATGGGTTTCCATTAAGATGATTTGACATAATATTATTTCAAAAAAAAATTTAATCAAATAAATAATAATTTATTATTTAAAATATTTTTAATCAATTAAATAATATTTTATTTATTATTTAAAATATTTTTATTCAATTAAATAATATTTTGTTTTCATATAATTTATAGTGGTTTCATTTTAGTCATTTTAAAGCGACCTGATATTATATTATTTAATATTTATTTTTAAGAAAATATTTTAATATTATTTTTGTTTGTATTTTTTTTAATCGATGTAACTTTATATTATATTATTTTAATACTATTTTATTAATTCTTGCTTTTAGGTTTGCATACACTTTATGAATGGAGTTGTCATTTTCTATCAAACTCATATACAAATCAATGTTGTGATTTCTCACTTAGCTTATGTTTTTATGAAGGACACTCTTTTTTACTAATCAAATATTTGTATGTTTTATTTGGAAAAAAAAATTGTAGGCCTTATTTAGTTTCATATTTAAGTTATGATATTTTTTTTCAATTGAAACTTAGGGTAATCGGTTTTTTTCAACAAACTTAAAACACTATAATATTATGTTAAGGTTTATTTAACAATAGTTTCTGACATTAAATGTAATTTTTTTATCTCATATTTCATTTTCAATGTTCACTTAATACAATGTCATCGCCCTCATGCTACCGCCACCGCACTACCATCGCCCCCTAGACACAATAATTTCTTCAGTTAGTGGGCCATTATCATTTTGCAAGACCTATCGTGAAATCTTTTGTGGTTCAGCTCAATTTATAGAATTATGATACGGAGATAATTCTTATCTAGAAGGATCTTTTTCCAAATCATTCTCCACCGACCTTGCCTTTCTCCACCGACCTTGTTGTTTTCACTATTTCAGTTATATCATTTATTTTTATATGTAGAAAGCTCTACAAACATTCTACATTTCATTTGCAGTCGGAATATGAAAACCGCGACGTCTAGGAGGAGATTCATTGAATGTTATCCATTGTTTAACCCATTGTATGTGCAGGTGCATCATTTCATTTTCATTTAAGAGAAATACATTAGATTATAAAATGCATGTGCCACAAAAGACCGTGGATATAGCATTATGGGGGCTTAATTAACAAAATCATTCTTATCTATTGCATAACATTACATTTGCTTTTGTGGATGGAACCGGATCAACTATGTCCTTGTTATTATCTTTCAATCTCAGTATGGATTTGAAATAATTAGGATCTTCCTCTCAATCTGATCCTTTTCGTCATCTCTTTGCATTCTTCGATCATGCTACTTCTTGCAACGCGAGTATCAATCCCGTCCTAGATCTTATAAAGCTATTAAACCAACTGGATTAACTGAACACACCACTTAACCAACTGTATCTATTGCACCTACCGTTGCTCCTACTGCTTTCTGGCAGGGTAATTTTTAGGGGCGAAATTTTGCCAATTGGCGATTTTTCGGGCTTTTTTTCAAAAAATAAATTCGCTATTTGGTCATTTTTAGTCTCTAATATCGCCTATATTTACATAAAATATGTTTTTTTATCATAATATTCGCCAGAAATTACCTTTTTTAGTAGTAAATTGCAGGTTTCATATTTAATATTCGCCTACCTATCTAAATATATGTTTTTTTCAATCCAAAATAATTGCCTAGAATACTATACTTAAGTATAATATTAGAATCCTTAAAAAATATACTGCTTTCTGGTTCATTTTGCTATTGCTTGTTGGATCAAGAAGCCAAAGAAAATAAAATGTAGTGGAAGATATTAAATCAATAAATCAAATAATGGAAAACACATAAAATGTACATATAGATTTACTTCGTAAAACCCTCGAGAGGGAAACATCCATGGAGCAATGGTATTGGCTCTCTTATTATTCAGAACATGAACATTACAACAACCTTTTCTCCACTGACTCTCATCAATCTTTACCTCTTACGGGAATAGATGAAGAAATAACATTTCTTACATAGTTATTCATAACTGACTAATTTGGTTATTCAGTTAGATAGTTACACAATCACCAGAAGGACTGGTTATCACCCGTTTCCAACAATATCCACCTTGAAAACAATTTGCATGATACCTTGCTCATTGCTTTGTTCATCACCTTTCCTACAAGCCGAGAGAAGCTAAATACAATCATAGCTTCTCTAAAGTAACTGGTTTCATGAACATATATGCACTATTCTTTTGAGTGTGGGCCTTTTCAAGGACCACTCCACCTTCATCAATAACATCTCTTACAAAATAGTATTTTATAGGAATGCATTTTCTCTTACTGTGATAAGCTAGATTTTTATCCAAATGAATAGCACTTTGACTATCATAGAAAACTTTTATAGTGTTCTGAACTTGTCCTAACTCACCCAACAAACCTTTTAACCAGATTGCCTCTTTGCAAGCATGTGAAGCAGATATGTACTCTGCCTCTGTAGTGGATAAAGCAACAAAATTCTGAAGATTTGACATCCAACTAATAGATCCACCTGCAAGAGTAATGCATAAGCTGAAGTGGATCTCCTCTTGTCCAAGTCACCTGCAAAATCAGAATCAACATAACCACAGACTTCATCACTACAACCATCAAAGGTGATACAATAATTGCTTGTGCCTCTAAGATATCGAAGCACCCATTTCATTGTTTCCCAATGCTCTTTTCCTGGATTTTCCATGTATCTAATAACAACACCAAATGCATGTGAAATATATGGTCTTGTACTTATCATCACATACATCAAACCTCCTATTGCATTAACATATGGTACATGAGACATGTATTTCTTTTCTTCGTCACTACTAGGACTCAAACCTGAAGAAATCTTGAAATGATAAGCTAAAGGGATATTAACTGGTTTCACCTTATTCATACCGAACCTCTGAAGTATTTTCTCCACATACTTCTTTTGTGATAACCATAGCTTTCCATTTTCCCTCTCTCTGTGTATCTGCATGCCCAAGATTTGATTTGTTGCTCCTAGATCCTTCATATCAAATGTCCTAGCAAACTGAGCCTTTAACCTACTGATTTCAACTATGCTTTTTATTGCTACAAGCATATCATCAACACATAATACCAAAATAATGAACATGTCATTTTCCAACTTTTTAAAGTACACACAATGATCATACTCACTTCTGGTAAAATTCTGGCCGACCATGAAAGAATCAAACTTCTTGTACCATTGCCTGGGAGACTACTTTAGGCTATACAATCATTTCTTGAGCTTGCAAAAAAACCTCTTATTGCAATTCTGAACGAACCCTCATGGTTGTTCCATGAAAATTTCATCATCTAAATATCGATGTAGGAAATCTGTCTTGACATCTAGCTTCTCTAACTCCAAATCATATAAGGAAACTAGTGCTAATAGAATTCTAATAGAAACAAGTTTCACAATTGGTGAAAAAATCTCATGAAAGCCAATACCTTCTTTCTGAGAAAACCCTTTTGCAACCAATCTAGCATTGTACTTCAGAACAATGTCATCAAATCCTTTCTTCAATTTGTACACCCATTTGCAACCAACCACTTTCCTACTCTCAGGAAGTTCCACAAGATCCCATGTATTGTTCTTTTCCAAAGAATCCATCTCTTCTTTCATTGCAAGTTTCCATTTGTCATTGTCAGGCACTTCTAATGCTTCCTGATAATTGCTAGGTTCTCCTTCATTAGAAATTAAAGCAACAGATGTGACAAAATCATCATACCTCTTTGGAAGAGTTCTGACCCGTGTATATCTTCGTAGAGATTGTTGTGGCATTTCCTCTATTTCTTGATATGTTTATGTATGCTCATCCTCCTGAGGAGTTTCCTTATGAATATCCTCCTCATGGACATCCTCATGATTCCTCCTGATAGATGACTGAGTATCAAACTGAATTTTTTTGTAATTGTGGTACATTAACCTGTTTCAAATCACTACTTACATCTAAATTTGATAGAGAAAGTTCATCAAATATTACATCTCTGTTTATGATGATTTTGTGGGCATTAGGATTCCACAATCTATATCCCTTAATACCATCACAATATCCAACAAAGATCAATTTGCTTGATTTAGGATCTAGTTTGGAACGCTGATTTTTTGGAACAAGTGCATAGGCTTCACAACCAAATACTCTAAGATTATAATAATCACATGGTTGATCTGTCCATGCCTCTTCTAGAATTTTGCAGTCAATTGTTGTTGATGGTGATCTGTTGACCAGGTAACAAGCTTTAAGCAATGCCTCTCCCCATAATTCCTGCTGCAACTTTTCATTACTGAGCATACTTATTGCTCTTTCAAGAAGAGTCATGTTCATGCATTCAGCAACACTGTTCTGTTGCATAGTGTAAACAGTGGTTTTATGCCTTTTGATCCCATCCTTCTTGCAATAATTATCAAACTCCTTAGAAGTAAATTCAGTTCCATTATCTATTCTAAGGCAGTTAATGAACCTGTCAGTGCTCTTTTTAACCAAAGCTCTAAATTGCTTAAATATATCGAAAACATCAGCTTTTCTCTTTAATAAGTAGATCCAGACTTTCCTCTAGTAATAATCTATAAAACTGATGAAATATGATGATCCCCCATAAGAGATTTTAGGAGATGGACCCCATAGATCAGAATGAATATAGTCTAGGATACCTCTACTAGTGTGTTTTCCAGATTTAAATTTTTGTCTAGTTTGTTTAATATAAATTCAATGCCCACAAAAGTTCAAATCTACATATTTTAAACTAGGAAGAAACTTTCGATCAACAAGTACCTTCATTCCTTTTTAGCTGATATGACCTAATCATTGATGTCATAAATGAGTGGAGTTTGCTACATCAACTGATGCTATTGTTGCATAATCGATTTTCGTCCTCCCTTCAAGTTTGTATAGGTTCCTGACTTTGTTTTCCTTCATAACAACCAAGGTACATTTCGATATCTTCATAACTCCACCTTGAACTGTAAATTGTAACCGACAACATTTAGAACTCCCATTGATATCAAGTTCTTCCCAAGTTTAGGTACATGCCTCACATCTGTTAGTGTCCTTATAGTCCCATCATACATTTGTATTCTGATACTCCCTATCCCAACAATTTTACATGAAACATTATTTCCCATATAAACTACCCTGTCATCTATAGATTGGTATGTGGAATACCAATTTCTATGGAGACACATGTGATGGGATTCTCTAGAATCAATTAACTAGTCATAATTGTTGGAATATTCTCACCATCACATGTTGGATTTTCATGCATTGCATACATTCCATGCAGTACTGCATGCATCCAGTCAGCAGCAGTGGAGTATCCTAGCACCTAGTCCCTAGTTTAGCTCCCATAGAGCCCGTTTCTAGCCATCAATAGCCCTCCTACCTACCTAGTGCCCATTGTTTTCATCATTTGGATTACTAATGCGCCCTACTACACATTTCTAGGACCTCATCAGTCAGTTCATGCATTGATTGCTCAATTAACTGACTGTAGCTCCTAGTTGATTGTATCAGAGTGCCACTTGACTACTGACAGCCAGTCATGCACCCTTTGGAGTCTCCTCCCATATTTCAGTGCTCACATGGTTTAGTTAGACTCAGTTCTACCTCAGTTGACTGTTTATTCACCATCGATGGTCATTGAGCTTGATTGGGAGATGGTTCCAATGCCGATTAATCCATGACTTAAGGAGAATTCGAATCACCTTTGGAGATATCGAATTCATTCTATTGTATTAACATCTTTTTTCTAGCTTACTGCTGATGAATGTATTGTCATTATTTTCTCATATTTTATGAGTTTCATGAATGAATTTGTTCATCCTTTCTGCTAATTCTTCTATGCAATTAACTGAGTGAAATTGTGAGGTGTGTTCAAGCTTAGTGATCTACCCCTGTGGAATTTCACATTGTATCGGAGCTTGTGAGAGCTAGCGCAAAATTGCAGCATTTTATTGAACAACTTTTTTTCAGTAGAGCACTAGAAGCCTCTATATTTCCATAGCAAATCCTGGTGCCATTGCATTGAATTCACTGGAGAAATCTAGTGAGGTCTATGCAGGTGTGAAGGATCCGTATAAAAGTTCTCACTATCCTAAAGCAGTCTTCAGTATATTTTGCAACATTCCTCCAGATAAATTTATTTGTTTATTGCAGGTTATTCCATCATTAGACACGCATTCAGTAGATACTATGGATTTCTCCTTGATTCCAAAACTCACCTCCTTCAACTATTTCGAATGGAAAGGAAAAGTTGATATTTTCATGCTCATCAGAGGTTTCAACAGAGTTTTACATGGGACAACAGTTGAACCTAATGGTGCTACTGAGAAAGCCAAATATCTTGACAAACTTGATGAATCTGTTGGATTGATACTCCTCAGTATTTACGATGATATACACTTTCATGTCATTGGTCTGACCACTCCCAAGGAGGTTTGGACCAAGCTCAAATCATTGTTTGGGAAAAAATATTATTCGAGAGGGAATCAATTGGAAAATGAGTTAATCTCTCTGATCCCTAGCAATTTCGATTCTATCAATGATTTCTTCACAAAGTTCAAGAACTTGGTTGTGCAGTTGAAGCAATATGGAATTGAGAAATAAGATAAGCAACTAATCCTTGCCATCCTTTTGAAACTAGGTGCATACTACTCTGTGTTTGTATCCACATTTCAATCAGTAAAACTCTCCATTCCAAACTGGAAGATGCCCTTCCTAGATGCATTCATCCTTTCGCTCTCCAAAGAGCAGGACAAGTTGGTGCAAATGGGAGTGATCAAACCAAAGTTGGATGAAGCCCTTGCTGCAGGAGAAGGGAAGAATACGAATGGAAAAGGGAAGTAGAAGGGAAAAGAAAAGAAATCCTATGTGTATAAGCCAAGAGAGAATCCAAAACAGTCTGAAGGGACTTTGAATCCTAAGAGAGGAAAGAAAAAACAAAAGGAGAAAACCAAATTTCCATATTGCAACAGAGGCTTCCATCCTGAAAGTGCTTGTATGAAGAAGACAATTGATCAAATGGCTCAGCTTCTTGAGAAAAAAAATATTCCAGTACCTGCAAATGCTAGAACAAAATAAGATGATTCTAAATATGAGGACAAAGAGAGGTGTCATTCACTCATGGTAGGAACTTCGAATGACTCCTCCTTCATCATAGATTCTGGAGCATCCAGGAACATGGCTTCCTATAAGGATTTATACTATGAATTCGAACCTACTGTCGAGCCTTCTATTCCGATGGGAAATGATTCTGAAGTATCTTTTGAAGGGATTGGAAGGATCAATATGGATCATGGGCACTTCAATGATGTACTCTATGTTCCTACTCTTGTAGCTAACCTCCTTTCTTTTTACCAAATGACCCATACAAGAGTTCCAAAGAAGGTCACCTTTACTCCTAATGAGGTTGAAATCTCAAATATCTCATCTAGGAAGATTATTGCACAAGGTACTGCAGACCACCATTCGAAACTCTATGAGTTTTCTCACTTCTTACCTTACTCAAAAAAAATTACTCTCCTAACTGATGCAAATGAATAAAGCAGACTTTGACATGAGAGGTTTGGGCACCTCATTTACAAGTACTTGCAAGAACTGCAAAATCAAAATATGGTTGAAGGAATTCCAAACATCAGATTGGTAAAGGAACCTATAAAGGTTTCTTGATTGGTAAGCATCCAGAGCATAAGTTTGAGAAAGGAAAGGCTAAGAGAGACTCATCACCTCTTGAGTGTATCCACAGTGACATTTCATGACCTCTTCCTAACCTATATTTGAATAATGCAAGATACATCTTAACTTTCATAGATGATTATTCTAGATTCAGTTGGGTGTATTTTCTTAAGTTGAAATCAAAATTTTTTGGGTACTTCAAGTTCTTTAAATCTTTTGTAGAAAATTTATCTGAAAAGAAGATCAAGGTCCTTCAAACTGAAAATGGAAGAGAGTATATAAAGAATGAGTTTCAGTATTTTTGTGCAAATGAGGGTATAGCTATGCAACACATTGTTCCCTACACACCACAACATAATGTTGTAGCAAAGCGAAAGAACAGACCCTTGAAGGAAATGGAAACTTGCATGCTAGAGTTGAAAGGATTGTCTCCTAGACTTTGGGCAGAAGCTATTAACTGTGCTGCTTACCTTCAAAATATAGTTCCTCACAAAGGAATACAAGGTAAAACTCCTTTTGAAGTATGGATGGGATACAAACCTGATGTATCTCATCTGAGAGTCTTTGGATCCAAATCTTGGGCAAGGATTCCAACAGAGAAAAGGAGAGCCTTGGAGCCATAGAGTAAAGAGTGTATACTTTTTGGTTATGCACTCAACGAAAAGGCCTACAAACTTCTAGATCTATCTACTATGCATACATTTATTGAGAGAAGCATACAGTTTTGGGAGTGGACACTGCATGATGCTCATCAAGTTGATGAAGACAGCTTACCAACTACACCTACACAACTTATTGAACAAGATAACGAAGCCTCTTCTCAAGAAATTTCAGATTCTGACCATGAAAGTGAATATGAGCAAATGATAGATCCAGATCCACAAGAACCTGAATATATAGAACCTGAAGATCCACCTCCTCTTCCAAGATGGGCTGCCATAACTCTTGATTCTGCCAATGATCTTGTTGGAGATCCACAAGATCCAAGGAGAACTAGATATGATTTTCAAAATGCAAGGTTTGCACTTTCTCACACAGATCCATTTCTTCCTGACAGATGTTTTCTTATGAATGGATGATATCCAAAAACTTTCTTTGAGGCCTCCCAAGATCCGATATGGATAGCACCTATGGATGAAGAATATCAATCTCTTCAAAGAAATGAGACTTGGGAGATTGTTTCTCTTCCTCCTGGTAGGAAGCTTGTTCAGTGCAAGTGGGTATACAGAACAAAGATGAATTTAGATGGAATCACAAGCAAGTACAAGGCTCGCTTGGTTTCTAAAGGTTTCTCCCAAGTTCATGGGATTGACTATTCATATACATTTGCTCCAGTTGCAAAGATGGATTCCATTCGACTTGTTCTAGCTCTTGTTGCATCCAAGCACTGGTAAGTTCATTGTAAAATTAGTCACAGCAGATCTAATGAACAAGTAAATCAATCACAACAGATGAACATAGAAATATGGTGTAAAACTGTGTAAAGCATGCACAGTGCTCAATATCCCAATAAGGGTGAATAATTACAATACACTAATCTAACAATGTGAGTGAGCAATTCGAATTGACTAAGAAGGTCATTCAAATAACTGAATGGAGTAGCTTGACTCCAACTAGGAGTCCTCATCATCAATCAGTGGTGGTCATCAATGCACAAGAACCAGTCATCCAGGTGTCAAGCTGAGTCTAACAGAGTGTGTCATGTGTAACTGAAGTGTGTAGCACTGATATAGGGAAGGAGACTCAGTGGAGGGCGCATGGGAGGCTTAACTAAAGTCAGAACAAGTCATCTAGTCAATCTGGAGGTCCAACGGAGTGAAATAGTCAGTCAGGAGTGAAACTAGCTTCAAATCAAGGAGAATCAAAGCTAACTGAGTGTAACTGAAGTGGAACTGCAGTGGTAGGTGAAGAAGTGCGCCCTTCTTTGGCAGTAGGTGAGAAGTGGGCACCTTCATGCCTAGGAGGGCTAAAGGACTGATGTAAGAAGCTCCTGGGTGCTAGAATAAGGTGGGTAAGGTGCTGGAGGCATCAACCTGGTGACTGGGATGCATGCAAAATGCATGCAAACCCTAGAGTTTGCATGCAAACCCTAATTGCATGCAAGGTCCTGAAAATGATGATGTGGATATCCGAACACCCCCCTCAAACTAGACTATGATGTGCAAAAAATAATGTGGGGCCCTGGTAACTAAGACCAAAGGTAACCCCAATACAATAATCCAAAAAACGCTAAAAATAAACTAACTGAGGAAAGAGGGAAAACCTAGTGGGAAGAAAGCCCCCCCTCAAGATAAAGCATAATAATGGATCAATCTGTCTCCACCATGATGGAACTCACCCCCAATAGTGAACGGAGGTAAGTGAACTTCTTCTTAGTGAAGCTCTTGGTGAAGATGTCTGCAATTTGCTCATCAGTAGGGCAATATTGCAGAATGATAGTGCGATCATGCACCAACTGTCAAATGTAGTGCATATGAATCTCAATGTGTTTGGTCCTCTGCCGTTGAACTGGATCTGTGGAGATCTTGATAGCACTTTGATTGTCACAAAAGCGCATAGTTGAAGTAGTGCCACCAAAACCAAACTAAAAAAGAATACCCTGCAACCAAACTGCCTGAATGCAGGCATTGACTACCCCTCGATACTCTGCCTTTGCTGAAGAAAGTGCAATGGATGCCTGCATTTTGCTGGACTAGCAAATAGGGCCATGACCAATCATGAAAACATAACCGGAAGTGGACTTCCGATCAATGCTATCACCTGCCCAATCTGAATCAGTAAAACCAATGAAATCAAGCTCAAAATCTGCAGCATAATGTATGCCAAAATGTTTCGTACCTTGCACATACTGCAAGATCTGCTTGGCTGCTCGCCAATGAAGCTCATGGGGCTGCTGCATATACCTTGACACAGCACTCACGACATATGAAATATCAGGCCTTGAGTGTGTCAAATAAAGTAGTGAACCAATCAACTGTTGATACATACTGCAATCTGCAAGCGGTGTAGAATATCCCTCCTCAAGACTGATTCTTGAGAGGAATGGGAATGGGGCTTCCTTACATTCAACCATATTAAACTTCAATAATAGGTCGAAAGCATATTTTTGCTGAGATATAGTGATCCCATCAAAATTTTGAGCTATCTCCAAGCCCAAAAAGTGACTCAGCAAGCCCAAATAGCTCATGTCAAAAGCTAGATTTAAGGTATTTTTTAGCTTGTTTATTGAAGTAAGAGTGCTACCAGTAATGAGAAGATCATCAACATAAAGTGCAATAACCAACAAATTACCTTTAACTCGCTGAAGATACACATTCGGATCAGATTTGCATCTTTGGAAATTCTGAGAAAGAAGGAAGGAGTCCATCTTTGCGTACCAAGCTCTTGGGGCCTGTTTTAACCCATACAATCAATATGGTGACTTATATCCCTCAATATGGATGTTGCCTTGTTTGGTAAGCTTGCTCTAGGAATAAAATCAATATGGTGACTTATATCCCTCTTCAGTGGTAATTAATTGGGAAAATAATCTACCACAATGTCACTAAACTCTCCTAGCATCTCCTGAATCTTCTCAGGAAGATCTGTGGTATTAGTCTTCATCACTAGGCTTACATAACACATCATAGTTCAGTTCGTTCTCATCAATTTGCTACAAATACTCTTTCCCTGTCAACATCAAGATCTTAGATGCTTGATGCTCTGTCAAACTCTCTCCTTGCAAAGGATGAAGAATATGTTTTATCCCATCTTGCACGAAACTATGACAATTCCTCCTACCATCATGCACTACCCTTTTGTCAAATTGGCACGGTCTCCCTAAAAGAATATGGAAAACATCAATGGGCATAACATCACATATAATCTTGTCCTTATATGTGCCTACTTGAAAATCAACTTCACATTGTTCACTTACTAGGATTTGATGTCCTTTATGCAACACGGATACCTTGTATGGAACAGGGTGTCTAGTCCTCTTCAGACTCAGTTTCTCCACCATATCTATGGAAACAAGATTTTTAGTGCTCCCACTGTCAATCACCATCTTACAACACTTCTCTTTGAATTTACACATGGTTCTGAATAAAGCCTTCCTTTGAGTCGGTTCCACTTCCTCTTTTTCGGGTTTCAATAAAACTTTGTTCATCATCAAAGACTCTCCCTTCTCTGGCACATTGTTTGCCACTCTCATTTTCTCTTGTTGCTACTCATTCTGAGCTACATAGGCTCCTCTCTGTCCTATGTAATATTTCTCTGGACACTCAAAGGATCTGTACCCCAACTTGTTACACTTGTAACATCTGTAGACAATGTCTCTTCCTCTTCCTCTACCTATACCCCCTTGGTAAGGTCTTCTCCCTCTTGGGTCTCCTCCTCTACTTTGGTGCTCCTACTGATTTAAGTTGCTGGGTCCTCCTCCTTGGACTGCAAACCTTCCTCTTCCAGTTGTTTTCCCCCTTCCTCTGGCTGAACCTCTTCCCCTGTTGAATTTATGCTTTCTCACTATTTTTTCTTCTGCTCTCAAGGCACATTGGTATGCCTCTTCCATGGTTCTTGGGGATATCATGCTGATCTCATTCTGAATCTCCATTCTGATACCATTGACATATCTAGCAGCCTTCTCTACCGATTCTTCAAAATAGCTTGCCCTTAGGTTTACTTTGTAGAACTCTTCAGTATACTCTCTCACAGTTCATAATATTTTCCTACGGTTCTGCATTTTTCTATACAATGTCAGCTGGTAATCCTTAGGTAAGAAATTGGTTCTCATCCTAGCTACCATCCTATCCTAGCTCTTTATCAATTGTTTGTTATTTCTTCTTCTTTCAGCTTGCACACTATCCCACCACAGGGATGCATGTCCTTTCAACCTTCTCACTGCAAACCTGACCTTCTTTTTCTCTTCAACTTCATCATACTCAAAGTACTTGTCTAACTTGTTGATCCAATCAATAAGGTGTTCAACACTGAGACTTCCTTCATAGGTAGGAAACTCAAGTTTTAGTGTTGACGTTGCTCCAAGAATTGACCAAAAGTATCTTAACTCAGGTGTCTCTCGCATGGGGGTTGCTTCTTCTCCTTGTTCCTCTTCATCAGGTTCACTCACATCCCCTGCTTCTGGGTCTCTTCATCTACCCATCTCCACAACTTCCATACGTGCTCACATTTCTCTCATTTCCTCCATGACCTCTACATTCGTTGTTGGTCTTCCTTTGTCATGACCTCTTGCTCGGCCTACACGTACAACCATGTATTACCTCTGCTGCGTTGAGCAAATCCCACTCTGATATCAAAATTGGTGTTGGAGGAATGACCACAGCCCATCCAACCTGTACCTTCCCAAGAAATAGGGTGATTCCTAAAATCGAACCCCTTAACTTAGCTGAAAACTAGCTAGGTCCTTCTCAATGGCGGCTCTTCTCTCCCAACTGGGATTTCCACAACCTTCTGACGGTCAGAACGGACCTTCCGCAACAGTTTTGTAGAAACACCTTCCTTCCGTAGCTTGGGTGATCTTCCGCAATATTCCTTCCGCAGTCGCTGTCCCGCAATGGTCCTTCCACACACGTCTTTCTGAAACCACCATTCCGCAACTCCCCTTCTGCAATACTCCTTTCCGCAACCTTGCGGATTGTGGATTGCGGGTGTGTCTTTAAGGTTTTCTCAAGAAAGAGCTTTCTGCAAAGAATCTTCCGCAATACTGTTTCTGCAACTCCTCACCGTTAACGCCCGCATGTCTTCCTTATGCGAAACACCGTTTTAATCATCGATCCTTTGCGGATCTGATCTTGGTCGTTGATCTATGATCAACATGGAACACTTTGAATTAGCTTGCAGATTCTCTAACTCCAGTGCATGTTTACTTAATGGACTCTTTCCCCGTTGTTGATCTCCTTTTCAGCTTTGATCTAAGCCGTCTAACTCCTATTAACTGAAGCGCTGCAACTCTACGACTTTCTTTGTTGATGGATCAGAAAATCGATCAATCTAGCTCAATTATTCATTCAAATCTAAGGGGAACTAAATACAAGCAAGAAATCTACTTAATCTACTTAACGACAGTTAGTATGCGAATGATTTGGGTTTCTTGACTGCACATGGAATCACATAGATACGAAACAGAGACTCATTCACACAGAAATCAGGCCAACAATTTCCCACAGCTCTACCTGATAGAATATCAGACCATTCTTCATTCAAGACGTACAGTAACCCAATCGAATACAAAAAACTGTAATTGTACTAACAGATAGCTAAAAAATTTACATCCCAACCAAAACCACCAACGCCCCTTCTCATTCATCTCTACCCTTTTTATCCATTCGGATCCCCAAAGTAGAATAACCAAACAACAAAACAAACTAACAACCTCACTCTCCCCATCACTGGAGGAGTCACTATCATCCTACAATAGACTGCTAATTGGCTGGACCTCTACACAGGGAGTATCAACTTGCCACTATGCTCTACTTTCTAAAAAATGAACACATACTAATTGGTTACATATTTGTAATTATTCAAAATGCTTAATAAACAGAATTTCTCTTCATGGCATCTCGTCCTCCTGCTAGCCACAACATGTGAACACATAATCACATTGCTGACTTAGCATTGATGCTCCTGCAGCACTCTTTCTTCAGCTGAGGCCAAGTATAGAGGTGCAGTGAATGCAGCCACACAGTGCATTTGGTTGCGGGGTATCTTGTCAGAGTTTGGGATTCGCTACAGTATTCCACCAGTCATCCATTGTGACAATCAGAGTGCTATCAATATTTCTACAGATCCAGTTCTGAGACAAAGAACCAACATATTGAGATACACACGCATTACATCCGAGTATTGGTGGATGATCGTACTATCACACTACTCTATTGTCCTACATAAGAGTAGATTGTAAATATTTTCACCAATTCTTTTTCGGTGAAGAAGTTCACTTACCTCCGATCCCTTCTTGGAGTGAGTGATACCTTGGTTGATTAATGTTTTCTACAGTCTATCTTGATGGGGGGATTTCTTCCCACTAGGTTTTCCCTCTTTCCTCACATTTTATTTAGATTGTTGTACGGGGTGACCTTTGGTATCAGTAACTAGGGCCCTATTTTTTTAGTTATATTTCCTCATAGTACGGCTTAAGGGGGGTGTTGGAATATTCTCACCATCACATGTTGGATTTGCATGCATGCTACAAGCATCCAGTCAGCAGTAATGGAGTATCCTAGCACCTAGTACCTAGTTTAGGCCCCCTAAAGCCTGTTTCTAGCCATCAGTAGCCCTCCTACTTCCCTAGTGCGCAATTTTTTCATCATTTGGATTACTAATGCACCCTACTACACATTTCCTCATCAGTTAGTTCATGCATTGGTTGCTCAGTTAACTGACTGTAGCTCCCAGTTGACTGTATCTGAGTGCCACTTGACTACTGACATCCAGTCATGCACCCTTTGGAGTCTCCTTCCCTATTTCATTGCTCACATGGTGTTGGTTGTGGAGCTTGATCTCCAGATTTAGAGATATTATTATTCAATCGTGTCCATACCCCATGTTTGGTTATGATCCCG
This sequence comes from Larix kaempferi, assembly GCA_027924585.1. Taxonomy (NCBI): domain Eukaryota; kingdom Viridiplantae; phylum Streptophyta; class Pinopsida; order Pinales; family Pinaceae; genus Larix; species Larix kaempferi. Next base: position 1,048,143 of record BSBM01001162.1, read on the forward strand.
GCATGATCCCTAGGGGGTTCGAGGGCGTAGCTCTCGAGGAAAAATTTTGGGGCTATTTTCACCACCAGTTTTTGGGCCCATGGTTTTGGGTATCCCGTGGTATTTTCCCATTGTATTACCTTTATAAAAGAAAGACATTGTTATACGGCTAGGGTTGATGTATTAGGTTTTATGCATTGTAAAGATCTCTGAGATCAAGGAAGAGAGACTGTGAGATAGTGAAGAGGAAGTGCAGCGGTTGTGCTACAGGTTGTATCCCTTCACTTTGCTAGACGATATAATAATAAGGACTGGCAACTTCAGTGTGGACATAGCCCATCTTGGGGTGAACCACGATATATCTGTGTCTCTCTTGTAATGTGTGTGTGATTATATTTTCATTTATGTTTATTGTTATTGCTCTGCGATCCTGTTTTTCTAACACATGGTTCAATTAGACTCAGTTCGACCTCAGTTGATTGTTTATTCACCATCGATGGTCATTGAGCTTGATTGGGAGATGATTCCAATGCTGACTAAGAAATGACTTGAGGAGAATTCGAATCACCTTTGGAGATATCGAATTCATTCTATTTTATTGACATCTTTTTGCCAGCTTACTACTGATTAATGTATTATCATTATTTTCTCATATTTTCTGAGTTTCATGAGTGAATTTGTTCATCCTTTCTGCTAATTCTTCTCTGCAATTAACTGAGTGATATTGTGAGGTGTGTTCAAGCTTAGTGATCTACCCCTGTGGAATCTCACAATAATGGTATTGTGAGATAATAGATGTAGATAATACCTCATCGATCGTACCTGAATCCTTCTAAGCTATTTTTTCCTCCTTTGTAGAGTCCTCCTCCTCAGATGATGCTTGCTTCTATTTCCAGCAATATTTCTTAAGGTGTCATGTTTTATTACAATACCGACACTTCAATTTACTCTTTTTTCCCTTCGAATTTTATCTTGATGTGCCTCTCAAATGTTTTCATCTTTCATTGGTTCTTCCTTTGGCCACCATTACTTCTAATGTCAAGGTTTCAAGACTAGATTTATTTTGAGTTTCCTCAGAAATCAAGCCTCCCACAACATCATCAAAGGTAATAGACTTAGTAGAACTTAAACTGATAGAGGTTACAAAATGTACCCAAGACTTAGGCAGAGAGAACAACAGTAAAATTGCCTTGTCTTCAGATTGAATTTTATCATCCATGCTAGCCAACTGACAAATAAGAGTATTGAATGTATTCAAATGATCTGAAATTTTTGTACCTTCTTTCATATGCAAGGTAAATAACTGTTGCTTTACGAGGATTTTATTTGTCAAGGATTTAGACATGTATAGGATTTCCAATTTTTTCCATAGATTTGTTGCTATAGTTTCAGACACGATGTTAAATAAAACATCGTCGCCCAAGCACAGCCGAATAGCACTGAGAGCTCTTTCATCTATCTCCTCCCAGTCTTCATCTGATATATCCACCGGTTTCTTTATCTTCCCTGCCAGTGTCTTTGCCACTCCTTACTGCACGAGCATATCTCGCATCTTGACCTTCCATAACTCGAAATTATTGCTCCCATTAAACTTCTCAATTTCGAATTTAACAATCTATGTTTTTTTCATTTTCTCAAGGAACCAAAACAAAAGATTTAAAACACCAAGGCTTTTAATATATAATGAATACAATATTAAAAAAAAAAAAATTAAATGAGATAAGGTTAAATGGAATAAGGTTAAATGGGATAAGGTTTAAATATTAAAAAAAAAAAACCTTATACCTCCCACTTTATAAGGTATCCACACATCATATAATTTAAAAATCCACCTTTATATGATCCACGATCGACCACCTTTTTTAATATATATAATCCACCATATAAGTTAAGACTAAGGCATAGCTTCATACCTTCATATAAGGATTTTTGCTCCTCCCATGAGTACAACACGCAAAAAATTCAAAATCGAATGATCGAAGAAGTTAGGCTATATTTTATCGTTCCTCTCCACTTGTTTGACCCGTCAAAATCTTGAATTTTCGCCATCGTTTTAAACCAACTAAAAATTTGTGATTTTCGCTTCCCTCGGAACGGCAGATAGAGGGATGATATTTTTTTTTAGCAAACTCATTTTTTTGTGGCCTCCTACTTGCTCTAATATCACTTGTCGGATTAAGCAGCCACATAAAATAAAATACAGCAGAAGATATTAAAACGAGAAAGAAACTAATGGAAAATACATAAAATGTGTACAAAATTTACGTGGTAAAACCTATCCACAGAGCAATAGTATTGGTTTCCTTATTATTCATAACATAAAGATTACAACAACTTTTTTTTCTCTAAATCTCATCCATCTTTATTTTCTATGAAAATAAAAGAAGAAATAACATTTTTTACACAATTACTCACAACTAACTAATTTGGTTATTTGGTTAGACAATTACACAATCACCAGAAAGTCTAGTTGTCACCGTTTCCAACATTGTTGTATATGAATTATTATCATAAGAAACTGGATAATGAGAATGAGAATAAGACTATATACCAGGAGCATATGACTTACCTCGATCACCAAAGTACCACTAGTTATTTATAGGCATCAACAATTAAATTGACAGAAATGAATATAATTGCGTCTATGATAATATCTTTGCTCCTAGTATATGATAAGCATCATCTTAGCTATGACAATTTTTCAGAGACGCAGGGAGTATGGGATCTCTTTAGATCTGAATAAATCAATTTTCTATGTTATAGAAGGAAAGCATCTTGTCTCAAAAGAAGGATTCGCCTTTCCCAATAGTCGACAAGATCACGGGTAGTTAATTGCAAATAGAGGAGTAGCTCGGCTTCCTCCGTTAGGGGAAGAAGGATACTCCCTATATAGCTAAAACCTTTATCTATGAACCATTTCACAAGGGAACAAGACTACCACCTAACTTATTTTGGATCTTACCCAGAATCAATATTTATTAGTTTCTTCTACTAGTAACAGGGTTTTTGTAAGTGTTTCTTTTGCTTGCGGTAAATGGCCGATGAACCGTTGAATTGATAACTATGTTTTTTACATATGCATACCATATTTTATTTTTTTCAATGTGGTTCATAACCCTAGAGAGGAGTTGTTATGTCCACGGGAAGAATTCACATGAGGCTACTAGAGGGGACATCAAGTCAGGCTCTCATAAATCTACGCATAGCCACCTAGGCCCATCTATTATGTTAGCAAATCAACCTTTAAATTGCAAAGCATGTATGGATGCAAGCAAGGAAGGATAGTAACTTTTTTTTCTCTTTGTTGAACTGAAATAGTCAAGCCCGAGATGGGAAAGAATAATAACTTTGCATGGACAGAGGAGGCGAAGTGGTGAATTTGATGGAACAAGATGTTGTTTTTCTATTTACATAAAACTTCATAATTACAATGGACCATAAAGCCGGAGTTAATTACTTTTTATAAATAAAACAAGATATCTCATAGGATCTATCTTGCGGCCAAAGAAAGAATTGTGGTCATCCTAAAAAAAAAAGGACGACGAAGAGGAATGACATCCAGTCTTGTTCATGCGTCAGCCACTGCACGATTATGAAACTATGAACACATTCATTGAGCTCTACGTTCTCAACTCTTAGGAAGTTTCATCACTATGTCTCTCACACTAAAGTTATCACTATGTCTCTCACAGCAAAGTTATAGTCTATGGCACTCATCCAGGGGTCGAGAACTATATCGTTCAAGGAGGAATGTGCGATAAGAAAGAAGGATGGGTTGTAAAAATACAAGCATATGATGTAGAGCTCAACCTAGATTGAGAAAACTTCATACAAAACCAAATAACAATAAAACAATGTCACCCATTAGAAACTTGACTTGAGCTTCCATTTCAGAGGGGGTAAGTTATACCATAGTAGCATAATTCGGTCGTATTGGTATTTCCTGTACGAAAATTAGGAACAATTCAAATTCGTCTAATATTCGGTATAGATATGATACGAATATAAATTCTTACTAATGAAAAAGTAAAATTTAAAAACCAAATTTTAATTATTTAATAACCATAAAATATAAATAACATTCAATTTAAAAGTAAAATGAAAAAGTAAAATTCTTACTAATGAAAAAGTAAAATATAATGAATCTATAACATTCCTTCCTTAGATTCTTACTAATGAAAAAGTAAAATTTAGAAACCAATTTTAGAAAACCAAATTTTAATTATTTAATAACTATAAAAATAAATAACATTCAATTTAATGTACATAATGGTTTTTAATGTACATAATGGTTTTTAATGTATATCTATGTTAATTTGGTTTATATATTTGATTAAAAGTATTATATTTAAGAAGTCTATTTCCCTATTTTATTTGTA